>OX030976.1:13600000-14200000 GCA_943735965.1 Eupithecia abbreviata
TCTTGGAATTTTTGATGTTTGTACATTTTCTACGCTGTGCACTGATACGGTGGCATTTTTAACGAAGATAGTTGAATCGGGGACTAAGCCGTCACCGTCTTTTATTTAGTTCATAAATCGTCATTTGTCAGAAAACATAAGTTACGGATTAAAAAAAATCAACCACTTTCACACATCATCAGTATGGCAAGCTTAGGGATTTTTATCTAGAGTAAAAAAGAGAAAAAATACGTCACATCGTTATCGAATGCGTAAATTATTTGAAATTAATTGTTTCATTTTCAATAATTTACGCAATGGATGCCGATACGGTGTCATTATTGTCTATTCTTCCCAGAGTACAACCCCCGTGCTTGGTCGTATACAAAACTTCTGTGACAAAAGACGATCTGTAGAATAAATAAAAGCCAGATATCCTGGTGTCCCGGTCAGATAGAATTGGCTATGATCTAACAAAATGACCTATGATCTAACAGTGACAACATGCCATTTCAATCCTAATCTTACGACTTATACCTTGGATTGCCAACGACGATAGTATAAAATGTTCAATATAGATACGATTATGTTTTCTTTTCTGTCGCTTATCGGCACCATTGGTGAATGAGGTTTCTATAATGATTTTTTAGAATCAGAAAGCGGATGCGTTTGATAATGGTCCTACCATGGTCCTAAAAAAAGAATATCCAAATTTATAAAACAGGATATTATGTTGATTCAGTAGTATCATCCTATTTTTAGAATCATTGTCAAACGCATCCGCTTTCTGTTACTAAAAAGAGAACACAAAAAAAACTAATAAATAAATACATACATTTATCATAAATAAAACATATTTCTCTTTTTAAATGTTTAAAGAGGAAAAGTGTACGTGAATAGGAACAGCAACATTCACAATTTCCTCGACTGCGTTGTTTTTGAGCACAAAATCTTGCCTAATTTTTCCCATTCGTGAGGAAAATTGTCCATTGTGTCCTGTGTCTCAGAACTGAAATAAACCGCTATAAATTGTGGAGAGTGGAGGAAAACAATTGAAGCTGTAATTCAAGGAGTCACGAATCTACATTTTGAGGGCAAGGTGGAAAAACTGAGTTATTGTCGGAGCGGTCAGTCTTGCGATCGAGTCAGACTCTTATTGTGCACGCCAACGCGAAAGGCCAGATGGAGTGGTGATGAGCTGCGCAATCATCATCGTGGCCTGTTATTGCAAATAATTTAAAGCAAGGGGAAAAATAATTCACGCGGGACTGAGACAGTAGAGTCCAATAATCGATATCTACTAATTAAGACGTTTGCACAATTAGACATTTAGCTACCAAGATCGGGTGAAACGAAGTCGTTATGTAATACGCTTACGAACCTAGACCATAAATGTATAATTATTGAGGTAGACCACAGCTTTTCAATTTCCATTATTAGACTTCAAATACACATAGAAGTAAGGCCAAATAGGATAACGCAGACTAAAAGAATTAAAAAATGCTGTTAATGCAAAAAAAATATACGTTATTATATATTTATCATACTAACCAATATGCGGCCAAAAAGACCTGGCAACGACATAACTGAAAAAAAAATAGATGCTCGATTTTAAACAATAAAAAATAATAAACTTTACTTTTGAAAATAAAAAACTTTTATATCGTCCTTGTGAATTCCACGTTTGTTTCTTTATCGAGAGATGGCTTTGAGATCGCGTCACCAAGAGTTAAGACACCCTTTAAAAAGATGGAGGTCAAAATGATTATTTGCACAAATATTCCCGCATAAAAAGGGCTGCTTTATGCCTGCAATGAAAATTCATTTCTGCCTATTTACGATAAAACTACCTACTGGATGTTTATTTGAAGCTTCACTCGCAGTTATGGGTAATGTTCAACGCGATATTTCTCTACATTATGCGTGTACTTATTTATATGGTTATTGTGAATATATGGGGATAAAATGCTTTTTATTGCTGAAGAAATACCTGTTGGGGTTGTTTGTTGCTGTTGCCAGGGCGGGCAGCCACAACATTGCAAAAAAACTCTAAATTTTACTTCGATTACGCAATAAATCGAATCATACTAATCTTTTTTCTGTTCTTCTGTTCCATTTGCACATTATTTAAATACTTAATTTCACTGAATTTGTAGTAAACAAAAAAATACACTGATTTCGCGCACTACTAACAGTTTTGCGTTACGCGCAACGCAAAACCTAATTACGCATTTTACCACGGAGGAATAACCCTTCTTATCAACATTCAAAAATAACCTAAAAAAATGATTGTTATTTGTTAATGGAATCCCGAAAATAAAATCGAGTATTTATGTCAAATGATTAATATCTTGTACTCGTACTTACTGATGATTTCAGTCAAAAACGAAAAAGAAAAGGACATTTAAGAAAAGACAGTAGGTAGGTAGTTATATTTACTGACAGACGTGTGTCGCTGGGCTCGCCTTGTCTCGTCACCTTGAAGGTGATAGCTGAAAATCAGTGTTTGCTCATAGAGCAATATTATCACTGAGCTACTTACCTTTTTGGCACTGCTACACACACGCATTTCTTTGTAATTACTTTTGATAATCATGTTTTGTTTTAATTTTGTACTTTTGTGATTAAGCTGATTAATTGTATGTGTGTGTTTTATGTGTCAAATAAATGATTTACTTACTTACTTACTTACATTTCCTATAGGGCATACTCGAATTCTACGCCGCTAAGCTATAATGATAGACTTTTCAAGAGTACTTGAGTTTTCACTTTTTTGAAAAGTGAAAAGTATATTTTATCTACCTATCATTTGATCGAGTAGTCTTGAGACCTTGATTAATTTATTAATTTGTGCAAGACAGGGATTTCAATCCCTGTCTGTGTCAACTAAGCAGGCAAGAAGTTCATAGTTCAAAGACGCTGTACCAACCAGCTTCTCCCAATGTTCTTCTAAAACATTGTTCAGCTGAGATGATGATAATGAATAATCTATTTTTAGGGTGTGTTTTGGGTAAGCAGCGGGCGAAATATCGACAGTTTTCAATAAAACGATTGCCTCGCGGATTTTAAAAAATCTTATAGCCAATCCATGCACTTCTGATGAAGTGGGATTACAGCCTCTTAACGAAGGTTTGCCGCTGCGGAGGTTTATTCCCATTGAAATCTGACGAAAATACGTCCCTTAACAGTTAAGGAAAGTATTATAAGTTACTTAGAAAAGGTAAAATAATAAATAAATAAATAATGCTGGACAATTCACACAGCATTATCTATCCCCATGGTAAGCAGAGCTTGTGTTATGGGTACTAAATAACTGATATACATAATACAATACATTACATAGATAGATATTTTTTATTATACATAGAAAACGACCAGAACACCCGAAACAAATATCTGCAGATCGTACACACATTTGTTCCGAGGCGGGAATCGAACCCGCAACCTCCTGCGTCGCAGGCGGACCTTCGCCCACCACGCCACATCGGTCGTCAAACAAAAAAAATGAAGAAACCATAATGATATTTAGTTTTACCAAGGTAGTTATAAATAATGTTTGAGCTTAACCAAATCTACGATCAATCTGCTATACATATCTATGAAAAATTTTAGCTTCATTTAATAACTTCAGTAGTTCTGAGGTCGTCTTTATCCAGACACCTGACACAGGTGGGTACACCATTTTCCGCATTTGGACTCCAGTTGGTCCTTTATGCGTAGTAGTTAGCTAGCATAGCCAGCCTAGCTCCGTCCAGAAGCGCAGAATCTTCCTGGGGTCTTCACAGGCTTCGCGGAGCGACCTCGGCAAGTTGAGGATTTCTACACCTGACACATATTCATAACAAGCTTATGCCCGCAGCTTTGCACGCTTTTTACCACGTTTAAAAGTAACGTGTGTGTATAAATATGTTATTAAATGTCTTTGTTGTTTTTTTAATCTCTATATCAGTTATAGTACACCTATATACACGCTCTGCTTTTTTGGGGCTATATGATGCTGGATTTGAAGCTTTTAATAGTTTTGACGTTGTATTTTCTCAAAAATCTCATAATTCTAAATATTTTTATAATTATTGGTTAGTTAGGATGTAGTGTGGTTACAAATCTTTGTAATGAATGAATAACTGTGACATTTTCAACTAAAGGGCACCTCATAAAAGCATAACCCTCATCCGTTTGAACAAACAACACAATAAAACTAATAAATTACCCGATAATTAGCAATCGATACCACAAATAGTGCCAAAACACGGATTTGGCGCTAATATTCCTCTGCATTAGCTAATTTTCTGACAAATAGCTGTGACAAAGTTACCGTAACATTAGAGTAACATAGTAAAGAAGGTTAGATGTAAACTCTTGAGCATGACCGGAAGTTATGAAGTCAAATTGTTGTTGTTTGAACACGAATAAGAACGAACTTTATAGGATATACTAAATTCTGCCGGCGGCTTCGCCCGCGTTGTGGAAATGGAACCGTTTAAAGATTTTAGGTTAAGGATATTTTGTGACAGTTCCCATGGGATAGAAATAACCTTTGTTTTTTGGGATAAAATGTAGCCTATGTTAGATTCCAGGCCCTATGCAAAGCTACATCTTCAGCCTGATCCGTTCCGTAGTTTTGGCGTGAAGAAGTAACAAACATCCATTCATATGGATATATGGATTGTCCAGCATTATATGTATATTAATTATTGAATGTATTCAGCGAGATTTATTTGTATGTAAGGTTAATTAAAACGATAACTCATTTCTTACCTCTGACATTTGCTTTTATATTTTCAACCGATGAAACCAGAAGAAGGAGGGCTATATTTTCTTCAATTGTTACTCGAGTAACCACTGATTTACGATAAGCAGCACTAATTGAATTCGGAATGATGCAGCATAAATCACAGTGATGTGCAGCAAACGACATGTCATGATGGATGGGAGTCGACGGATTAGTGCAAATGCGTTTCGTAGCTTCTAGTCACGTTATTAAAAACATAAAGGTCAATAAGGCAAGTAAAATGCCGGACACGCGCAGTGTAAAATAGTTCGGCCAAGCAAAAAAATGAGCGCTTAGAGTTTGGGCCTGTCAAATTAAATGTGGCCGTGCATAACTATGACACCCAATGAAAACCTATAATTATTCGGCAAAAGATCCCCGCCAGAAAAAAAAAACAGTAGAAATTAATAAACTTTTACTGTTTTTTTTCTTTTTGCAAAATGTCTCAACGAGATAAACCTTGAACTTGGACCAAGTCAAACGATAAATAGTCAATGTAAACCAAAACAAAAATACGTCAAAAATTTAAAAAGGAACGTACACTACATACTTTCATTGACAAAAATTATGCTTCAGAACGGAACGTTAAATAAAATTGATTGCTGGCAAAAATGTAAACAACCTGAAATAAACTATCAAAATCTAGACGGCGACTTTTTAAAAAAGTCAATGCAAACTACAAGCCACAATTTTTTTTCACATGTGTAGTTTGATCTTAATCATAATAATTCTATTAATCGTTGTAGGTACATATATTATCACAAAGTAATAATTTTAAAAAATGTATCTACCTACTAGTTAGTTATTTTGTGCGTGAATAACGATCGTGAAATATGTAATGGGTCACTTCTTGTTCAAACAGCGTAGGTGATAGGAAAATAAACAATAATATTAACATTGAATGGTTTTTATCATCATCATACACCTATGTTAGCCCACAGCTGGACATAGGCCTCCCCTAAAGAGCGCCATAGCGCCCTGTCTTCAGCCCGACGCATCCAGCATCTGCTTGCAGTTTTTCAGTCATCCCACCTGGTCGGTTAGCGTCCTACAATACGTTTGTCCAGTCGTGGTCTCCACACTACAACACGTTTACCCAAGCGGATGTCGGTTCTTTGTGAGATATGGCCGTTCCATTGCCACTTTACCATGCTAATTCTTAGAGATAACATTGATTCTCATTCGTTTCGAATCCTATCCTCCAAAGAAACTCTGAGCATAGTTTTTTCCATAGCTCGCTGCGCGACACTGACCTGATGGCCCAGCCCTACCGTGAGTTTCCACAACTCAGCAAAATGGCCTTAAGAGGCCTCCGGAGGGACGAATTTTTCATACAAACGTAATACCAAAATTATTTCCAATTCAAGCATATTTCCACTATAATATTGTATTATTTGTATTTCAATAGTTAAAAATAAAAACCAATCGCATTTTGCACATTTTTATGCGAAAATGGACAAGTTTTCTTGCTATTTGTTTCGTATTAAAAACATCAAGATCTTACGTTTTATTTATTAAGGAACATAGCTTATATTGTCTAGTTACAGAATAACAATTCTTTGTGAAGAATACAAAAACTTTTCAGTCATAATTTTTGGTATTACGGAATAAACCAAATTTTGAACGGCTAATATTGCTATCGCGCACGCATGGGGCGCGGCGCAAGGGTTAAACAGGGACAGCGATATTCAGAGCGATTTTTGCAAGCGAGGGTCGCCGGAGCCTTAAATTTCATAATAATTCTACTAACCTATAAATAATCTCTACCTTTTGAAAAATTTCTACCTTTAAATAATCATAATAATTCTACTAACCCAGAGATTGCCGAAATATGGGACAACTCGTTGACAAGAGTTCTAAAACTGCACTGTTACAAAAAAGCGTAATCTGTATGGCACCTAAAATTTTTAAATCTTAGTGAGATTATGTTTAAAGTTAAATTAAAACAATTATTAGTAAGTAAGTGCTATTACACAATTAATGACTTTTTAGTTGACAATCCGAAACTTTGACCATTTAAATGTAACAGGTAACCTATATGCATAATTTACAAAATACAACAATCTTAATATTTGCATGCCTAGTTTTAAGGTAGAGCATAATACAAACTTTCAATATATTTAAGATCTACAACTGTAACCTACATTGTGTTGAAGCAAATAAATGAATCTGTATCTTTATCTTTACTCATAATTCATCACGATTCATGGTAGAACTTTACAACGGACGTTTTTGAATAGCTCTCCAAAAACGCTTCCGCTCATCCCTAGCACCGCACCCCTTGACCGTTGGCTGGAGCTGGTTGCCAAGAGAGTGAGTGATCCAGGCTACCTTGGATGCAGTCATAAGTGCACTCCAGTTTATTGTTGTGTTGAAATACAATGCGCTTCGTGGAAAGGATAATAGAGATGTAGATAAAATTAGACGTCTGGGTCATGTATTATATCAACGTACACTATAATAATATCTAGCCAGTTATTGCATCATGCTTTAGGCTCGCGATCCGCAAAGCCCAGAGGCAAAGTCATTTTCCAAGAAGAGGTAACTTGCTCTTTTTAACTTTGCCTCTGGATGCGATCTACAAAGGTCCTAAAAATAATTACAAATTATTTTAAAAGACCTACAATCGGACAACGATGAGCTGTCCTTGTTAATCATTTATTACGAAATTATGAACATAAACGACGGAACCCTTGTGCATAATCTATATCAAAAGTTTTATTTTATTTATTTATTTATACTTCTTGCACGAAAATAAAATAACACAAAACTTATTCTAGAAAATTTAAACAAAGGCGAACTTAACCCTAAAAAGAGTTCTCTTCCAGCAAACCTTATTGGGAGAGAGAGAGAAAGTGAAGAGAGAAGTGGGTACATGTAGTATTTTATTCATCATCATCATCATGCCCATCATAGCAGTCCACAGCTGTACATAGGCTTATCCCCAATGGGCGCAATGGCGCCCTGTCTTAAGCTTGCCGCATCCATCATCTTCCTGCAGTCTTTCGCAGGTCGTCATCCCACCTGATCGGTGGACGTCCTACACTACTTTTACCGAGTCGTGGTCTCCACTCAATAACACGTTTGCCCCAATGGCCGTCGGTTCTTCGCGAGATATGGCTGGCCCACTGCCACTTCAGCTTCTATTTTATTTTTATTATATTGATATTATATTTTATTAGCCATTATTGTCCCACTGCTGGGCAAAGGCCTCCCTTTTCTCCTTCCACTCCTTGCGATCTAACGCTGCAACAACAAATCTAACACTTCAGCTTGCTAATTCTATTTAACCTCTGCCTTTTTACAGAGTTTTCCTCACAATAAGTAAACAAACATAACATCTGACACAGCATCTTTCAAATTGGCGCGGAAGCGTTTTATTTTCGTTTTTATAGTTGTAAGAGATGTTAATTCCGTTGTTTTTGTAGGGACCTCGGAAGTATGGTTAATCTATGCAAATAACGACGCTGGAACGACCCGATTGGGGGCCGTTCCCAGCATGCGACAGAACTCACGAAAATATAATATGTTTAACAGTACAAAGGTGTATATCTAGGTACCTGATACAAGAGATATTACCTGGGATCATGAACGTATACGTGCACAGGGACTTGTCTAGGTTAGCAAGGAGATATATTACATAAATTGGATTTAGTTGAAATTTTTACAACTTATTATACATGCTTTCGACGCTTCATCTATTCCTAGACAATATGCTGGTAGAACCATCATGTTAATAATGTACGAACCCTAAGGTTTTATATTTTTAATGGGTACCTATAAAAACTTCATGATTGTTATGCACTATTACAAGGCAGCTGTTACATTGAGTAGGGTTTGTCCAGCATTATTATTTAATTATTTAGGCCTCATTATTAAATCCTCAAATGGCTATAGACTGAAATAATAAACAAATTTTGTAACGGAAGGAGGTACTGGTGTACTAAAATATGTATGCCATGCACACCTCCTCGGAAAACTTTCTTAAACACTTTTGATTCGAAAATGCAGATTTACTGACTAATATTTACACAAAAAGCTTCTAAATGCAGTCAAAATCGTGTCGCAACCTCAAAGCCGCTCCTTAAAACGATCATCCGAATAAAAATGTACAACAACGAAGAGACAGTAATGTTTAGTAGCGAGTCTAATATCGAGTGATTAGCATCAGTTCTCTGCGACCTCATTTGCAGATCATTTGGCGGGTGGTTCGCAGCGAACTCAGTTTTTATGCTAACTTGATACTTTTTAAATGTGTCTGTGAGAATTTTGGGTAATTTGTAAGTTTTTCCCGGTAGTTAGGGAGTTTTATGTGCATTGGGTGATAATTTGTGGGCGAGAAGGTGGTTGCGTTAGTTTGCATACTTTTTCGTGAATAAGTAGGTATTGGGCTTCTGTCTAAAGCAGTATTCAGAGATTTTAGAAAAAATATTTAGATTTCATACACAAGTTAGGATTATTCCACTGTCGAACGATATACGAATTAAACACACAAATTGGATATTTTTTGTTGTATCAATACACTCTTAGTGCACCCAATTTATGAAAATATGCGACACAAGTAATCTATTAATTTGTTAATTAAAAAAGGTAGAAACTGGGTTTTTAGGGTTTCGAGTTCATTTTAAAAAAGTAAGGTTATTTTTTTGTTCATTTTAATTATGATTCCAGTTGTCCACTACCAAGATATCCTACACAGGGGTTGTATTATAATAATAATCATTCATTTATTTCAGGCAACATTAGTCTAGTACAGGATGGAAAATACTAAAAAACCTTAATCTAACATACATAAAATAAACCTATTTACTAACACATAATGTCGGTTATAATCATGCAACACTGGTAAAGTGTTGCCTTTTGAAAATGGTAGTTTATCAGAGCAGGTATCCCACAAGGTACAAGGTACCGAGCCTATGTATTCTTGACGCCGGCCTGTTAGTGCAATTATCAGGCTGCCAAGAAACTGTTCTAATTATTGTGTGATACAATCCATGGAAGAACTCTACCACGGAATACTTTCTAAAAACCTTGTTGATTGGAACATGAAGATTCATTGACTAAAATGTTGTGGGTGGGTGCGAAATAAAAATCAATGGTAATGATCTAATTCATTCACAAAATTTTGTAGGTTAAGTTTTTCCCACACCACTTTGAAAATGTCTGTCCAATATTATTTTGTTCTCTAAAAGCTGTTGCCCACGGCTTGGTAGGCGTTTTTGGGATAAAAATACCTACGTTATTCCAGATCTAGAAGTTCTAAATTTCAGCCCGATTATTTTTGTTTTGAAGAGGTAACAAACATCCAAACAATAGCATTTAATAATGTGAGTTTCGTAGAACAGTTTCAACCTACTCAGAAATAAGTCTTATGTAGAATTCTGGATAGCTATATGAAAATAAGGGCTATGCTGGAGACACTTCAAGGCAAGAGCCAATATATTATGAGAAAGCACGTCGCAGATTCTGAACTTTGCCTATAGGAACTTTCTGCCACACTGGATAAAAGTGAAAAGATAATAACGACCGCTATTATAAGTGAAAATAATCGACGAAGATCTCAGATCTTTTTAAATATATTGATTTATGAATGTCGTTGTATTAAGTTTTACTATGAATTTAGTTTTCACGTACCTAAGCTTAATTCAAAGGTTAACTTATGTGGCCCAAAGAAATAGGAGCAAAGATTTTGCGCGGACGAGATGTTGAAAAATCGGTCCTTGCACGTGGTCTACCTACTGTACACCTAGCTGTACTAGGGGCAATTTTTATTTCCGTGGTCCACCTCAAAATGGGGCAGAGAACTGGCAGAGCGAACCCAACAGTGGGGAGTATGGGTTATCAATGGATTATGAAAATTATGCCATTTAGGCATCTTCTCGTTCTTGCAGATATTTAGGATGCCATTTTTTAATGTTTCGCATCAAAAGCCATGAAACAATCAGATCAAATCAAATTGGATTAATTTGTTTTGCGAAACATGCGTTATATGGATGCTAAATTAAACTAGAGTGAGAACAGACCTAGAGATGCTGAGCCATGGAATAGGTATAAGTAAGTGTGGCCTACGAACCGTCATTATTTTCCATTTTCATACATAGGCCGGGTTCCCACGAGACCTGCCTAATCCAGCTAGTGCCGTGCATTATTTGCGGAGCAGCGAATAAGCTAATGTTAGCTGGCACACTTATTAATAGCAGTTTATCGACTTTACTTGGAAACTTGTGAGGCATTCGCCGCCGGCCGTCGGGGCTATGCCAGAAATAAGTAAAGAGAGATAAAAATCTTGGCATAGTGTCTATCAGAAAACCAATATTATAAAAAAGATTGAAACGTAACTTTTATTGCACACTGTAACATAACAAAAAATTTAAAACATTACAAAAACACAACATAGTTAATATAAAAAACAGAGATACTATAATATCTCCCCTTCGGCCGTCTACAGAACCGGAGTTTCAGATCTGGTTCCATACGAGGCTTTTAAATTGACGACCGATGTGGCGCGGTGGGCGAAGCTCCGCCTGCGACGCAGGAGGTTGCGGGTTCGATTCCCGCCTCGGAACAATTGTGTGTACGATCTGCAGATATTTGTTTCGGGTGTTCTGGTCGTTTTCTATGTATAATAAAAAATATCTATTTATGTAATGTATTGTATTATGTATATCAGTTATCTAGTACCCATAAGCTCTGCTTACCATGGGGCTAGATAATGCTGTGAATTGTCCATAAAAAAAAAAAAAAAAAAAAAAAAAAATTACTTGTACGGAACTGGTTCCGATCGTGGCTATTAATTTACTTGTATAGAGCTGGTTCCGATCAAGTAATCATCGTATTCCATCAGCCGTGAACGGAACTGAAGTAAAGACGCAGCGAGGTCTTTATAAAATCTGTTACAGATAACCTATATAGAAGATACATACAATTCAAATTGTAGATAAATTAAATACAATTTTGCTGGTGACATATAGTACCACATAAAGACTGACAAAAATAATATTACCTACATACAAAATACATAGTACGGAAGAAAAGTTATGTGAATCTAATAAATAAAATGACCGAAGAATAAATTTCAAAAGCAATTCACAAATATTTAGTGGTGTAAACCGTTTAAAAATATTATAAATTCTCAAATAAAATCTGCGGCTGAAATATGAATTGCTTGTAGAGTTATATTCTCGAATGAATTAAAAGCTCCACTTGTCAAATGCATTACCGCGAACTCTCAAATAGAGCTTTTTAAAAGTTATGGCTTTTTGGGATTGATCTGTTTCCTGTCGTGTTCGCAATTATGGGTTTTGCATGCAGTTCAACTGGATTTCGGTACTTATTGTTAATACAGGGTTTTTTTATTGGACATTCCCTTTCTACTGATTTTAAGACTTAAGACCCGGCGTATTCAAAAAAATGTTTGTGATGATGGATAGAACTTGCAATTTAAGTATTGTCAATAAATCTATCTATACTAATATTATAAAGAGGAAAGGTTTGATTTTTTGTTTGTTTGTAATGAATAGGCTCCGAAACTACCGGACCGATTTGAAAAATTCTTTCACCGTTGGGAAGCTACACTATCCCCGGTGAACATAGGCTATATTATATTTTCAAACAGTTAGGGATTCTTACTAAAACTCCAATAATATAACGTGGTAACCAAGGTGTAAAAATTCACCTAATAAAGTGAAATTCGAGTTTAACGCGGGTGAAACCGCGGGGAACAGCTAGTTACTTATAACCCTGTATAATTGTATTTAAGTACTACGTTTTTAACAACAGATTTTACTCACTTCATTATGTGCTGTTCTGGTTTTTCGGTTTTTCACATTTTCCGACACAGATACATAATTATAATTCGCGTTCTACGATTCCCACCATGGGATTTGTCCCATGGTGGGAATCCAATGGGAGTTTGTAAACTGCAAATATTTGTCGCGTCTGTCCTGGGTATATTATTATTACGTACGTACTTAAAATAAAAATGATCTATCAGTGTTATATATTGTATTAGCGTAGATGAAGGAAACAATTCGTCCATGGTATTAGATATATTATCAGCCATAACACAAGCTCTGCTTGGCTTGATGCTAAATAAATATAAATAAATAAATAATGCTGGACAATTCACATAGCATTATCTAGCCCCATGGTAAGCAGAGCTTGTGTTATGGGTACTAGATAACTGATATACATAATACAATACATTACATAGATAGATATTTTTTATTATACATAGAAAACGACCAGAACACCCGGAATTAATATCTGCAGATCGTACACACAATTGTTCCGAGGCGGGAATCGAACCCGCAACCTCCTGCGTCGCAGGCGGACCTTCGCCCACCGCGCCACTTCGGTCGTCTAATGCTAGATGATACTGTGTGGATTGCATAACTTTATTTATTTTTATTTTTACAAAATTACCTACCTGTTCTCTAAATAAATTGTTAGTATTTCTTCGGCTTTGTTTATTAGTAACAGTGCAGTCATCACTGTTTCTCCCGTATCAGTCTATAAGTCTTTAAAGTCGAACACTAAAGTCATTTAAGAGTGTACCTTATGTAATTTTATAGTAAGAAATCGTTATTTATCTCAGAATCTGTGAAAGCTACCACCTTCATATTTAGGTAAATGATAATTCGAACTTTTATCTTGGATTCCGTCTTTTCGAAAACACGATTGGTGAAAATTTTCTCGATACTTTTATTTTTTGAAAAATACATGTTTTGCACACATTTTGCTATTTATCTCAGGAACCACCTAATTTATTTGTTGGATTTTTGTTTTGTCGAGAAACGTAGTAGAATTTCTTCGTTTTCGTCTTTTTAATTTTTAGATTAGTTGTGTAAATAACTTGTAATTAGGCATTAGGCAGATTTGGCGCTTACGTCGATAAAAAATACGGAGCACGTCTACCGCTCTGTGCTTCTCACTCACAAGAAAATCATATCTTGTCATTCTGCTCTGAACTGAAGCGAAATTCGAATTTTGGCTGAGGTATGGCACGCTCTTAAAACGGGATATTTACCATGATTTGATTTTTGAGTTATCCAATATTTCGGCACAGTTTCATGCGTCATGATCACGGAATAACTGAAGGCACTGCGACTGCGAGTAAGTTTTAAGGCGCTTTTAAATGACTTTAGTGTTGATAACCATGATAGTTTCAAAAGTTTTATTTTAAAGTCGAAGTTTTGTTTAAGTGTAGTACCTCGTAAACGTATATAGCTTAGAATTATTTATTTATTTATTAAAGGTACACCAACAGTATACATATTGTGCTTATATATTAAATGTCATGGTGTGACAAGTTCTAATATACATATACTTTTAAAAGGTGGACACAACTTATATAACTATTACATATATGTAGATATTTACTAATATTTAACTATTTCAGATTAGCTATTTAAAAATATGAATATAAAAATAATATTAATATAGGTAATAACTAGACTGGCAGTCTGTTATTCCTATTTAACAATGTTAATATTAATTTTAATCTAATTTGCTCACATTAGATTAAAATTAATATTAATATTTTTAATTAACTGCTGGAACTATTCCAGCTGCTTTTTTTTAAATTATAGTCATTTTCATCGTCATGATAATCATCTTATAAAGGTGATAGAAGCCTCTGATTGATCTTCATCATCAGAAGACAAAAAAATCTACAAATAAGTTATTTGTAGGTTTTGTCTTCATCATCAGGTTTTTTATGTTATTCGAAATAACATAAAAAACCTTGTAAAATTTCAAGATGGATCAGGTAAAAAGTCACGTAACAAAAGTTTGCTTTACAAAGACAACTTACTAATCTTTTGATGAGATTCCGTAACGTTCTGTCGCTTATCTGTGTCCAGCACCTCCAAGATTGAATATAAATTGGAATTTACAGCCGCGGAGATACGCCTATGGGAAGGCTGTTTGGGGGGTAGGCAGAGCGGACGCGGAAGCGGGAGGCGGGACGGTTGTCAGCTTCCGAATAGGAATGGACGGGCGCGGGCGGGCGTTTACGCAGGGCTGGCGAGTTTCTATTCTAATCGGTCGTACATGCCACAGGGTTCCATGTATGTTGCAATAGCTAAGCAGAGTCTGTGTTAATTGGTACTAGATGACTGATATACTTACCTATAGATTATTTTTACTATACATAAATAACCAGCATACCCGGAAAAATTTGACAATACACAAAAGGATTTTCGAAACGATCCATAATTGACGGAGAAATCGGCGAACTTATATTAAATAACACACTTTATTTTCGTAGTTTTGGCGTGAAGGTAATAAATGTCTAAATAACCAAACTTTTATATTTATCATATTGGGGTGATGTGATTTATCGTATAGCTATTTTGTGAAAAAAAACCGACACATGTTCGCGGTCCGACAGACGTAGTCTTAGTAGGACGTGGTCTTGTTAGCACTACGGAATCAAACTATAAAAAATTGCACCGCTCCGGCTGTCCACCTAAACCGCAGCCTTATCCACCGGCTATCGAACCTCTAGGAAAATTCCACCTTTTCTTTTTAGTTTGTGCAGCAGTAAAATAAGTTCTTACATAAATTCAGGGCTGTTTGCCACAGGGTTGGATAGGTCAGAACAGATGGATTCATTGAATGAAACTAAGGGGTGCGGGAGGGAGTTTACGACGGTTGATCTACTCTATTTTATGGTATTCTCCGTCTTATGGTATCATCATCATCCTATGTTAGTCCACAGCTGGACATAGGCCTCCTCCAATGAGCGCCATAGCGCCCTGTCTTCAGCTTGACGCATCCAGCATCTACCTGCAGTCTCTCGCAGGTCGTCATCCCACTTGGTCGGAGGGCGTCCTACACTACGTTTACCGAGTCGTGGTCTCCACTCATGAACACGTCAAGAACTAAAGGCCACTGGGGCATATTTTATTACAGCTTTTTTATATTATTTCTGTTTTTTTCAGCTATTTATAACTGTAAAACAAACTTAAATGAAACCATCATTATTATTAATTTAGTTTTTACATTGCATTGCGTTATTAACGTAGAATTAAATATTTTCTCTGAGAGAAAACTAGAGATGAATGACAAACGTTAATGTGTAATGCAGAGTACACCGTAAAGCTGACTTCCGGTCGAGATATACCACGTACTTCCGGCGGATCACGTATGTGAGATACCGCCCGCGTGGTAGCCACTGAAATGTTAATGTGAATTGTAAATCAATGACAAAGGAAGTAAGAAATACTATTTATATTCAAGTTTAAAGCTGTACTTTAAGAAAACTGCAGTTTCAGCAAACAATATTTTGACGACTGATGTGGCGCGGTGGGCGAAGGTCCGCCTGCGAAGCAGGAGGTTGCGGGTTCGATTCTCGCCTCGGAACAATTGTGTGTACGATCTGCAGATATTTGTTCCGGGTGTTCTGGTCGTTTTCTATGTATAATAAAAAATATCTATCTATGTAATGTATTGTATTATTTATACCAGTTATCTAGTACCCATAACACAAGCTCTGCTTACCTTGGGGCTAGATAATGCTGTGTGAATTGTCCAGCATTATTTATTTATTTAATATTGTGTGCGTAAGTATTTGTACATAGCCTCTCAGTAAAACTTGGGATAGGAAGGCACACAATATATGTACATTCATAGCATGTAGCATAACATCTTTTTGTGCTTAAAAATAAATATTCAAGATATTTTTTGCGGGAACATTTAAACTTTTTTCTTAGACCCGGAAACGGAAAGGACTGTTCAGTAACTTTTGCATTGGTTTGTTGGCACAATACAAAAGTTTCAAAAACAAAAGCAACGTACTGACTTCTTGATATCAAAACTTCATTGACTGAATCTACTACGTCTAGACCTACGAGAGTTATACATTTAAACGACCACAATTCGTACGACTACTCTAAAACTGCACTTCCTCCGAGATTTTTACGATATTTATCATCAAAACAAACAAAATCCACTAAATCCCGCTTATAATTTCACTAGAGTAGTTGATCCTACCTAATCTTACTGAGTCATACGCTACTGCTCCACATTTTCCATCCTCGACTTTCAACTTTGCATCTCTTGTGATAAGGTTTAGTGTGCGTTGGAGAAAGTTTTTGGCAACCAGGCTACTTTCCGTGGCATTCACACGACACCGTTAACGAGAACGTTTTTCGTGAATCGTGTGTTTAACGTGCCGAGTTCACTAATGCTATAAATAGATTATGAAATGTTATTGAAAACATTACTTTTTGCATCATCTTATTATTCAGTTCTTTGGTAATAAATGGAAAATTAGAGAGTTTCGTTGAATGTAGAGGAATGGCTATCGGCTATCTACTCCCTGCAGTGGTTGATGATGATAGATGAAGAATAGAAATATTTGATTGATGGATGTTTATTACTCTACTGAACGGATAATTTGTCAAACAATTCAGTGATTTTGCTTTGATATCCGACAGAGAACGAAAGTTATCGACATAGCTCTAAGAATCAGCAAGCTGAAGTGGCAGTGAGCCGGCTATAGCTCGCGAAGGACTGACAACCGCCGGGGTATTCTTGTGTGGAGACCACGACTCGGTAAACCTGTAGGACGCCTTCTGACCAGATGGGATGACGACCTGCGAAAGACTAGAGGATATTCTGGATGCGTCAAGCTGAAAACAGGGCGCTATAGCGCTCATTAGAGGAGGACTATGTCCAGCAGTGGACTAACATAGACTGATGATGATGACCTACAAAGAACAACATTACATACCTGTATGTTTTTTTTATATAATATATTAGTTGAATCAATAAACTTATTTTCTTTCTTTCTTCTATCGGGTTAAGCTCATAGAAAGCTGTCGGCTAGAATCAGCTCAAGAATAGGTACTTGATATAAACTGTGAGTCCGTAATTAGAGCAGAGAATTCTCTGATCGAACTGAATGGAAACGATAGGAGCCAGTGTTCGTGTTTGCATAAACCTCAGATAATTCTAACCGGCCAATCGGAGGTGGATCATGATGGATTTAGTAGTGCAAACTGTAGGTACGTGTGTAGATAGGTATGTGTGTACTACGTCTGTCTAGGTAGGTGTTTTGTGTGGGTAGTGTGGGACCTGACTCAGATTTGCCTAGGATATGTCTTCCTGAAACTTCTAATGTGCGTATGTAATAATAGTTATTCCCATTTATTTCTGGCAACATTAGTCTAGCACAGGATGGAAAGACTTAAAACCAACGGCCCATATAAAATATATACCTGAGTCTAACAAACATAAATAAACCTGCGCCTTCGTATATAACATCATTGGCCCTGGCAGGGATTTTATGCATTGTGTACCCACAAAGATACTACACCCAAAAATCTATTATATTAACACTTTGAGTGCTGAAATGACACGGTATGTGTTTTCTATAAGTGACTAATATGCGTAAATCCATACTAGCGCAGCGGCTGAGAAAATACAGATTTTTGTGACTCAGCACAGCCGTAATATTTTTCGAACGAAACGCATGTGCGGCGCAACACAAGCGCTGTGTAGAGCAGCACGAATTTTTTAGGTTAAAAAAAAGATCGCAGTCGTCGAAAAAAAATCGCAGTCAAAGTGTTATAATAATATATGTGTTATTAAACGTTAGTTAACTGTCTGTTTATCTTTGAAACTTTCAAACTTGGATCGATGCTTAGATATGATTGATGACAATCTGACAAAATGACATCAAGAATTTTATGATGGTATTTGTATAGGTTTTGGGAGTTTTTATAATTTGTATATAGGCATTCAGTGTAAGAGCAATATTCTCTGAAATTTATTCGAATACTTAGAATATCTGTCGGTTAACTTTTAGGGTAGAAGTGACCGTTCAAGCTGATCGCGCTCTAGTCCGCGCCGCAGGAGCCGTACTTGGAATTACTGAAATTATATTTCTGAAATGCCGTGCGTTCGGCGCGGATAGGAGCGCGATGTTGCATACTATTTCACATAAAGATTTACAAAATTCGATAACTGCGGCTAGTAACCGTTAGTTTTAGACTTTAAATATAAACACCGCTTATCTCTAAGAACACCGCCCTACACCGTATATGGACTATCTGGTATATAAATAAATAATGCTGGACAATTCACACAGCATTATCTAACCCCATGGTAAGCAGAGCTTGTGTTATGGGTACTAGATAACTGATATACATAATACAATACATTACATAGATAGTTTTTTTTTTATTATATATAGAAAACGACCAGAACACCCAAAACAAATATCTGTACATCGTACACACGTACTGGAACATCGTACCTATATCGACTATCAAGCGGTTTTTTGTTTTGTATCCTTTTAAACTTCTAGAATGCCCCATACCATCGCGTCCTACCAGTAAATTCTCGACGCGGTCGCCTGTATAAGTCGTCGTTCGTGTGCGTACATTGAATGCAGTCAAATGTTCCCACCTGTTTACGCTTCACGCATGTAAGTCCGCAATTCACGCGACCTTTTGAACGCGCTCTCATTTCCAATACCCAGTTGTTGTAAGGAAGTCGGTTTTAGACAGTTTATCTGCTAGAACGAAAGATAAAGGTCCAGGGTATTTGATTTTGATGGAGCGATATGATTCTAACCGACGACATTAGAAATGAGACAAGATTTAGCGAATTGTTTTCGTCTATATGGACAAGACAGACTAGCAAGATCGTATACCTACCTACTTAATTGCATAGATAATAAGGCTAATAAATAAATATTCTTTATTCTTATTCTTATTTTATCACACTTAACATCGAATTCGACGATGCGATAAGACAAATGTATATCCATGGCTCTGAGTAAAAAATTCTTAATTTCACACCAGATAAAGAACATAAAAAAATGGACAGCCGTATCGCTTAGAAGAGATCTCTTCCAGGCAACCTTTGGAGGGAAATAATTATGTGAATTTAAGAAATATACTAACAGCATAGTGCCCTCTATGTTGTTACTATATTTCTTAACTCACTCAGAGCCATTTACATCGTGAATTGATCATAATCATGTCATAATCGAGACTACATAACATAATTATTATGAATTTGGTACTTGCCTGTACTTACATTTGTCTTATCGCATCGTCGAATTCGATGTTAAGCGTGATAATATGAAAACATAGTCTGTCTTGTCCATATAGACGAAAACAATTCGCTAAAATTGTCTCATTTTTAATGCCGTCGGTTAGAATCATAAAAAAATCAAATACCCTGGACCTTTATCGTCGAATTCTATGTTAAATGTGTGCTTCGAAGTCAAACATCATTTTACCTCAGAATCGATATAGCTCCAATAACAACAAGTAAAAATCCGTGTCGCAACATCAAGGTGCGCGCGCGCAAACAGCGTAAAACACTGTTTGTTTGTACTGGAGGTACCTGTGACCTAGTTGAGATTTATTATTTTTGCTGTTTTAACGGCCGTTTAAAGAGTCGTTAGAATTTGTTATTTGGGATACCTATGTAGGTAACGTTAATATTTGTAAAATAAAGTGAAATCTGTACTTTAATATTATACACATAATTATCAGAGTTTTTAATACACGAAGAAGATCAATTGCTGAAAATGATCGCTTTATGTGAGATCCGTGCTTACTTTATTATTTGGTTACTAAATTATACATGTATGGTTTCTTTTCACTTCTTCCACTAGTGGACAAAAAATTCAAGTGAACAGTAAAATAATTATATTTGATAATAATTTATATATAAAATATGACTTGTCTAAGTGCTTATTTTGTAAGCCTAAAGAAATAAATGATTTTTTACTTTACTTTTACTTACTTTATGTTTTTTTGGTATTTCTTTACCTAAATACCTCTATATTATGTTTGACATATAAGAACATTCTTATTAATAAACAACTGAACTGAACTGTGTATAGAATCTCTATGTATTGTCCATCCGGAAAATGGTCGAAAAGTCTTAGGAAATAATAATGTTTCTTTGCATGGTAAGAATCTTTAAAACTAGCACTCACCTGGAAAAATAGGCAGAAACACACCCATTGGTAGTACTTGTAGATCTTCCGATCGCTCATGTCTTCCTTCCCGTTCGTCTGGCTGTTCCCGATCCCAGGGTACGGCACTTCCACGCCGACCTTCTTGTTGAAGAAACTCTTCAGCGTGTACGTGGAGTGGATCCAGCAGTACGTGTTGAGGACGTCCTCGGGAATGTCCTTCGTGTGGATACAGTCTATCGGGTTGCCGACGTACTGGCGCGTCGTCACTATCAGGCTGAACGATATCAGCAGTATCACTGTTATAGAGTAGTGCAACCTGAACACCGGCGAGTCGATATGAACATAGTTTACTTTAATAAGATTCTTTAACCCGCGGAAAACGTCTAACATCTTAAACGTTAGACCTTATCGCTGGAGTTCGTGCCCACTAACATTATCTTATTGTTTGAAAGCACCAGGATTCACTATAAGGCACTGTTGGCAGTTTAGCTGTTCACATAGCTTTCTCAAGTTGGTGTAATTTTTTTGGTATTTTTATGAATTTTAGCAGTGAGACGGATTGGGTCATTTTTTCTTCGTTTCATTGTGGTTCGATCATCGGCGCGCGGCCATCGTCGCGTGTCGTCGCCGTCGGCTCGGGATCCTAACTCAGTTATCTTCTGGGAAATAACGTTTGGGATAATGTAAACTGGAGTAGCAGGTCAGTGTTGCGAGATTTACGAGCTACGCGCCCGGGCACCTCGCCGGCTGAACCGACCGCGGAGAACTATTCCAAATACCTTTTATTTAAACTGTCTTGTTGCCTGTTTTATTATAAACGAAAAGTGTTAAACTGTTGCTGAAATAATTACCGTTTATTATTAGACGCAAATCTCAAACTTAGAAACTCTAAACATTTTAAAAATAAAATGCACATTACTCTTCCCACGTCTCCGCGCTCGGCTGTCGTCAACGTACTTAAGAAGTTTTACGCGTGAAACCTATTTAATGTTTAGTTTAACAAAGCTCTCCATCACCAAGGTTACTCAGTCTTTGTGAACCGCAGAGTCTCGCAGATGATTCATTCATAAAGAACAAAGCCAGATATAATTTTCGGAGAAGCTCTCACATTTTGTAAATATTTTCTTTTACATCTGACGCTGTCACAATAAAGAAAATTTAAAAATTGAAAAATTTAAGCGATCTTAAGTCGTGTTCCCTTGTCTTAGGAACTGCGAACGTGGCCTTCGAAATGACGTTGAAAAGCTATGACGACAATGTATTGTTTTAAAGAAAATGATAGTTTCTGAGTAGGACGTCCTTGTCTCTCACAAATGATTGTTGGAAATAATTTAGCAATCAACGCGTCGTTATTTTAAATAACAAACAATTTTTAGAAGTTATGAGCTATTTGAATCCTACGTCTTTGCATTAAAATTTAGACAAACAGATATTTAGTCTCGTTAGAAAAACTAATGACTACTAAGAACTGAAATATTTTTAAAGGCTAGAAGAAAATCATAAGACAAAAAAACCTACTTCCTTGAAGCATTTCTCATAATTTATGTAAATTAGTTGTTGTTTGAATAATATTGTATAAATAGTGAAGAGCACTTGTATCATGATTAAAGGTTCGTACTCCAAGTCTCAAACAAGCAAATGGATTCCGACGAAAGAACCGAGATGGACAGATGCACTTAACAGCTTCCGAAACATCAAAGGAGCTGTCGATAATATAAACGTCCATGGTATTGAAGTTCAATATTTGAGAACACAAGGAGAAGTCTGCGAATTTGCTCATAAAATATAAGGAGAGCATAAAATTAAAGTCATGTGCTATTATTAGGCCTTTTTTACATAGCGTGATAACTAATCCTACTAATATTATAAACGTCAAAGTTTGTAAGTATGGATGGATGGATGGATGTTTGTTACTCTTTCACGAAAAAACTACTGAATGGATTTTAATGAAACTTCACAATAGCATAGCTTACATATCAGAATAACACATAGGCTACAATTCATAAAGATATATTAGTATATTATCCAAAATATCTATCACCACGCGGGTGAAACCGCGGGGCGCAGCTAGTTGACAATAATAATTACATTAATATTAATAATCAATATACATAATATTATATTTGATCTTGAATCAGCCTGCGGCTTCGTACGCTTTGTTTCTAGGGACGTCAACGTTTTGAGGTTTTTCTATTCCATGGGAACTGTCGTGGATCAAAAGTGGTCTTTGCAACATTTTTGCCCAATCTTTTTAGTAGTTTTGCCGTAAAGAAGTAACAAACATGCATCCACCCAACTATCTAAACTTCGCATTTATAATAATAGTGTCATTACGTATAGTAAAAAAAGGAAAATATAAAAAATAACAGGTAACATACATATTATCTCCGTTCACTGTACATATGGGTTAATTGTTCCTACTAATACTATGAAGGGTGGCGACACGACATAAAGACGTGAAACAGAGTGTTGGGAGGTCCACTTGGACCGACGACATCGTAGAGGGAGGCTATGGATGAAGGCGACTCAGTACCGCTATTTGTGGCGTCGTCGTATGGGGGAGGCTTATGTCTACCAGTGGACGTATATCGGCGGATATGAGGCCTACGCTTAGAATAACTAGGCTTACAACCGCAGTAGGCGCACGCGAAGTGACGCAATTTCAAGTTAGCCTTTAAAGGCTACGTACATCGCTCGACACGTCAGTGCTCAAGGTCAAGACCTACTGGGAAGAGCTCCGTAATTTTTTAATAATAATGACTTATTGTGCAGTGAAAGGGTGTAACAACTCTTCTCATAATAATCAGAAACAATAGAAGATTCCATTTCACGGGTAAATACAACCTGGCATCTTATATTCTTGAGTAAAACATGCGTATAAGCACAAAAATAAATCGTAAACATAACAGACGCCATTACATAAAAATGTTGCTAGCTATTAGAAAAATGATTTTCCCCCATAGGTACTTATTTGTTTAATCTTTTTCTACTTTACACTTGTAGGACTTTTATTTGCCAGATATAATTAGGGTTTCCTACTAACTTACCTGGATTTTTAAGTGAATGTACCTATGTTCTATTAAGCTTGGTATAAATAATCAAAAACTTTTGTTTTATTTTTACGGGCAAGGAAATAGATTGTTACAGACTGTCCGGATGTTGATGTAGTCGGAGCGTTAAATATAAAAATTTAATTGGTTTCATTAGACGATGAACCCTTGTTTTATTAAAGTCTTTATATTCGTTCTTAGTTTTCCTTCTGATCCGACTTCAGTTCAGTTCTTTATTAATAAGAGTATTCATGTTGTTTTGACATTATGTCAAACAAAATAATACATACAAATGTAGGGTAACAAAAAAAACACGAAATAACACGAAAAATAAATATATACATATAATAGACTGTTGCTTCCCGATTGGTTGAAAAACTTAGACGGAAATGCAAAGACAAGTTTTGCAAGCCAACTAAATACACTAAAATATGATTATTTTCTATACATTTTGAAGAAAATGACAAGCATATCACGAAAGGTGGTTTATGCATATTACGAGAGGGTGCTATCCCAACAAAGGTATGAAAATGTTTGAAATTTAAATAATTCGCTAACTCAACACTCCCCTGTATGTAAACACCCAAAAAGTATATAATATTTACAGGAAGTTTTCTGTTAATGAAATATCATATAACAGAAAAGTGATAAATATGATAATCATTTACTCCTTACAAAATGTTACAATTTCCCTACCTTATGGAGAAAATGTTAATAGCTTGCAACATTATTTGTGTACTTGTGTGCGTGTTGGCTCTTGTAATGACGTGCCGCTTACGCACACATTGCTTGTTTTTTGGCTTCAACTTAGAGCGGAATGTTTTATGAAATGATCACTCTATGTCTTATTACTCTGAGGGCCTACGATTATACAGGTTGTGACACACTGAGACAGGAAGTAGTCTATCTGTCGATCGACCACAGTTTGACAGGATGCTCAGCGAATCCATAAAATCATTTTTTAATAAATATCGCCCAATAAAATACATTTTACGATCAAAAAGACCAATCTGTTTATCGATTACTAATAAAATCTGCTAAATTTATGACAGCTAGTCATAAAATGGCGGGTAACGTCATTTGTCAATATTAAGTGGTCAAAGGAGGTTGGAAGCCATGCGTTCTTCTGTAACGAGGCGGATAATTTATAGATGCTCTTCAAAGCCCGCGGCCTGGGGGAAATTTATATTTTTTAATTTCCTCGCTGTCATATTTTATAGTGCACCGTTAATTTTGGCTAATCGTCTTTTGGGTCAAGGGCTTTGGAATGGTTTTAGAATTTAATGCGAGGGCCTGGAGCCTAGCTGCTGGGTTCTAGGGCACTTCAGCAGCGCGTTATTAGAATCTCAACCTCTTGCCAGAAAATTTAGATCTGATTTTCCCGCAGCTTGGCACGTATTTTCCGAGAGTCAAAGCAGACTAAATCCCAGACCCTGAAGTACATAAATCAAATGAACGCGATCTTTCTAGAACTAGATCATTTGATGGACGAGTATGCTTTATCCTTGGTTAATCAGAGTACAGAATACAACTTTTGCACACATGAGTAACAACAAAGGTCTTGGTTTTGAAATATGTAAGTACCGTATATTTATTGTCTTAATCAAGGGCATGCTAATTTGGTCACTAAACATTTAGGTACAATTTTGTATAAGGTGTTTTGGTGTTGTTCGAGCTAAACGTCTTCAAACATTCGCCTTACAAATAACTAGCTGCTGCGCCCCGCGTGGAAATCTATTTGTCAAATGGTTTTTAAACCTTCCTCTTGAATCACTCTATCTATTAAAAAACCGCATCAAAATCCGTTGCGTAGTTTTAAAGATCTAAGCATACATAGGGACAGACGGACAGCGGGTAGCGACTATGTTTTATACTATGTAGTGATGTACGATATCATTACCGAGCTTTATTTTAGAAACTTCGTACCTTGACTCATAATTTAAGAAGGTAAGTAATAAAATCATCGTAAAACTAATATAAGATCTCGAGGATGTCATGTCACCTGATGATGACGTCAGCGGATGACATGACAGTGATGATAATAAATCGGAATCATAATCCAGGCTAATGGTAATGACTGTACCATCTGTTTCAGTCACAGATTCGAAGCTGTGTTCAATGAAAAGTCAGTATTGTTACCTTGAGGCAAAGAGAGTTGTTAATTCGACAGTTTATAACGAACAGATAGACTTAGATATTAAATATCACTACATAGGTATAAAACAAAGTTGTTTCCCGCTGTCTGTCTGTCCCTATGTAGGTATGCGTATTTACGCATCGCACGCACGCACTTTAAAATTGCATATCGTACCATTAATAACGACGAAATAGACGAACGTACAAAATACAACAGCCGAAAATACTTGTTTGTTTCTATCGTCTTTTAAAATTGGAGATTCGATTGTCTATTATTTATAGGTACCGAACTGAATTCTAAAAATATACATAAATGTAGAACCAAAACCGCCAAATATTTTGCTAATTCGCAAAATTATTAAGTAGGTAATAGATAACACACACTTCGCAACTATACATTTCGCGTCCCTCGCGAGCACGACTCGCTCTTCACCGGTTGAATGACCATCCAGCCGATGACGTAATTGGATGAGCACGGAAGAACGTCATCTTTACAACAATGACCAAATAATTTACACCACGTTTACTTTAATTTTATATGCTTTACTTTATTAAGTAAATCTAACCTAGTGTCCCGAATTACTTCTTGTAAAAGACTAAGAAGGACATGCTTATCATCATCATCATTATCAATAATGGCCTATATCCATACACCTATATCTACTCGATTTTGGAATCATCATCATCATGAGCCTATAGCAGTCCACTGCTAGACATAGGCCTCCCCCAACGAGCGCCATAGCGCCCTGTCTTCAGCTTGCCGCATACAGCATCTACCTGCACTCTTTCGCAGGTCGTCATCCCACCTGGTCGGAGGGCGTCCTACACTACGTTTACCGAGTCGTGGTCTCCACTCAAGAACACGTTTGCCCCAGCGGCCGTCGGTTCTTCGCGAGATATGGCCGGCCCACTGCACCTTCAGCTTGCTAATTCTTAGAGCTATATCGATAACTTTGGTTCTCTGTCGGATGAATCCGTTACGAATACTATCCATCCTATCCTCCCGATTTTGGAATCCTTAACATATATTGTGAAGAGAACTGATGAGTATCTGTCGCAGCACATCAGCATTGCCATACAGCGGGGCAATGCAGCGTCTTGGGGACGCGCGCCGACTGGTATTGATATGAATCAGTTGGGCTACCTCTAGATTATTTTGAAAGGTCAACCAGTTCAATTGTATTCAATTTAAGTTCTAGTTCTAAATTGTTTATAATTCATTGTAATTTTCTGCGACGTACGCCGCCAAGACTAGACAGAGAATGTAACGACGTAATTGCTGCATGTACGACGCGGGCACTCAAAGTGTTAATAAAGATTTGCTATAATATATTATTTTGTTATATAGTCAACAAAGGGATGACAAAATTGAAGAAATATCGGTGGAAGAATGTTTACGACATATCATCGGAGCAAATCGAATTCCGTGGGTAATGTAAGAGCTGACTAAAGGATCCCACCAGAATAACGGCAGTAGCTTTCTTCTGCATAATTTTACTACCTACACAGCAATATCCAATCCCTCTGTCAATTGTGATCATTAACGTAAAGTCTCCCTTTCTTGGAGAAGGCATAATATTCAACGTTCAATTCAATTCAGTGTTGGAAGCACCTATAAAATCATTATTATTTAACGGCGACGTTCCTAGTAGGTCACATCAGGACCAGGTGTTAATTTATAAAGCTGGTCTCGTAAACTGCACTCGTGACTGGAATGTGCTATAGTACGTTTACGGAGACCGCTACAGCCACTGTTCTTAGCCACTGCGTACATCTTGAATGAATATTCCGTCTAATTGTCCGGGGACCGTGCCAACTCGGTGTGGATTCACACGGGGTGAGTTTTCTTGGATAGAGACGTTTTACTTTTACTGTGACTTTTGACGTTTTGCTGTGATTGTCGAGTAACAACAACTGCAACTGCTAACAGCAAGTCAGAAGGCTTATTTAAAAAATACCTGTCCAATAAAATAACATTGACAGTAAAAATAAGAAAAAATCGCTTTGTCCAAACATATGAACAGGATATTACAAAATAACTAGGGTATTTTTACCTCGAAAGAAGGCGTGCGAAGTCGCGGGCAGAAATTGGAGCGAGTTCAAAATAAGCTAAAGGCATCTCTCTCTACACTATCCAAACTGAGCGAGACTTCAGACACAGCGCACTATAGCGCTTGTAGTTTAAAACCACTATGGGCATGTCGGTCTGCTTTTCCTTTTTCTTTGCTCAATCACCTATGGTGTTTTATATTTCAAAAGTTAGTGTAATAATAATAATATAATAATAAAAAATACATTATATTATAGATCTTACGACATCAAGTTTAACATTTGGATGTACTTCTAATAAATATATTTGTTTTTGGGTTTTTCAAAGGCATACTACAAAATATCAGATTATCTATAGGATAAAAAACCTTGGGGTGAGTTTTGCTGCACCTACGGTGGATATCAATAAACAACAATATTACTTTGTCCTATTTAAAGTCCGTAGAATCAGCCCGTGTGAGCCGCGCGTGCTGATGAGACGGCATGAGAAGTGGGTGCAGTTTTCAATTGTTTTGGTTTCCCGATATTTATCTGTTCTTTATGTTAATTGTTATGTGTGTCTGTTAGTCAGCAGATGTCATTCATTCTCAATTTTTTAAGAAACTACTCATATATTCGTGTCTATTCAGATATTGACAAAACTGAAATAGATTTACAGATTTCAGTTTTTCAAAAACTTTATTTCTTAGACTTTGAAGAAAGCACTTAAACAAGTCATTATTGTATTGTATGTGTAGTATTGTATTGTATTGTATTGTATTATATTGTATTGTATTGTATTGTATTGTATTGTATGCCATGGTTTTTATTTCGATCGTTATGAAAAGGACGGCCGGACGGTGATGTACAGTACACAACCTTAAAGTGTATAAAATGAGATATTTAAACCGAGAAAAAAATAAGGAAAAAAATATAGTAAGACAGAAATCATTTAATTAAAAAACACACAAGAAGAATAAGACTTATAAATAAAACTGAAAACGTAGATAAAACGAGTAAATGCAGAGTAATGCGAGCATGTTACTGAGATGCATTAACATGCAAGCTGCGCTGTTTTTCAATTTACTCCTCTCGAATAAGCTGCATTTAAGTACCGACCCATAGTATGAGTATTTTCTAGAATCAGTAAAACCCCTAGCTAGCGTTAAAAGGGAAATCCCTGGCATTAGAATAAGTTTTATACGATTACAGCGTGATAATCGATAGTCTACGAGTCTATGGCTCTATCAGGAATAACGTTACGAACGATAACGTGTGGGAATACAGATGATAGTCTAACAGATGGATTGTTTAATGCAAGTAAGGGTTAAACTAACTAATTAATAATTAATATTAATTTCAAGTCTAGGCTCTAGGCCGACTATTCAACCATAACAATACAATACAATACAATATAACTTTATTGCACCATCAATACAAAAAATAATAAAAATACTAAAGGATCTTAATACTAATTATAACTAGTGGCACAATCAGCGGCCTTATCGCTAAAAGCGATCTCCTCCAGGCAACCTTTGGATGAATAGGATCAGTATGTTTTAAAGCTGACGGTGGCGTAATTATCAAAATAATTATATATAAAATAATTGATATTTATCATAAGTACATATATATAATAGAACAAAAAAAACAGGAACAATTAACATAGAAAATAAAACTAAAAATAAATAACACATACATAACACATACTATTCCACTACTACTTCTTCCACTAGTGGACAAAAAATTGAAGTGAACAGTAAAATAATTTTATTTGATAATAATTTATATATAAAATATGACTTGTCTAAGTGCTTATTTTGTAAGCCTAAAGAAATAAATGTTTTTTTACTTTGCTTTACTTTTACTCCAAACCTACCTTTTGAGCCTATCAATACGACATTAAAAGAATCATAAACTTAAATTTTTTGATATGTATTCAAAATATGTTCTGAAAAACACATATCTTCGTTATAGAAGCTAAATATTGCTTAGAACATAGTTAGTTCTAGAAGAAATAATAAGAACCAAATTGAACCGGATAACGCCTTGGTAATGTTTCAGTTATTCCGTGATCATAGCACATGAAACTGTGGCGAAATATTGGAAAAGTCAAAAATCAAATCACGGTAAATATCCCGTTTTAAATGACTTTAGTATTAATAACCATGATAGTTTCAAAAGTTTTATTAGTAATGTTTGTTTACCCCACGGTACGGTCAGGAACTCGTGCTAGAGACTCCGAAGACGCACTGCTATGGGCTCTGAGGAATTACACTGGCAAGTTGCTTAGCTTACAATATTAACACGACGACACGGACACACTGCAGCTTACGACGACGGGTCGGTATCCTGTCACTCAACACTGTCTACGAAATTAAATTATATCCAAAAATATCAATTTCTACGGGTCTTGAACCCGCAACATTGAAAATGAAAATGTCTTCTGTCTTTACGCGAGTCTTAATAGTACTTATCTGCAGCAAGAAAGCTCGGTGCATCAAACGCAGTTGGCAACACGGGGGATATTCAAATTCCGGCCAAACCCCGAGTTTCCATGACTAATGATCTTCCCTGGTCAGGTTATTTAGAGACCGCATCAGGAAATGACTGCTGACTCATGATGCGTCTTCGGATGACTGTACTCACGCTTCTTACTGATTACCTACTGATGAGTCATTTATTAGGTACTTCCTATGAGGAAATAGTTTTCTAAATAGAATTATCGATTTCTACTCGAACGTAGAGCAAATCGATCTATTTTTGATTAATTGATAATAGTTTAGATTAAAAATCTTACATTCTGTGAGCATATTTTTTAACAGATTCTAAGTGACAAAGCGGTATATTATGTACTTGTCGCATGTAATATGTTTTTTTATGTAATGATCTGTATCTGAAATAATTGTATTGTTAACCTAAAGAAATACACGTTATGGATTTCTAAATAGCTCATAACTCTTGTTAAGTGCCTATTATATTGATTGAGAAAATACATTGTAATCAATCGCTAAACATGCATATTTCGATTGTTTATGTATTTTTATACTTCCAAGCATTATTATCAAATACTAGGTCAACCTTCAACGTCAAGCTCTTGAGAGAAATGAATATTATTATAGATAATGATATATTTTTTTTTTTTAATTTATTTATACTTTTTGCACGAAAAACATAACACAAAACTTATTCTAGAAAATTTAAACAAAGGCGAACTTAACCCTAAAAAGAGTTCTCTTCCAACATGATAAAGGGTATCCTAATATTATTATATTTCTTATGTCTTCAAGGGCATTTGCCTGGATCGAGACATCGTCAGTCTTATAGGGCGTATTTCTCTATGCCAGAAGCCAATGACAAAGGGCGCTGGTAAAAAGTAGGTCTTACCCTACAGAAGTGAGAAATTCTGACTAGCCTTCACTGGCTCACTGCTTTGAAAACTCCCCTCCTTATTCCATTACCCTAAACCAATAAGTGTACGGAAGGATGAACTAGACGGGCACTTAATAGTCTGGACTCCAGTGGTGCAAAACAGTGGGATATACAAAGATAATGGGATATCTATTAGCAAATAAATAATGAAATGGCACAAAAAATCTACAGCTAGGTATTTGTGTCGATACGGACTGAGCTGTATCGAATCGACAAAAACTTGAGTATCCGTGCCATATAGCCCCAAGCTACGAATAGCCAAACAATATCGTAAAAGGAGACTGAAACAATGCAGATTTCTTTCTAAAAGGTAAAAAGTTTGAGTCTAATAATTCCTTTTTACTATGCAGTGCTTTTTATAATTCTGTCAGGTCTGAAAGGTTTTATGTACCTAAAAAGACAGAATAAACATTCATTCATAATCTATCATTAATTTTGATTGGTTACATTCATATCATATCATTTATTCGTTATTGATCGCATGTTCATCTTAAATTATGTATCATTCTACCGGGTGCAATCTCTGTTCCATTAACCAGAATGCAGCTTCCTTAGCGCGGGATATCGTCCATATTGCCAACATTAAACTTGATAGCCCCTGTTTTGCTGCACGGTAGGCAATATTCTAAATATTTATATTGGTACGACCAAACGCCTCTGTTTTTGCTTTTATTTGGGACGGTTCATGTCCGTATTAGGTAAGGTAAGCTTTTACGGAAATATTAATAACTAGCTGCGCTCTGCGATTTCTCCCGCGTGGTGATAAATATTTTGGATAATATCTATCACTTTTATTATCTTTATGAATTGTAGCCTATGTGTTATCCTGATACGTAAGCTATATTATTGTGAAGTTTCATCAAAATACATTCAGTAGTTTTTGCGTGAAAGAGCAACAAATATCCTTACAAACTTTCGCGTTTATAATATTAGTAGGACTAACGCATTACTACCTACGAGTAGTAGAGAAGTAATAGAGAAAATAAAGCCAGTGGACCGGTAACTGGTTATTGTTGAGGAAGCTGGTAATCATTTATTTAAATAAAAATTAAAAGTACATAATTTGACTAGCCTAATGCCCGTATTATTAAAGCTTACTCAGTAATCGATCTACATATGCTTAAAGTTTTTCTATGGCATACTGACGTCAAGCATATACCTATAGACCTTATAGCTTAATCAGTCACAAATCTATCAAGATTTGTGACCGATTAAGCTTTTTTAATACAAGCCATAATGCTTATTTTGTAAGCGTAAGGAAATAAAAGTGGTAAAATCTGAAAATTTGATAACTACAGGAAAACATCTGGTACCACAGCTATGAGTAGTTTCTCGAATATAAATGAACCTCATTACCTACATATCTAGCTAATTAGATAAACTTATATTATATAAACTCCATTCATTGTTAATTTTTTTATTTCTATTGTAATAATGTATAATTTAATTCAATATTGTTAATTGACTTTACCTTAGTAAGTTTAAAATGGCTACGTATCTGTAGCCGAAACGAATGTGACGTGTATTTCATGTAAGTTACAAAATAAATGATTATTGATTATTGATTACCTGACCTTTAGTTTTGTGTCTATTTGGTTCTATTTTGAATGCATTATTCAGTATTTACAATTTGTTCCTAGAACACCTAAGACTTTAAGAAAGCTAGTTTACGTTTGCTAGAGTAAATGGAAGAAGATACGTATCTAAAGATAAATCTCTACGAACTCTTCTTTATTTGCTGACTGTTTAAATTGACGACCGATGTGGCGCGGTGGGGGGTTCGATTCCCGCCTCGGAACAATTGTATGTACGATCTGCAGATATTTGTTCCGGGTGTTCTGGTCGTTTTTCTATATATAATAAAAAATATCTATCTATGTAATGTATTGTATTATGTATATCAGTTATCTAGTACCCATAACACAAGCTCTGCTTACCATGGGGCTAGGTAATGCTGTGTGAATTGTCTAGCATTATTTATTTATTTAATGATAGATAATCTATCGGAATAAGTAAAAGAATTCCTAGGAAGAAACCTGTATATGTTGCAACATACAAAATGCTATCGTTGAGAATCGGAGAAAGCCTAAAAGAACTGACCCTAGCATAGAAACATTATAAAATGGACTATCATCGGCCTCAGCGAAGAACGTCGATAAGAAGAGAAGTTTGAAGAATATGACCAAACTACCTTGTACCACAACAGTGAAACACCAGGACAGACTTAATCTAGAACTGCACGAGCAAGTGAGGAAGCAGTTAGAAGAGGCCTTTGCCAAAACTAGGCAAACAGATGCAATAAATAATTCTTGTAGTGTGTGTAGTGCCTTAATAGTTTATTTTAAGCATATGATATTGTAAACTTAGTTTAACGTACCACTTACTACCTACTTAATTTAGTTCAACTTGTTTTAATGTATCTGAATAAAGGCTTATTATTATATATATTATTATTAATCTATCGGATAAGTGACTTATCCTATTATGCAATAACACAGTTTTAAAAGAAACTCAGTCACACTTTCAGGAAAACATTCGAAAATGATAGAAGGTGACGCGTGTCCATTGCCATGAGATCCGACATTAGCGTCCGCACGGTTTTATGACGGATCTGTTAAATTTACTCCCAAATAAATATGTGTGTCTTTATTTTTACGGTTACGGCAGGTAGAGTGATATTTTGAATGTTTCCATATCTTGAAAGAACGTTTTAAATAAACAAAATGTTTACGAGTTCTTTTGATGACTCTAATAATATTTTTATTCTTTCTTCTGGCCATCTGGCTCACGAGTGAATTTGTATGATAATTCGTATAAACTAAGGCGATTCTGTAAATAAAGTCTCGTTTAGTTAAATTTGATGATTAGTTTTTAAACTCAGGTAAATAGTTATGTTAGAAATCTTTTGAAATTATAATTGGCATAGCCGTTTTATTTGTTCCTTCTGTGCCGAACGAAAGTTATTAATATGATTTTTATGAGAAAGAAATACTTATATTTTCTATTCAGTTCAGTTCAGTTATTTATTAGACGACCGATGTGGCGCGGTGGACGAAGGTCCGCCTGCGACCAGGAGGTTGCGGGTTCGATTCCCGCCTCGGAACAATTGTGTGTACGATCTGCAGATATTTGTTCCGGGTGTTCTGGTCGTTTTCTATGTATAATTCTTATAATAAATACCTATCTATGTAATATATTGTATTATGTATATCAGTCATCTAGTACCCATAACACAAGCTCTGCTTAGCTTGGGGCTAGATGATGCTGTGTGGATTGTCCAGCATTATTTATTTATTTATTTATTGATAAGAATATTCTTATATGTCAAAAATAATAATACAAGTAACAAAAAAATACACAACGAATTACAAATCATACACACACAGGAGTTTTCAGGAGTTATTATAGGTACTAACCAAGCACCGCTGCGAAAAATGAACATAACTCAAGGCATAGTGTATCTCAACAAAAATAATAAAATACCTAATGAACACAATTATCTGAAAAAAGGAAGGAATTAAATTTTATAGACCCATTGACCGGGTTCTGGATGCGGTACCCTAAAAATGGGCTTCCTATTCGTTAAAAATTTATGTTCCGAGGACAGAAATAAGGGAAAACATTGTATTTATGTATATTTGGCAAGAAAGTATAGGAAGTTTAGAATTTATGTATCGTGTTCTAGATTCACCACGTCAATAACGAAAATATATATCTACTTATACGAAAAAGGGTAATTTCAAAGCATATTAGATTTAATAAGTACCATCTTTATATCGGAAATATGGTGAGTTGGTTGTGTTGATATTAAACATGAATAAAATATATTAAACTTAGTGAGTATAGAAGTCTATTAATGACTTCATTAATTTTGTTTTCTTTCTTTTATTTATAGATTCAAACCTTACGAGTGTGAGTGAGGCTTAAATATCTACGCTGCCTACATTCCAAAAAAATCTAACCTATTCCTTTTTATTGGGTTTAAGATATTTATTTACTTCTCAAAAGATTAATAATCACTGGTGAGAAACAAAATAAGCTTATTATCTATTGTTAGTAGTTCGGTACGAGCTATTTTATTAAAATTATGTAGGTAGTTAGCAAAAATACTGTACAGAGCAAAATTAAGGCGCGCACTCACAATTTCTGAAATATTTAATAACATGTAGGTAATAATGTAAGCTTGACTATTCTTAGTGACAACTTTGTAAAGTGTGGTATTTAAGGCGAGTTTTAAATTAAGCTAGAGTTTTTAGATCTTGAATATTTTTAGGTAGACATATACATTTTATTCGCGGATTTTGCCATTAAACATTCGCTTTTAAAAATATTTCGTTTGATAAATCTGAAAATAATTGGCATGCTAGAAATACCTCCATTAGCCAATGGAGATGCACTCCAAAACGGCTTTTACCAGACACGGCATTACTGATGCATCGAACGCAAATAAACGAACCGTGGACGGTGAAGTGGCGCCGCTCACGAAAAATTATGTTTTATATCCATTTAGTCTCAAAAAGAGTCAATATAAAGTCACTTACATGAGAAGGTTCTTAGTTTAAGTATTGATAGATACATAATGATAAAATTTGTAAGTACAAATTATATAAGTCACTCACATAAAAACAGGGTTCTTAGGTTAAGTATAGAAAGAATATAAATAGCTGACTCATTTAATTTGTTTACTGAATAAGAAGTGAATTATCATTTATGATATGTTGAGCTAATTTGAGTTAACTTACTGTATATTCCGTAACATATTATTGTACACAGACGTTTATTATACGTATTAGTAGATCTCTAGTAGGCGTATTTTTTTTATTTATTTAACAATATCCACAGTCCTTATTCTAGACAAACTTAAAATACAATTTTTTTCCTACGACCAATGACGGATTTACATTTTATAAATGACATGAGTAATAGTAGTTAGTAATCGTTGGATAGAGGCGCCTCAGGAACGCTATTCATAGCGTTGTTTAGGAAGGCCTATGGTCAGTAGTGGACGTAAGGGGCTGATGATGATGACTATGTAGAAGGACGTTTATTGGTGACAGTAATATAAACATATTACTGTCACCAAAAGAAAACTTCTAAAGGTCTACTAAAACTAGTAGACCTTTAGAAGACTATTACAATAATATCATAAATTCTAACTAAATAATTTCAAGGAACAACTTTCAGAAAACGTTGACTCTGTAGTTACCGGTGCTAATCACGTGTTAATTTGTGAAATTTGTCCAGTCCTGTGAGGTCTAACGGAAATTAAGTACTTTGATATTGTTAGTCTGCGAATTAGCTTGAGTGGTTTACGACATCTTTGGTTATCCCTTAGATAATTCTAAAATATACTAAGGCACGGATGAATGAATTATTGAGAACATTTTATTCGGCAAGGGGTTTAATCTTTGCAAATACAGTAATATTCTGACACGATTATAGTAGTGACGCTACTTCAACGTTACTGAGCCCCGGTGAGCAGACTCGATCAAAGTCCCGATGGCCCATTACTATCGTATTTTCGAAAGATGATTATGATAGCTATTGACACAAGAGTGCCGAACTTTGCAGATGGTTTCTGGTGGAATACTCAGCCATAAAGCTACGGAATACGGATTTTAGTACGTACTGCGGACCAGTTACTGGGGCCATTGATGCTTGTTGAGCTTTGGTGTTAAATTTAACAGACAACGAAAGACTTACATGCAACAGACCCTGTAGACCTGCCCTACCACCGCGCCTACCATGATTAAGCAACCTAGATTCATCAAAATCCCTAAATAGTCCACTGTTGGACGTAAGCCTGTATAAGCATCCATAATCAATAAGCGCCATACGCTTTTTCTTCAGCTTGGCGCATACAGCATGACTGTAGCCATCTAGAGGTCGACAACGCAGTTTATAAAACTGTCTAAGTGCGAGTTGGACTCGCACATGAAGGATTCCGTACATCCATCCATAAAAACTAGCGAAAAGTCACGTTTGTTGTATGGGAGTCCGCTTAAATATTTATTTTATTCTGTTTTTTAGTATTTGTTGTTATAGCAGCGACAGAAATTTGTGAAAATTTCAACTGTTTAACTATCGCGGTTCATGAGATACAAGATAGATGCCTGGTGACAGACGGACGGACGGACAGCGGAGTCTTAGTTATAGGGTCCCGTTTTACCCATTGCGTACGGAACCCTAAAAATGTTTTAGACTGAAATAAGAAAATGTGCCAGGCAATAAGCCCTTTGAGCTTAGTAAGGGTAAAGTGTGCGGTTGTCGGCTCTTATGCAGGTGAGCAATGATGATGAAGTATATAGAAGCTGATCGTGCTACGTAACTTGACTGTATGAGGATAGGTGACCGTGCACGAGACTGGTAAAGTATTTGTGAGGGTAGTCTACATTGCTTCACAGTCAGGTTGAAACGTTGGCTTGTCGAGCAGAATTTCTACTCAGTGAACGAACTACTGGAAAAGTAAATTTAATATGACTATATTTCCGTATCAAATGTTTTTATGTCAAGTTTTTAATTTATTTATTTTGTTTTTTATTGGGCTTGTGATGATAAAATACAATTTGTATTATAATTTTAACTATTCTTATGAAAAAATGACATGCAAATTAATTTTACCAATAAATTGTATTTCTGTAAAACCTATCGGTCCAATAAAGCCCGAAACTCGGTAAAACCGGTCGATTTAGAAAATAATTCTAGCTCGTCGCTAACCCGCATTGGGACGCAGCCGGATTTAGAGGCGCGTTCACCTGTCTAGATAACTTGTTTTACTGGGGAAGAAAAGTTAAGGGAAAATAAACTTTGTTCGAAGCCTTAGTAAAATAATTCCGTTTGCATGCCGGATGCAACTGTGTGACTTAATAACTTTGCGTTATTAAGTCACACAGTTTAAGTTACTCACAAAAACGCATATACTCGTATCATGGAAAATATCACGAAAAGGTGCAATTATCATATTAAACTACAAAGCTTTGCAAACCTATAGTTATTTACCTTCTTTATCGTATGACTTGGGATTTAACACTTTGACTGCGGACATTTTTCGACGACTGCGATCTTTTTTTTAACCAAAGCCATTCGTGCTACCGCTCTACACAGCGGTTGTGTTGCGCCGCACATGCGTTTCGTTCGAAAAACATTACAGCTGTGCTGAGTCACACAGATCTGTATTTTCTCAGCCGCTGCGCTAGTGTGGATTTACGCATATTAGTCACTTGTAGAAAACACATACCGTGTGATTTTAGCACTCGAAGAGTTAAGCAACGATTACATATCTATTCTAAATAATAATTAGGAATTCTTTAAATAAGTAAGAATTTTTGCCATTTAAACTCTGTGATGACTTGATGAGTTAGAAAGGGTCCAGTTTAGTACTATGATACTGAATTACCTCCAGGGAGTTCGTTTTATCACTTTGTTATTAGAACAAATCTCCTATAGATTGGCCGACCTTTTGAAAATAGGTGAAATAAGAAGTGGTGGTGGGTATGTTGGTAAGCCTGATTTGTGATAGGGAATAGTTCCCTAAGTTCCTGCAAATCGCTGAAATACGCTGAAAATACTTAGTTTATCAGAAAAGTGTATTTTCAATTGATTATTCGCTGTGTTTATTCAGCGGCCGAAAAATATAATGAGGAGATTCTTAATTTAACTGTATTTTTTTTTGTCACCGGCTGCCCTTTTTTGGCATTATTTCATCGTGGTTGGTGATTTACCGTTTTGATATATTTTTACTGTAGAATAGTTTTATAATATTTTATTGTATTTTCTAAAGTAAATAATGTATTTTATAACGAGAATATGAATATTGCATTGACCGTTTAGATTTTTTTTTACTGACATTAATTAATGTATTAAATACCAGCATTAAAAAAATTACGTATTTTCAACGACATTTTCAAACATTTTCTTGTACCTACTTAGTAATTATTCGTCATAGTTAACGGACGAAGCTTTTGCTGGTCAATTCAGATGACTTATTCGAGTGTACCACGTATACAATTTTTGCTACGCTTTGGCTGCATTATCATGACAAATAAAAACAAGAAAATGAACCAAAGAGCGGCGAAAATACTATTGATAAACTGAATGTCCTATTATCATAAAAATAACACCCACTATGTATTATTATAAGGCTATTAAGTATACAAATTAAATATTAAACTTAATTTAATTATTTTTAAGATAGCCGCGCTGCAGAGCGAGACCCTCTAGCACAGGTATTACATTACTTAAAAGAGGGTCCCATACTGTAATATATTAATTTATTTAAGTTAAAGCAATAAACTAAACTAAACTAAGGCTCTACATTGTCTACGGTAACAGCTAATGAAGACGAAATTTTCTAGTAAGTATTTAAACAAACCTCGCCTATTATGTTTTATTGCTGACCATACGTCTCTGTATAATTTCAGTACGTGTACTCTCCCGTAAGTAATTGCGCAATACAGTCGGCAGATAAAGTCATAACTTCGCAGAACCAAAATAAACAGTACTTGTGTGCGTGAATGTACCTTAGTTGGTTGCTTCCTGCTTCGCTTGGTAACTGCAGCACATTGTAGGCATTTGTTTTGTCAGTATTTTATTACAATTCAATCTTAGCTCTAGAATTTAGCATAATTTTGTAGAAAAACATAATAATTATTGTTTCAAACATATAATTTTATAATTTGTGTACGGGCTTGTTATTGTCTCAAATTCGTAAATAGTGAAAATGGAATTGGAAGGAACATAATAGCGCTCTGTGTTAAAATTTTTCAAGTGGTGACATCTAGTTAGAATTCGAATCGAATTTTGGTTCATGTCATGAGGGATGTACCTATGACAAATGAAAAGAAGTCTTGTTGACGCCCGTAGCCATGGAAACCAGTGATTATTAATATGATCATTTTAGATTCGTTTTACGGCGCTCGTATAAATTCCTCGAAGATCAAACTTCAATATTTATACAACAATAAAAGAATCATCAAAATCAATTCAGAATTGGCGAAGATATCACGAAAATTGTCGTGAGTTAAATAATTTAAGTAATTTTCTATACAACAGCAAATGTTTTTTTTTTAATTCGCCCATAATTGTCGGAGAAATCGACAAACAGGGATAAAAAAATACAAAATAGAGATATAGAAATAAAAAAAGCCGATCATCACAAAAAATACAAACAACCTCCTCTTAAAGTCGGGTAAAAAGTAGTTCCCATACATGTTGATATCAAACTAATCCACCGTGGTTCCGAACAGTATTTAGGGTTCAATGGTGAAGGACGCTCCGAAATAGATCGCCACGAGACTGTTATGTTTTTTTCTACATCTGTCGGCGCTTTGTCTTCATTGGAGACAGGCGGGGCAGTTTATTTTATATTTTGAACGATATTACAAACAAATTTATTTATTTATAGCTCACCTTCTATAACTGTTTTTTAAGTAATTATACAACAGCATGATATAATAAAAAATATCTAAGTATCTATGTCATCTATTGTATTAATTATATCAGTCATCTGGTACCCATAACACAAGCACTGAAGTCTTAACTTGGGGCTAGATGATGTTGTGTGGATTGTCCAGCTTTATTTATTTATTTTATTTTATTTATTCATAACATTGTGTGAGTTAAACACAAACTTTTATAGACTATGGATACGATTCAAAAAGTTTATATTTTAGAGCAATTTATTTTATTTCGTATCAGAACAGCAACAAAACACGATCGGCAACAGTCACAGCACTATTCGTCACCTACTTTTTTTAGAAAAACTTTTAAAAGTTACAGCCGAAGCTAAAAATATAACTTACCTTCAGTAGGATTTCGATTTCACAAGCGATAGTATCGAGTTGGCTGATCGATGTTTCGTTCCGCTGTCGATTTGGCAGCCGATCATACGATTGTATCGCTACATCACTACATCACTACAATACGAATCTGACGGACGTATATTCAAAACTTTGCCGGTGCAATGAACTCCGATTCTATTCGATTGTTCGAATTTTGAAATGCTCGTGAATGATGTTTGTGCATTCAGCCTAGATATTCGGGGCAGATAATACATCGGGAAATATGATCATTCGATACTGGTATCCCGCGAATGGAGAGATGAATCGAAGATTCATTTTGCGGATTGTATCGGTTATCACAAATCAGGTACCTACGTTACTATGTGTAATATAATAATGCTACTTCTCATTCATGATCTCTTTGATTACTATGAATGAATCTGCACAGTGATAAATTCACTTAGAAATAAATCATAGACGCATAATTGGTATTTTCTGCGTATATGTTCGATAGCTTTTTTACCTTTTTCAGGTAGACTTTATGAAAAAAGTTCAATGCCTGCAAATACTCAAGCTCGGAAAAGAACAAAGAAACATTCTCATGCTTCTCCCGGAATCGATGCAGCAGATATTTCCGCCTAAATATACCTGGCCTGTGGGCAGGTCAAACGCTGAGCAAAGAAAGAGTTATAAAAGAGGGAAGTCTGGTGTTATATGGCAACACTTTTATAAATGACGAGCGTCTCACACGCGGTTCTTTTGTTTTTGTTCGAAATACAAACGGAAGTTCTTTCCGTCATAATTTACAATTTTTCTGTTGGCAGCGCGGATTTAGTTCTATTTTTGAAAACCAAAATGTTTGTAAAGAACACTGTCGGTTGACGCCACTTTAGATATATTTTTTCGGAACATTTTGAACTCTGTAAATAAGGTGTAAAATTATTTACGGAAGTCTGTACAATATCTTAAAATATTTTGCCGGAAATATCCCGGAACCAACGCCGCCATAAGAAGACACTTGACATGGGTGGAATCCTTGTCCAATCGTTTCTTTGCATTTATAAAGGTTCGGTAAGTTGGCGATTGGCGATAATGTTCTCAGCACTCTTCTTTTCTTTTGGCTGGCAAAACGACTTTTCTTTCATCTACACAACTCGCTGAAAACCATTTTTTAGAACGCAAAACTAGAAACACAGATAAATCGTAAAGTAGTTGGCGTAGCTTACTTTCGCGCTAAAAATGCGCTTTAAAGTCAGAACCGGAAACGGATGTACCTACGAACGTATAACTTCAGAACTTTTTGGTCTCACTTAGGCAGTAGTCATTTTTATCTCAAATTATGTATTAACTGTTTTTAATTTAATTTAATTGCCATTCTCTATCTATAAAAAAACCTCGTCAAAATCCGTTGCGTAGTTTTAAAGATCTAATCATACATAGGGACAGACGGACAGCGGGAAGCGACTTTTTTTTATACTGGTAGTGTTGCTGTCTTTACCTGTTATTATATTGATACTTGACATGATTTTTATTTAGGTAACTCAAAGCTACTCGTAGATTTAGTGTACACTATGTTGAGTTGCATTGAGTGTGCCTACACTATGTTGAGTTGCATTGAGTGTGCCTACACTATGTTGAGTTGCATTGAGTGTGCCTACACTATGTTGAGTTGCATTGAGTGTGCCTACACTATGTTGAGTTGCATTGAGTGTGCCTACACTATGTTGAGTTGCATTGAGTGTGTCTACACTATGTTGAGTTGCATTGAGTGTGCCTACACTATGTTGAGTTGCATTGAGTGTGCCTACACTATGTTGGTGATGAATTAATCCTATCCTATCCTATAATATTATAAACGCGAAAGTTTGTAAGTATGGATGGATGGATGTTTGTTACTCTTTCACGTAAAAACTACTGAATGGATTTTAATGAAACTTTACAATAGTATAGCTTATACATCAGAATAACACATAGGCATGAGGGCAGTGGACGTTATAATATGTCCATATGGAATATATAGACAGAAAACACTTTATTATACCCCACAAAACAGAAAACAATAAAGAAATAAACAATATAATAAAGGAAGTATAAAGGGTAGCCTTATCGCTGAGATCTTTTCCAGGCAATCTTAGGATGGACTGGACATGAAGGAACAAAAAAGACAGTGGTACTTTAGTAAATATATAGATAAAAAAAGAAAACATATACCTACACTACATACCATAATACCTACATTACTATTTACAAATATTATAATAGACTTACATACGACGACATAAGAGAGCTATTAGTGTATATGTGGGATATAAAGGTGTATCCCGCAAAAGAAAGAAAGAAAGAAAGAAAATATATTTATTGATTCACTGTAGGTACAACTTGTTACTACATTGTATAAAATAAATAAGAACATAAAATATAAAATAAAAATGAAGTACTTAACTCTATAGAAAGCAACAAGATGTGTATATAAGCCCCGAAGCTACCCCTTTCCCGAAGATAACAAATGACGTACCTACCTTGCGTACACGCAGTCTCGAAATAGATCGCAACTGGGTTAATACGCGCGTGGTTGCACGTTTTTAACAGACGCTGGTATCAGGCGGCCAAGCCAGAGTCTTGTTTTAACATTGCAGTCATCAAAGGAATATGGCAATGTGTGGTCACTGGAGAGCCCCTAATGACCACACATTTCTGAAATTCTTTTCATCTGTTTTTAAGACGGAAGGATGAAGCTGGACGTTCAATTTCTTGTATTAGGTCATTGGAATCAGCGCTATACCAGACCGACATGGCCGGGGAGAGGTAGGCGTGGGACCAACGGCTTAACGAGCTTGACGGGGCACGGGTGTAGCACTGCCAATTTCCTGGGCAGCTATTAAAGTGGTAATACCACAATATTCTCAACTCATTCACAACTGGACTCGTATGAATACTTTTTGAGCTAAAATAAAGTGTAATTTGTGCATCCGGATATGAATTCCTTGGAATTTTTCCAAGGAATCTCCTTCCTACATCATCAATTTTCCGGAAATTCCGAAATTTCGTATCCGGATGCCATGAATCATCAAAATATGCATGAAAATGTTGCTCTGAGCTTGGAGCCGTTCGTTGGTACCTATAGCACCACTGAACAGCAAAAACGTAGTAGAAAGCGAGGCTTTCTCAAAACAATTTGACCCCATCGACAAGTGACAACGCTTTGATTTATATATCTTTACCTAATTTATAATAAATAATAAAATTTGTATAAAAATCCCTCAAATATGAGACCCGTCACCCGAGAGGAGTCCCTCAATTTTTTATCTTGTTTATGGTTCTGTAAGTATGCGATAAATAAATAAAATAAAGAATTTTCCATCTATTGATCTATGAGCAAACATTGGTTTTAACATAAAAATACTAAAATATTTTAGTTTTTATCGACCACTAGATATAATGAGTTGGAGCCTATCATTTTTACTCAATATGTAAACCCTTGAGTGGAGATCATGACTCGGTAAACGTAGTGTAGGACGCCCTCCGACCAGATGGGATGACGACCTGCGAAGGACTGCAGGTAGATGCTGGATGCGGCAGGCTGAAGACAGGGCGCTATGGCGCTCATTGGGGGAGGCCTATGTCCAGCAGTGGACTGCTATGGGCTGATGATGTTGATCTGAACCCTTAGAACTCTTCTAATTCACCGAATAGACACCACGGTCTTCACGTTTGAATTCAACAATTAAAGAGTTAAAAAGCCGCAACAAATGCACATAAATCTAAAAGAATCTAAATGTACGTTTTGTGTGATCACCCAAACAACCGGATAAATAAAAATATCTTCAGATCTTTGAGATGTTGGGAAGTAAGATTAGACGCTTGAATCTTTGACGCTATGTCGACCAATGGCTCCCGTGTTGCAACTGAATATTTTTTATTCTTCATTAACTGGGTCCCGTAGCTTCGCCCGCGTGGAAATCTATGCGTCAAATGGTTTATAAACCTTCCTTTTGAATCACTCTATCTATTAAAAAAAAAACACTTCAAAATCCACTGCGTAGTTTTAAAGATCTAAGCATACATAGACTGACAGACAACGTGAAGCGTTCCATTGAGTCAACTGTCAAAATTCAATCGGAGATTGCTTCTATTTTGCTTCCCGCTTTTTACCAAACTGCAAGTTGTACTGTAAAATTAGCATTGTCTTCCCATGGACCTACTAAAGAGAGGGCAACAGTAGTGCATTTGTATTCCCATTCAACCGTCCCATTTTCTTATTAAAAATCCTATATATTCAACTAGAAAAGATCCCCATACCTCTGGCAAAGATTACCTACTTATTATGACACCAACTTCCAGATTTAGAAAGTATCTCTATCCTCGATTTTCTGTAGTTTCTGACTCAGTGTGACAAATCTAGCGTCAGTAAATGAATGGGGGCCTCTTGGCCCGTCAAAGCTCATCAATTTGTAGCACTTACTCCAGCACAATAAACTCTTTGGCAGCAGCAGTCGATAATAATCTACGGTTTCGTGTTACGTGATTCACGGCGTGTTTGAAAGATAACTATTTGCCAAGTGTACGCTGAACCCGGTTACGGAAACCAGCCTCAATGGATACGACAGTTATTAAACTGAGCTTAATTATACAAGATTTTATTTCCTTTGTCAGCAGAGCTGATTATCAAAATCCACTGCAAGCACTAGATTCCAGTGAAATTAGTATTTTGTGTAAGTAATTATGTTTTTGGAATATTTGGCTCCATGAAGATAAAAAAAAATGTATTCGGCTCTCTATAAAATACTAGATATACCTGTAATGACTAACCTTAAACTTCTTCGTCAATTTCGATATTCTACTAGGTACATCCATAAAGAATGGTTTATGTAAGGTTCGCTGCGGCAAACCTCCTTGATGAGTTAGGTAGAATAAGTATTACTACCACCTGCCAATTGTTGTGCCAGTTGGATTTCCCCGTGGTCATCATTTGTCCTTTTTAAAAGTCTCTAATCTATGGTTTTATATCCTCGAATCGCACCTCTGACTAGACATGATAGGATTTCATTATTCATCGCATTTTTCAGCGGCGCGAGTCGCGAGTCGAGCAGCCCGTGAACTTTTGTACAGAATCGCAAATGGATGTCGATTTTATGTCTCAGTAGGTTATTTTCAACTGTTTTGTACTTTTAACGCCAGACGCCAAAAGAGGGGTTTTACGGTTGGAGCCAAATGTCTGTCTGTAGCATCGCAACTCCCAACCTGACCGGTTTTTTGAAATTATCTTAAGCCAGGAAAGCCTCCCTCCATTCCTCTCCATATAAATAACATAGTAGTCCGCGTGCATTTTATTTTTCCAAAAATCATTTGTAAATAATCAAAATGTTTATGATAATTCTTCTAATATAGCTATTCTTATCAAGGAGGTCTCGAACACTGAATAATGTATAATGAACCATAGGAGAATTATCATAAACATTTTGATTTATTTTTGAAACGGGTAAGTTAAGTAGGTATGCCCTTTCAGTCGAGTCTTATCTAATTATTCACGATTAGTTTATAGATGCTATTGTGCTCACTATACGGCCGCATAAATCATATTAATTTGATTTCATAGCCATCTAGGCTATCCTAGCGAGCAGATTTCATCGCGGTACTACAAGCAAGTTTATCGCTTGTATCGTATTCAAACTAATAGCAAAATTCGTATCGCAACCATGCCCACTTAATCCAACATTAAGCCGCATGGCATCTGTGTTTACCTCGTAAATCTGCAATGACCGAAATACTGGTGTCGAAAATTTGGACACAAACGTGCCTATGCATATTATACCTACAATCCATAATCACAGAGTCGAATTAAGAATAATAAGATCACACGTCCGATCTAGTTACTTCCGTTTTTTCAATGTTACCATAAAATTATAATTAAGTATAATTGTGACATTGGTAGATTTAGTAGAAATAATTTGTCAATGTCAAAGTTTTATGTGCAGTACGTTTTCTTACTGGCATTATTATTGGATAAAACACAAGCCAGAGAGCAAGAGTATTTGTAATTCTATTTAATTCACAGTCAATAAACATGTCTGCTTTACATCTGCGAAATGCTAACGTGTAAGTATCTATAGACTAAATGATTCTGTCGATGATATAAAATATTTACACACTGGTAACATTAAACTTGGTGCTTTCGTTTGGGATGGCTGACCTTTTTATAAATAAAGTTGAATATCTTTATTTTCCATTCAGAATTTATTTACGTTGTAGCTTACACATATTATAGTTTTTTATTTAAAATCATTGATAATTTTGACGTTTAAATGGGGCATCATCGAGAAAATTAGGTGCTGCCAGTGTTAAAAATAGGGTTTATTATTTTGGTAAAGATAAACTAGCTGGCGAACAGACAGAAAACAAATAATTCAATTTGGCAATGTACCTACTCGTAATTTGTGTAAAACTGTCTAACAATATTTATGTAAACTAATTTAATCAGGAATAGTGACGCATCGATCCACTATAACGTGGAAACAAATCCACGTTTCTTTTATTTCATGAGACGCCTAATTTTTTTTTTGTTATTTTAATGTTTGCTACAAGATGACCTCTATGGTTCGGCGGGCGAAGGTCCACCTGCGACGCAAAAGCCTTGGGACCAATGCTTGTATGATCTGCAAATATTTGTTCCGAATGTTGCTATGTATAATAAAAAAAAATATCTATGTAGTTTACTGTATTATGTATATCAGACATATAGTAACCATAACTCAAGCTCTGCTCAGTTTGCGCTAGATGATGCTGTGTGGATTGTCCAGCATTATTTTTATTATTATACACAAATGCCATCTATTAAAACTTCCTTGCATCAAACCTTAAGACAAATACAGCTCTAAAATTAAATATGTCTCATTCATTAGGGAACGGTCAATGTTATAAATACATTTGTGAATGTATTTCATCTAGCCAGACTATTTTGAAAAGGGAACGCTTTTAAATTTCGAATGAATGGAGGTGAGAAGCGACTTTGTGATTGTTTGACAGTTGTAGAGACATAACTGCATCTGTCATTTTGGAAGTTACATAATAAACGGTAATGGAGACTTTTTAGGAAGTTATTATGAAGAGAGGTTGATATTAGGTTTGTTTTGACAGCTGCAGAGATTCCACTAGGTTTGTCATTTAAAAAATAAAGATAAGACTTTAGTGTGGCAAAGCATAATTTTATGGAAGCCTTTTAAAAAGCTTTGCTTTGTTGATAATAAACAAATATTTGAATGTGTTTGCTTAAAAATAAACTTCTTCTTGTATTTCCTGGTTCATTTATTTATTATTTAGATTTTGGGATGACAAAAAGCCATAAAAACGGTAAAATATTATAATAGCTTACTGACATTTTAATATAAAAGGCAAATTTATCTTATCAGTTATCACCTTACAACACCTAATTACAAATGCAAAAGTTTGGATGTTTCTATCAGTGAATATCTACTTATTATTAGTAAGTTGTTAGATTTTGAGTTGGAGCAAAACTCGTTCCAAGCTTTTTTATCTTCTAGATAATCTGATATTTTGTAATAAGCCTTTTTACAAAGAATATGCTTCGCAATTTTTTTAAATTTATTTATTGATAATTTTTGCAACTCACTTGGAGTTTTGTTGTAGAAGCGTATACATTGCCCTTTAAAAGATACACTTATCTTATGTAGTCTGGTTATACAATACAATAAGTACAATAAGCTATAATAATTTAAAGCTCTATAGACATTATTTTATCTAAAAGTAAAGTTTTATTTCTACTGATACACGCGCATTGATGTATTCTAGACCTAAAATAGGATTCAGGCTAATTTTAATTCCAGGAAAACACGCTCTAAGCCACGAAACGTAGCTAGTGGCTGATTATAAATAGACTACATAAGGTTGCTACATAATTGTAGCATCCACTGCCCAGCCTAGGCGGTGTGACCAGCAGGGGTCTTCGGCCATGAAAGTGTTAAAATAGCAACAAGCTAATGAAATATGAAATAGCTAGGGGCTAAATGAAAATGACTATCACTTTGCAACCCAAAAACTATTTTAATGTAGGTTAATCATAACAACACACAATAAAATGAATCGAGATGCATTTACTGAGTTGTGTGAATTTAAATAAAAGGTAAATAGGAAATTATTTACTGTACCGGAATGAATAATGTTCAAATTATTGGAATATTAACGAGACCAAGCTGTATTTGCAATTATGGAAATATGGCGTTTTTTACGCGTCGCTAAAATAATCGAGCTTCTATAATTCAATTGTTGTTTTAAAATCATGATATTCTTGGAGGGTGATTTGTATTATTTAAAAAACTATAATTAATATAATGAAAATATATATATTAGTATGCGTATCTGTTCCTATGCACAAATTTCATTCAGCTTTTTTGGAAATAATTACTTACTTAATTGAAAATGTTTTGGAGGACATTATTTATACTTAGAATATAAGGAAAACTCGCAGCTAATAATTACAAAATAAGTAACATAAGTACTTCATCATCATCATCAGCCTATATCAGTCCACTGCTGGACGTAGGCCTCCCCCAATGAGCGCCATAGCGCCCTGTCTTCAGCTTGCGGCATCCAGCATCCACTTGCAGTTTTTCATAGGTCGTCATCCCACCTGGTCCGAGAGGTCCTACACTACGTTTACCGAGTCGTGGTCTCCACTCAAGAACACATACTTACATACAAGCAATCATACATAAGTTACCTAATAGGCTACTAGTAGTACATTAGGGTTAATTAAGTACGTTGGGATCAATATTGGACAAATGTAAGAACAGCCTCTGATATCCCAATATCTGATATATTCAGCATCAGCAAGAAGTTTGTCAATATCTGCTGGGCACTGTCTGGGTTATTATTTATGTTGCTATTAATCATTCTTCAACAAATTCAGTGGATAAATATATGTACTATTCTAAGCACTACAGGTCTAATTTGTTTCTATTCTTTGATTGTAATTTTGTAAAATTATTCCAAGTATATCTACATATATGCTAAAAACTATGATATGAATAAAGAAAAAAAAATATTTACTTCTTTAGATAGATAGATAGATAACACTTTATCACACCACACAAAACAGAAAATAATACGGAGATAAAAACTAAGAATAAAGGTATAAAGGGCGGCCTTATCGCTGAGAGCGATCTCTTCCAGGATTCTCTTTTTTCTTTTTTATTCGATTAAAAACTTAATCTCATTCAATACAATTATTATTTTATTCTTGCGTTATTTAACCAATACTTATTTAAAAAAATTTTTTTCCTAAATTAATTAATTCTATAAATATTAATTATAAGTTACCGATCTAATAAGAACGAACCCAAAAACGTGCGCCTGACAGGGTTTTTATGCAATTTTTATTTTATTAGGTTTTTTGTGTACCCACTGACATACTATATACATACACCTAAGAATAATTGACATGTACTAATGCATAAAATCACAATAACTATAAATGATATGATTATGATATATAATGATTATGATAATGATATGATTATCATATTACACATTCACAAACGAAACCTAAGAAATGCACATAATATCCGTCTACAGAAATGTAGGACTAACTACGGCATGAAAAACATAATGTTTGAAGGAGCGTATATAACAGCCTACCTAAAAATATTAAAGACCTAAACACTAGCTCAATTTAAAGTTCGCCTTAAGTGCCACATTTTACAAAGTTGTCCCTAAAAATAGTGAAGCTTACATTATTACCTATATGTTATTGAATATTTCAGAAATTGTGTATAGTGTGTGCGCGCCTTTACTTTGCTCTGTATAGTATTTTTGCTAACTACCCACATAATTTTAATAATATAGCTCGTACCGAAATACTAACATAATAATAAGCTTATTTTGTTTCTCACCAGTGATTATTAATCTTTTGAGAAGTAAATAAATATCTTAAACCACATTATGATATATTAAGATTATGATAATGATAATGAATTTTGATAAGAGTAATAACATCCAAAATCTTTTATTTAAAACTGGTTATATGTACGAGTACAGTTTTGTTACTGTTGCAGTGTTGATTGCGAGGAGAGGAAGGAGAAAAGGGAGGCCTTTGCCCAGCACTGGGACAATAATGGCTAAAAATAAAATAAATAATAAATATGTACATATTTTATTTTTATTTGTTTCTATTATTTAATTGTAACTTGCTTTGACTCGATAGAATGCGGCAAGCTGAAGACAGGGCGCTATGGCGCTCATTAGGGGAGACCTATGTCCTATGTCTGAGGACTATAGGTTGATGATGATGATGAACTTGTTTTGTAAATAAAAGTTATTTTTAAGCTGAAAATAATAATCGATCTTGTGGTCGCATCAAAATAATATCAGCTCTCATATAAAAACCCTCTAAATTATCTTAAGGCAAATGGATCGATGTTTCTGTATCAAGTCTCGTTTGAAATCTGCTCTAAACAGTTAGTAAATCCTATAATTGCCCGACCTTGTCGATCCGCTGGTGTCGGGGAGCGCCTAGCATGAGTCACTGACGGTACCTCCTACCTACAAGTTCTTTTATTACTACTTGTTGTAGAAGCGTATACATTGCCCTTTAAAAGATACATTTATCTTGTGTAGCTTAGTTGGCACAGCGAGTTTATTCTTATTTCTAGTATTTACATTATGTATATCACTTTTTTTAGTGAACCGATTGATATTTTTATGAGTGTACAACAAGTTTTCATTAATATGGTACGGTACTGTCATTATATTTATTTCTTTGAATTTTTTCACGTAGGGATTCTCTGGGACCTATATTATAGATCGCACGATCAGCCCTTTTCTGCAACACAAATACGGTGTTTATATCTGCAGCGTTCCCCCACAGTAGTATGCCATAAGACATAATACTATGGAAGTAGCTGAAATAGACTAGTATAGAAATATCAACGTCTGTAAGGTGACGGATTTTTTAAACTGCATATGCCGCTAAAGTCTGGATTTATGCGACACAGAGTGCGCAGTAGCTCATATTATTTTTCGTTTTAAATCGTACCTGACTTAGATCTTCGATTCAGAAACTAACAAATATTTTTTTGGGGTTGTGCGTTGCCGAAACGTTAACGTTCGTAACTCATGCTCGAGCCCCTGATCCTCGGTAACTGTGTAATGTTTTTCAGTACCTATTGATATTGACCAGCAGAGTTTTATTTCAGGGTGTAGTAGGTACTACGTTAATAGTTTCCATTGTAGATATTCAAGGATATATAACTACTTACAGACATCTGTTTTGTACAATACTCCTTAGATATTGGATAGAGAGAATACGAACTGGGTGCTTTAGACAAGAGAGGTAATAAAATCAATATATAAATGAAGGTAGGTAGGGTGTGGCCTGCTTGGTAGATTTTTTCTTCTAAAATCGGTTAGTGTTTACATCGATTTGTGGGAAGAAAGGCTATTCACTCTCACTACATTTAGATCTAATCGAAGAAAGCTTTGCGCAGAATTGCTACTAAATATTTTCATTCTTATATTTTGATTGTATTTCCGCAAAGTAACGCCTGAATCTATTATATATTTATTGTAGATCAGATCATCATGTAGAAAAGATATAGATTAACCAGTATTGGACTTCTAAAAACTTCAACTCCTTGTTCTAAGTACTAGACTTGTTAGTGAACCTAGACGCGAGAGATCGACTACCTCGAGAGTGTTTATTGTCTATCGCTCACAGATGTGACTTCATTCAATTCAATTTTATTTATTTTAGCTTCACAAAGTACATGTTATAGCCATAGAGAATAATTTAGAGTACACTATTTAAATTTTTTAAATAAAAACATTGCAAGCGGAACGAACACATCCTGCGTTAACAGACGTGTGCGTCCAGTGCTTCATTAAAGCGCAGTCCGTGTCCAGCCTAGTATTCCAGCTGTAAGGTTCATTGCCTAGGGATAGAACTCTGAATCGGAACAGTATCTTCGGAAACCATAATGACCAGCCCGTAATCGTCCAGTGTTGAACATAGGCCTCCCCCAAACAACACCACGGATAACGGTCCTGAGCGGCCTCCATCCATCGACTCCCTCCGATTGGTTCAATATCCGTTAGTATTTTTTCATAATTGAAGTGAAAAGTTCTTTAGGCGCCTTGAGCAATTTTTGGGTGAACAAAAATCATGGAAGTCACGTCATCATCACCGGACGCTTTCCTAACCGTGTATATATGTGTACTTTTTGGGTGAAAAAAGCGCGAAATTAGCTTCATCGTCACCGCACGCTTCCCAGTATAAATAAAATATAAAAATACTTAGTTTTCACTTCTATCAGCAGTCCCCAAAGACAGAACCGCATGACCTATTATTTTAAAATAGATACATTTTATTGAAAACTAGCTTCGAAGAACAGCAAGAATGATGTTCCCTTTTTGGTATATCTACAGACAATCTACAAACATATATCTATTATCTACCGTTGTAAAATCGCCTTATCTTCTTCTGTAGCTTCCGTTATAACGATATTATGACATCTGTCAAATTTCTAACATAGGATGCCACATTGTGGAGGCCCAATACATACAGACGTTTAAGGACATAATCGCTGATGATGAATAAAAATGCTTTTCGCTGTATAGGACTGGTCAGAAACGTAATGTTACTGGAGGTTGTTATGGTCACACATTTAAGAGGCCTCCGGAGGGACGAATTCTTCATACAAACGTAATATCAAAATTATTTCTAATTCAAGCATATTTACACTATAATATTCCATTATTTGTATTAAAATAGTATTTATCTAGGTTCCCAAATAGTTCTTTTTTTCAAAATACTTACCTAAAATGAAATGAAAGCCAATCTCATTTTGCACATTTTTATGCGAAAATGGACATGTTTTCTTGCTATATTTTTCGTATTAAAAACATCAATATCTTACGTTTTATATATTAAGGAACATAGCTTATATTGTCTAGTTACAGAATAACAATACTTTGTGAAGAATACAAAAAGTTTTCAGTCATAATTTTTGGTTAATACCAAAAATTATGACTGAAAACTTTTTGTACAAACCAAATTTTCGGAACAAACCAAATTTTGAACGGCTAATATAGCTATCGCGCACGCATGTGGTGCGGCGCAAGGGTTAAACAGGGACAGCTATATTCGGAGCGATTTTTGCAAGCGAGGGTCGCTGGACCCTTAAATGTAATAAACAGAGTGGCGTGGAAGCGGTTCATCAGCATCACCGTGAAAGCTTTCCAGGACGGGCACGATCTTCAGCAATGAAGACAACGACAAAGAAGAAGAAGAATGTATGCATATATTTATAACTACGCGGTTTTTAAACTACGAATTTTGGTGTTTTTTTTTCATAGATAGCGTGTTTAAGAGGAACGCTTATAATATAAACTATTTGACACATAGATTGGGGGACACGCGGGCAAAGCTGCGGGGCGCAGCTAGTGTCAAATAAATTTATAATATTTCGTTTCATTTCAACTTCATCGGACCCGACACGATTTCGGTTTGTCGTGAACAGAGCAGGGTCGTGTCGGGTTATGTAAAAGGCTGTCAGGGACAATTCGTTAAAAGGTACGGCTAGTTACATCATAAACCATGAAGAATCTTGCAGGGACCATAACATTGTTTTATGAGTTTCATTCTTTTCTTCATGAAAACAAATCAGGATTTTACTACTTTTTTCTCTCTTTGCATAAGTTTTGTCAAATACTATGAACAGGCGGTACAACCTTCTTGCTCCGTACGCAATGATTACCAACGGATCCCTATTACTGTGCTATACTATCTTTCACCGTCAGTATGTCCGTCTTAGTCACCTAGACCTATACGTATGACGACCTCCGTGGCGCGGCAAAGGAAATTTTTTACACTAAGCTTCGTCTTCTGTTTGTTCATTGTAAGGGCCGTGAAAAGTAAAAGGGAGGTACGGATCATTGTCCTTCTGTAGGGCAATAAACGAAAATGGTGTTACAGTTTGTAACCAAGTTTTTTTAAGCAAACTACCTCGGCTATTCACGAAAAGGATGTCCACACTTTGTGTTAATATGTCAAGGGCGCGCGTGCCTGCGCGTCCCTCAAGGGGCCGCTCAGCGCCGCGGAGGGCCCTTCCAGTGAGGACCCGCCTGATTTTAGGGTTTGATGTTCCATTTATCAGGTTTTTAATTATCTGTCGTTGACCGTTATGGGGCTTGCAGATTGGGAAACCATCACGTATAAGTGCTTAAATACGCTCAAAAAACCTTTCTCAACTATACTTTATACTTATTAGGTATAAAGGGTGGCTTTTTGACATGGGAGTGGATGGCCAAATCAGAAACTATTACCAAAATTATATAATATTATATAATTAATTATATAATATTATTGGTATGTGAAAAGAAAATCTTTATACCTACGTACTTTTTTAATAATTTTTTAACGTAATTTTTCATTTATTATTACAAAATTTATAAGGAAAAGTGAAGAGATGTTTTATCGAGGATAAACCATACATTCACGCTTAGTATTCAAACTAAAATAACAGCTACTTATTCCATTATTTGGTGCAAAAATACAGGCTGCCATATTTTTGCAAAAATTAATGGGTTTGATTTGATTACCTACAAAAGAGAAAGATAAAAAATCTAAATAAGCAAATCTGTTTCGTCATAAATTGAAATCGTGACTTGTTTCAAGATTGTGCTTTGTATTTTGTGCGGTTTACAAGTTGTAATAGGTATAGCTGGTTTGTTTTGCGAACATTGGAAACACATGCTAAATCTAACTTCGATTAAATCTTAGTTTTGTAGTGTATTTGGTAATAAAACTTTTGAAACTATCATGGTTATCAACACTAAAGTCATTTAAAACGGGATATTTACCATGATTTGATTTTTGAGTTATCCAATATTTCGGCACACTTGCATGCGCCATGATCACGGAGTAACTCCGTGAACTCGTTTTAAATGACTTTAGTGTATTTGGTAAGTCTGCTTGTTACACGTTTCGGTGGGTAATTAGGACCTGTATGGTAAATAATATCGTGTCTTGTAAAAGAGGAGCTAATTATTGAACTGGCAACGCGGGTAGTTAAGCAACACAAATGACGCAGCGGGCTAGTCCTCGTTTAGAAGCCTCTAACTGCTCTAAAATAGTGTTAGTTACAAAGTGTAAGGCCTTGTATATAGTGGGTAGCGGGGGCGGGCATCAGTATTGTACTTGGTAAATATATTAATTTAATTCTATAAATATTTGATAGGCACCGATGTGGTGCGGCGGGAAAAGGTCCGCCTACGACGCAGGAGGTAGCGGGTTCGATTTCCGCATTGACAAATTGTTGATTGATTGTACGATCTGCAGATATTTGTTTCGGGTGTTCTGGTCGTTTTCTATGTACAATAACAAATATCTATCTATGTAATGTATTATATTATGTATAAAAGAAATATCTAGTAGGTACCAATAACACAAGCTCTGCTTAGCTCAGGGCCAGAGAATGCTGTGTAAATTGACCAGGCATTATTTATTTATGTAATATATAAATATTAGGTATTGCGCCCAGTCTTCAGCATGGCCCCGTTTGCGCTTGATTGAACAAAAAAAACACATAAAACTAGAGATAATGTTTAAATCCGCTTCCGCTAACGCTTCCGCAGCTCATCAAAACCGCAGCCATTGTTCAGCAGATGCAATTAGTGAACACATGCATGTGCTCAAAAAGACTTTCCGAATTCCTTTAAAACATGGACGTGGACTCAATTTACTACTCAGGGGGAGGGGGAGTGGGGGAGGTATAACACACTCGTACCGGCTCCTTCTTATCTTATAAAAGAATTTGAAATGCAGGCATTGCCCTAGAATTTTTGGAATGAGAAATACTGTTTGTAGTTTTTGGAAAAACGATTCAAAAAAATAATTTCAGTTATAAACTGTGCTGTCGGATTTAACCCAATATTGGGTTCGGGCATTTAAAAATAAGGTATATCTATTTTGTCACACCCTGTATATTTCAGTTGTACAATGTACAACCCCAGCACTAACAGCCAAAGACATGTTTTTATCAGTTTCCTTCCTTCCCCTACTATTATCGGGTTTATTTCTCTCTGTTTTTATGATTTCGATTCTTTTTGCGAGCTCGGCTATGGCGTCAAGGACAAAGATAACAAATTATTGCTCTCGTGTCGTTAATACTATAATTGAGGATTGTGGAAACAAGAAGGGACAAAAACTCTTTGATCTTTTGCGATTCGATACAGGGTATACCTAAGACGTGTATACACGACAGAGTCCTCTCGGACAGGACTCGGACCTAGTGGTCTCGTAGGAGTAACTTCATACCAGTTCTAAAAAAACTAGGATAGCTAAACGATTTGAGAGAAAAATAATACAATGGGCTTTTTTAGTTCCATTGCCATCATTACCTAGGTAGTTATTTGACCTTCGCAGAACGTAGTACTCCTTTACGACCATAGACAACAAAAAACGTTTTCAACCAAGGAGTCATTACCAAGGGTATATAATGAACTCTTTGGTCCTTGTATTCCACGATTTAAAAAAATTCTGGAGCACAAATTTATTGTGAAAACTCTTCGTAAACTTTATCCGTAAATCCTGAAAAATGAATATCTCTAGTTCACGTTTTGTCTGCCAGTGCATTATTGTTAGCAACCAGTAATTTGTCAACACGAACTGGTGCTATTGCATAGAATGAAATAAGGTTGCATAAATAAATTATTGTAAACACATGCCTAGATAAGAAAACTTTTTGGACGCGAGTCAACGAAACTTATTATTTATTCATTTACGGACCAGAAACGCGATTTTAAAACTACATTCCGAATCCATTTCTGTTGCTAGAGTACCTAAAGTTCAAGTTTTTCAAGTCAAAATAGAAAATTAAGAATAAGTTAATCGTGTCTCTCGTAAATCGTCTAAGAATTAGTAAGCTGAAGTGGCAGTGGGTCGTCAAGAACCGACGGCCGCTGGGGAAAACGTGTTCTTGAGTGGAGACCACGACTCGGTAAACGTAGTGTAGGACGCCCTCCGACCAGGTGGGATGAGGACCTGCGAAAGACTGCAGGTATATGCTGGATGCGGCAAGCTGAAGACAGGGCGCTATGGCGCTCATTGGGGGAGGCCTATGTCCAGCAGTGGACTGCTATAGGCTGATGATGATGAAATTGTGTTAGTACCTACGTGATCTAGGAATTATTTTACCCGATTCTGGGTCAACATTGTCCAAACGCGATCAACTACGCGCATTGCCGCAACGCGCGTAAATCACCTCACTGGTTATTACTTACAACCAGATTTGAATTTAGAATGCGCGATAAATTACAGACGATCGCTGATTGTCGTGTGTTTGAGCGTGATAACTGATAATCGATTGTTTTTGAACCTAGAACATTTGAATTTAGAATCATACTTTTTAGAATGGTCTAAAACTCAACCTAATTAACCGCATGAGCATGGCCCCATCGTTAGTTTGCAATCTGTCCCTAGTTTTTCGATCATACATAATATAATGAATATTTATTGGTGCAACTGTCTAATAGTTACATACGTAGAAAAAACATAGCAGCAAATAAACATCGTCACTATTGACAGACCAACCCCAACCTCAGTTTTATGAACCTCGCGGGCATGTTGTTTGGTGTTAATGTGACAACCGCATATTTAAGTATGGAAGCTGTTAATATACTGTTACCAGTTGAACTCAGCTAGATTTATTTGCAATAACTGATTGGTGCGAATGTAAACACATTACGTGTTACCGGATGGGCCTTAATGGAGGTAACTGAACTGGTTAAATACTTGCGCTATCAATTGATTATGTTGGTACTGTGTTGGGAAGAAGAATGGGCATAGAGTTTGTCGCTTTTTGGGAAGAGATACTATTCAAAATGTTCAGAGCATCATCAAGGAGGTCATGTACTATTGAGGTTACATTGAAAATATTTCTCGTTGAGTTGGTAACTTGATTGATAAAAGTTATGAAAGATTTTGCAACATTAGCTTTTCAAAGAAACAAGTGTGTCTCTAGACAGCTTCTTTAATCTAGATTCCTCGTTCATTGATGAGAAACCCTCTAAATATACGTGAAGTTCGCGACAGACTCACGTGTCGATATAGCACAATGGCAAAGAATCCAGGCAGCGACCGCTTAACACTTTTAATGCATGCTTTTTATTTTGTCATTAACCTTCGAGGTGCTCCGGTTTCGAACGATTTATTTTTGAAACTCGAACGCGCGGATTTACCGGATAGGTACTCTGTAAACACACTGGCCAGTAACAGAAGAAAGAACACCGAATCCGCGTGTCACAACACTAGATGTCACTCCGCGGAAAAGTTCGAAATTTGAAAAGAAAGTTGGCGCGCGTCGGGCGCGGGCGGCGCGCGGGCTCGTTGGCTCAGACTGGCCCGCCGCTGAAAAAGCTCCTTACTAAACATACAGGGCGATGTGCATTCTATTTATAAAGTTAAGTTGGGCGGCACGCGTGCACCACGCACCTACCCACATTAACATCATAATATTTGAAGTTATTAGGTCGCTGATGAAACTCGTTGCGGCATCATGTTCTACAAATCTTTTTATGTACCGACTTCCTAAAAGTGTCTGCATTTACGGTAACATTGACCAGTACTTATGGAGTCTAAAGCAACACAAAATCTTGTCAGTGTTTCAAATAAGTAGTACCATAGATAATCATCTAACACCAAAGTTTCAATGAAGGGAATTCATACAATTCTGAACATAAAAGTAGTTTGATTTCCTTGACAACATTACAAAAATAGAAAGGTGCAGTTTATATCTATTGATGGCCTAGTAAAACAAATGTATATCTCATCACCAAATGTCCCAGTGCCGACGCTACAAGACGCTGCATATAATTATTATTGGTCAAGCGTAAGTAGCCATGATAGTTACAACATTGGAGCCCTTCCAACAATAATAGATATATTTCGTTTTTATGATGATCGTGAGAGACTTTTGACTCCACTCGAGATGTTTGTTCAGTTATAGATTTTATTTTATTTACTAAACCAACATCTTCAGTTACAGTATAAACAATAAAACGGTAGTAAATATCGGAATTGACGCGTAAAATTATCTTTGATTTAATATTTTAAGAAAAATGCGTTGAAAGGCGATTGTGTTTGCGTCAACGTCAGTCGATGTCGCAACCCGACGGCCGAGTGACACGCGGACGACGCGGATGACGAAAATGATTTACATTGTTGTCCCGACTGTCAAGTCTGCTTATTACTTTTACAGACATAACATGAAATACCATTAACATTTCAAAAACACGAAGGAGGAGGGACTTTATCAAACTAAAAAGATAGATAAACGACTCTGAATAAATCACTGCAAACTAGTTAAGACATAACGCGCAGAATTTATAATATCGGGATAAAATATGAGGGAATTTTCACACTCACACGTTTAAGCCTTTATTAATAAATTTATTTTTTATTTCCGCCAGTTTATAAACATGTGAAAGCTGCACCACTTAAAAGAATGACAGACACTAATGGCGTGTTATATTTTATTAGTTTTTTGATCAGCCTGTATTTTTATTGCGTCCACTCTTTGGCTCATTCTTCTTTAATTGCATTGTGATGCATTAAACCTCGACAGTGTGTCAGCCAAGTTCGCTTACTATTACGAGTTGAAGATAACTGAATGAACGTTTTCAGGCTTCATCATCATCATAATTTGTACTCAGTACCTCCTTGGCTCTCTGAGGAGATAAGAGGCCTACGCCTCCTTCATACTGTACCCCTCATGTATCAGTTAGTTCATTCGTTCTTATATTTAACTACACCCCGTCCGTGCCCCGAAACATAACTACTCAGAGGACAGAGGAACAAGTTACACATCCCATCATTTAGATTACACAAGGTAGGGAAATCATTTATGGGCAATAGCGTGCGCTTCTATAATAAGCTTCCATCTGAAGCAACTGAGCTCCCTATTCGTAAATTTAAAAATTACATAAAACTAAATCTCATCAAGAAGGCTTTCTACTCCATAAATGATTATCTCAATGATGTTAATGCTTGGCCAGATGTCGCTCAGTTTCGCACCGACAATAGTATGTAGTAAGTAATTTGTTGTTGTGCATAGCTTTACTTAAATATTGACATGTATCGAATCATATTATATTTAGACTTAAAATAGGCAAATAACCATGTATTAGACATATAAGAGATGAACATGCTAGTGGTTTCTTTTCACTTTTTCCACTAGTGGACAAAAAATTGAAGTGAACAGTAAAATAATTTTATTTGATAATAATTTATATTTAAAATATGACTTGTCTAAGTGCTTATTTTGTAAGCCTAAAGAAATAAATGATTTTTTACTTTACTTACTTTACTTTACAGGACCACTGGAAGGGACGTTTGCACAAGGCAGGCAACCGTACTCAGAATCAGAACAGTTAGAGGCTGAGCTGGGTACGGGCTGACCGGAGCGTACAATACTAATGAAACATCTTTATAAAAATCTTAACCATTTCCGCTTTAACTTACAAAACTAGTACAAACATAACCCATGAAAAAACCTGAGTGCGCGTATAAGGGTTATGTTATTAAGCTTTTGCCAAGGCGCCGTATTTTCATATATTACATTATTTAATTTATAAAAAAAAATCAAATACCTGTCCAACAAAACTCTTTTGGCAAGCGCCTCCAATCCATTCAAACTTTCAAAGTGGAAACTATTCTACGGTTAGTTTGCACCGTGACCGACAGATGGCAGTACTTGACACCTCACCTCTTCCGGTTACATCCGGCGATAACTGATGCGTTTCCGGTTCAAGGCAATTCATTACACGTGAACATTTAAAGTTGGAGTTCTAATTTTGAAGATACATGATAGTTCGTGACATTTCTGTGACAGCTTGTTCTTAATTTGAGAAATTTTGTGTCAAGACAAATTTAACATTAGTTGTAGTAAACTTTTATTGATTGATTTTCTTTATAGTTGGAAGTTTTAAAACTTGTCTCTGGTAGATGTAGATTGTAGAGAATCGATCGTTAGCTATGATCTATTTAGGTAGCTCGATAGGCCTGCAAATAATCCACTGCTGGAAATAAGACCTCTCCTAATGATCGCCATCGCGTTCTGTCTTCAGCTTGCCGCATCCAATATCTCTCTGCAGTGTTTCGCAGACCGTTACCCCAACTGTCTGGTGGGAATCCTACCCTACGTTAGACTACTTACACTACGTTAAATCGACATAGGTATGATACCCTAGTCATATTAGGGCAACTGTCTATAGGCTGTAAGGCGTTTTACAGTATTAGAAAGCATAGGTAGCCAGGCCAGTTCTTAGTAGTAGTATATATATAGGCCTCCTCATCGATTTCGATGACGGCGACCCTAATTAATCACGGATTTTTTTCTATCATGAGCTCTAATATGGCTCGCTAGACCGAACTTGGTCTTGAATATCCTACGGCACGCATGACAGTAGAGTTGGCCCGATGAGTTATATGTATACGTGTAGGAGGGCTTAGGTCTCTGTTTAGTAGTAGTAGTAGGTATTGGAACCAGAGTTTCATAATAGTGCTGGATGTTTCAGCAGGTTTCGTCATGTCGTCGCTGCGGACACGGGCGGCCCACTTGCGCAGGTGCGCTCGTAAAGAGGACATGCCGATTGGAAAATTGGAAGGGCTAAGGGTGAGGCAGACGCGAGTTAGATCCAACGAAAAGAGTCTTGGGTTACTTTTTACTATTATAACGAGCTGCGGCTTCGCCCGCGTGGAAATCTATGTGTAAATGGTTTATAAACCTTTCTCTTGAATTATTCTAATCCCTATGTATGCTTAGATATTTAAAACTACGCAACGGATTATGATGCGGTTTTTAATAGATTCAAGAGGAATTAAAAACTATGTAATTGAATGAAACATAGATTTCCATGAGGGCGAAGCCGCGGGGCGCAGCTAGTAATACTAATAAAGATATGTTCAGATTGATAAGTAAAAAAATATATACCCTATAACTTGGACCTATTTACCCGACTGCCAGGTAACGTAGAGTAAAGAATACATGGCCACGTGTACGACAGTAAATAACGTCTGCCATAAGTGTGGAACCTCCATTAACATACTTACAGATTTAGCCGACTAACGGACAGGGAGTAATTGTGTTCAGTGCCATTTCACACAACGTAAATTAATATCATAGGTTAGAGCTAGGTAATAAATACTTTTAAACTTACGCGATCTGAACACATATTTATAAGTATTAATACAACGTAAGTACAATAAATCAGTCATCCCGTGACCACGACAGTGTGTAAACCTGTTGAAACGTCGGGAAAAATAGGTAAATAAACGCGATAAATACCCGTTGTATTAATACTTATAAATAGAGCTAGGTAGTAGAGTATTTGTGAGAAATAACTGGAAAAACTAAATTAGAATCTCAATCCCAAACCAAAACCGTGTTTAGACAGAGCTGATTTTCATATTTTAATCAATAAAATGTTAGAAGAAGAGACCGCTGCATTTTCAACCGACTTTGAATAAAGGAGGAGTTAATAAATAAATAAATATGAGCATTGATATTTGAAGTAAATAACTTAACATAAAAAGAGATATACATTACATTATATTATTATTTTAGTCTTAAACAGTATATCCATACTTCGCAATGTATTTCTGTACGCATAGTCTCAGATTACTGCTCTACATGTTATTGTTATGTTTTTATTTAGCTGGATTACTCTGTACCTAAATTTAAAATTAGTTATAAGATATCCATAATTGCATAGACATAATTGAATGTAAAAATTAGTTGGAGAAGCCATTGGTTTTTACTAGTTCAGGGGCCTATGGACCCATATTGCCTGCTTCACTGTCTATTTTGTCAATAAATAAAAAATTTACTTTACTTTACTATGTTCGGTTGTATAAGTATTTTTATTTATGGATAGATACTGATGGTTAATTTGCAGTTGTATAGAGGTGATACCATGATTGCGATAAAATATCCTAAAAAGGTCCAAACTTTTATGCCTCGGTCATAAAAGACTTGCCCGCAAACCATAAAAAACGAATTAAAACTAAAGGATGTGATATCGTTTTTTTTTTTTCAAAACATTCAAATAATTCGTTAAATTCTACAACTTTCATCAACATTTCATTGTTTGATTTTTCCAAAAACATATTTCCAAGGGAGAACGAGTTAGTATGGGTAAAAAACCGTGCAAATTATGGCTTCTGGAGTCGGTTCTCTCCGTCGCTGAACTCCTTTATAAATTATATATAATACCTCCATTGTCAAATGACTTCTTACCTATGCCTACTATTTTTTAAAAGTTTGGAAAAAACTAAGAACTCCTTTATTATTATCCTTTATATATTATATACCATACCTCCAGTGTCAAAAGACTTCTTACCCATGACTACTAATTATTTTAAGATGTTAACACTTTGACTGCGGTTTTTTTTCGACGACTGCGATCTTTTTTTTTACCTAAAAAATTCGTGCTGCCGCTCTACACAGCGGTTGTGTTGCGCCGCACATGCGTTTCGTTCGAAAAATATTACAGCTCTGCTGAGTCACAAAGATCTGTATTTTCTCAGCCGCTGCGCTAGTGTGGATTTTCGCATATTAGTCACTTGTAGAAAACTCATACCGTGCGTTTTCAGCACTCAAAGTGTTAAATATTCTTCGAGTAAATAACAAAGATGAATACTTTTATTCATTCTAATGTTTCAAGGTTGAAAATATTCGAGAAAGAGTTCGCCATTCGGAACATAATAGCAATATCTAGGAAAATTGAGAATACATTTTGATCGCAACGAAATGTTCGTAGATCAAACTTTACAATTGAATTTACAAAGCGAACAACAGAAGATTGTGTTTTGGAACTTAATTAAATAGGATTAGAATTGAAAATGGTGTTTATTTAATTTATTTAAGGTGCTAACAGGACGCAATTTAACGCGAATGCAAGGAAATTTTATTTCGTCTGATAAAAAAAGTCAGCATCATCATCATCAGCCTATAGCAGTTCACTGCTGGACATAGGCCTCCCGCAATGAACGCCACAGCGCCCTGTCTTCAGCTTGCCGCATGCAGTAGGACGCCCTCTTTCGCAGGTCGTCATACGATGACGACCTGCTCGGAGGGCGTCCTACACTATATATATAAAACAGAATGGTATAAATAAACCGGGTATATGACGAGAAACGGCAATAAATCGTGATAAAGGATAGATTACAGGGAAACCATTGCCCAGTGGTGGGACCAGATGAGCTGACAAATAAAAGTTTTGCAGCAAAGACCAATCTGATGTTTTCACTTTTACATTAAGCATTCATCAGCCACAAAATGTTTTAGGGTAAACCTTTTTAACCGACTTTGAAAAAAGGAGAAGGTTACAGCTGTATTCAACTGAGGCAGAGAACATTTTATTCCCAAGAAATTAGTACCTATGAGTCCCGCAATACTTAAAAACAGTGTAAAGTAGGTACCAACAACTGTTTGGTAGCTCGAAGATGTTTTCTCAGATAAGTGAAATGTCATTTCTTTTGAGAAATAAATATTGTTTAAACTGAAAATGATGATGATGAAACTGAAAATTTAGGGATTCGAAGTCGGTTTTAAGTATTTTCAAAACGATCAAGTACAAGTACAAGTTCAAGTATCAAATTTATTGTGTTTTATTTTATTTTGCTCATTGACATGTGTATATTTGATTATTAGTTTTATTAAATTCGATGCTAGCGATTAATTAAGTTGACTACACTATGTATTAGGTGATACCTGTGAAAATAGTTGTAATGCTTTGAATAAATACAAAATAAATAAACAATACTATCATCTTTTTACCGCCTCATTGTGATATACATATAAATAAAGCGTGGTGTTTGTGTGACTGAGTGAGTGGCTCTCGACGCGGAAGCCGCGGCGGCCAATCCTTTAGTTTATCGCTTATTTATTGACTCTGCAGTACGGTCGGGGAGGATTGGCGTGAAAACTTTTTTTTAACTAACATAAGTAAAATATTAGAAAATGAACTAGGAGACATATCTGCAAAATTATTGAGATAGATAGATAGAAAACACTTTATTATACCACATAAAACAGAAAACAATACAGTCCCAAGGTCGGCCTTATCACTAAGAGCGATCTCTTCCAGGCCACCTAAGGATGACACAATGTTGGATAAAATATATCATTATTATAAATAAATAATTTATCTTCATAAAGTCGTCAACCTACTTAGCTTCATAACTTAAAATTTTTAATTATCTATCAGCGGAAACTTTTAATAAGCCATCAGCAAACATGCACTGGGTCTTTCCAGGCATGTTCTATATATAAAATAAATGTTACTATAAAAAAAATAATGCTGGACAATTCACACAGCATTATCTAGCCCCATGGTAAGCAGAGCTTGTGTTATGGGTACTAGATAACTGATATACATAATACAATACATTACATAGATAGATATTTTTATTATACATAGAAAACGACCAGAGCACCCGGAACAAATATCTGCAGATCGTACACACAATTGTTCCGAGGCGGGAATCGAACCCGCAACCTTCTGCGTCGCAGGTGGACCTTCGCCCACCGCGCCACATCGGTCGTCGTATTATGTATTTATCTCAAAATTAACGCTTAACTCTTGAGATCACATTTATCTAGGTGTTTCTCCTTATTCTATGATATGTCTATACAAACCTATGAAAAAAATCCGCCCAGTACCGTATTACTTTTTAATTTTATTGATATGCTATGATTGATATACGAGAAATCAGTAAATACGTTAAGGTAAATCATCTTGTATCCAAAGGTTCTAGTAGCCCGTCATCATCCGCCTATGTTAGTCCACTGCTGGACATAGGCCTCCCCTAATGAGCGCCATAGAACCCTGCCTTCAGCTTGCTGCATCCAGCATCTGCCTGCAGTATAGAAACCCTTGCTTCATGCAATAAGATGGCAAACTCGTAAACATTAGAGGTCCGAATCGCGTAGAGGTGCTACGGCATAGCACTTCTTGGAGGTCCGAATGTCGTAGGGGTGTTACGGCGTAGCACTTCTTGGAGGTCCGAATCTCGTAGAGGTGCTACGGTGTAGCACTTTTTGGAGGTCCAAATCTCGTAGAGGTGCTACGGTGTAGCACTTCTTGAAGGTCCGAATCTCGTAGAGGTGCTATGGTGTAGCACTTTTTGGAGTTCCGAATCTCGTAGAGGTGCTACGGCGTAGCACTTAGACTTCCGAATCTCGTAGAGGTGCTACGGCGTAGCACTTCGTAGAGATGTTTATTGGAATAAGTTTTGTCGTAACGAATTTTTTCTCGTCTCATTTTTAACTTACCGGTAATAACTTTTGTTTGTTTATTTTAATTTGTGTAATAATAATGTACATATATCTGTCATAGTGTTTGGAAGACCAACAAAACACAACGTATTAAGCCTTAAGCCGCTGCTCACAGAGGCTACACACGTTGTTTGCATTAAATAAATAATAAATAAATAATTGCTGGACAATCCACACAGCATTATCTAGCCCCATGGTAAGCAGAGCTTGTGTTATGGGTACTAGATAACTGATATACATAATACAATATATTACATAGATAGATATTTTTTATTATACATAGAAAACGACCAGAACACCCGGAACAAATATCTGCAGATCGTACACACAATTGTTCCGAGGCGGGAATCGAACCCAACAAGCAACCTCCTGCGTCGCAAGCGGACCTTCGCCCACCGCGCCACATCGGTCGTCATTAAAATGTATGTGACAAAATTCTTTATTCTGTCACATACATTTTAATGTTTATATAATGTTGTTTATTCTCATTTCAGTGAACTTTGAGAAAATAAAATTATTTAAACTGAAACTGATGTGATAATCTGTACCCAAAAACACGCTACGCAAGTATTCTAGATGAATGACGTCATTGCTAAAAAGTCCCTTCAGAAAACAAAAGACTATTCTACTGGCCGCGACTGTAGCATGATCGCGTGATAGATAATCCAGAGGCCAATCAAGTAAAGGCGGGGGCTCACGATGACACGCCGGCGGTAAAGCTCTCACTTATTGCACACTAGCTTTACCCCGCGACCTCGTGTACGATGACTCTATATCCTTTGCACTTCTACATATATTGCAAACGACAATTATAGTCGTTACGCTATCAGGCGATTTAGTCCAAACGCTATGGACTACATAGCGTTTGGACTAAATCGCCTGATGATGACACGATGTGGTCATATCGAAATGTAGTCAGAAAGTAATTTACTCATAACTGCTATCTAGTCAAATCAAGATGTAGTCAGAAAGTGATTCAGTCATAACTGCTATCTAGTCAAATCAAGATGTAGTCAGAAAGTAATATAGTCATAACTGTTATCTAGTCAAATCAACATGTAGTCAGAAAGTAATTTAGTCATAACTGCTATCTAGTCAAATCAAGATGTTGTCAGAAAGTAATATAGTCATAACTGCTATCTAGTCAAATCAAGATGTAGTCAGAAAGTAATTTAGTCATAACTGCTATCTAGTCAAATCAAGATGTAGTCAGAAAGTGATTTAGTCATAACTGATATCTAGTCAAATCAAGATGTAGTCAGAAAGTGATTCAGTCATAACTGCTATCTAGTCAAATCAAGATGTAGTCAGAAAGTAATTTAGTCATAACTGCTATCTAGTCAAATCAAGATGTAGTCAGAAAGTAATATAGTCATAACTGTTATCTAGTCAAATCAACATGTAGTCAGAAAGTAATTTAGTCATAACTGCTATCTAGTCAAATCAAGATGTAGTCAGAAAGTAATTTAGTCATAACTGCTATCTAGTCAAATCAAGATGTAGTCAGAAAGTGATTTAGTCATAACTGCTATCTAGTCAAATCAAGATGTAGTCAGAAAGTGATTTAGTCATAACTGATATCTAGTCAAATCAAGATGTAGTCAGAAAGTGATTTAGTCATAACTGATATCTAGTCAAATCAAGATGTAGTCAGAAAGTGATATAGTCACTTTCATCTTCACTTCCTTCATGTTATATTGTTTTTGATTTTCGACGAATTACATATTCCTAGTACTGTTATTGCTCTCATTACATCAAGGTCTTATAAGCTAACTGCTGTATTTTTTTATAAATAAATAAATATAAGAAGGTCCTATCAATTTTTTTTATTGGACTACCTAGCCTTCCTCGGGTTAAACATTAGCTGAGAAACCATGGATCAAATTGTAGGAGATGCTTGAGAATAAATTCACGTGAATCATTTATATCAATTAGTTTTTTTCAGTTTGGATGGGCAGAATCGTCGCTTTACAACGCTATGTTTCAAGATAAAGAAAGAAGACTACCTTCATCTCTTTATCAAATATCATCCAAAATCGTGCAACTGTTTGAGTCAACAGACAAACCCAAATTCGTTTTAGTGAGTGGTACTTTCTGCCGGTCATTTGATTTATGAGAGAGGTTTTATGACAAACAAATCGGAGGGAAATCAACTAGCGTGTGATGGAGCGCCATTAACGATGTGCTTATAAAGTGATTCACATCAACACCTTCTTATGTTATAACCGACTTCAAAAAAGGAGAAGGTTCTCAATTCGACTGTAATATTTTATTTCTTATGTTTGTTACCTCAGAACTTTTGACTGCGAAGCAATGCGGTCGTTGCCCCTAGCCCCACTCCTTGATCCCATTACATACCTGTTTTCACTGTAGTATCCAAAAATACGGCTGGGTACCTCCATCGATGTCTTTCATAATTCATAAATCGTTGTTCTAACACTTCATGTCCATCCAAAGGTTGCCTGGCAGAGATCGCTCATAGCGATATGGCCGCCCATTGTACAACACATTCTGTATTTGTCATTTTCCTGTCTTGTGTATATTTTTTTATTTGGTGTACAATAAAGAGTAATTGTATTGTATTGCATTGCATTGTATTGTATTGTATTGTTGTTCGCCGATAGTTCTCGATATTCTGTGGACATACTCAGGACTGACCTGGAAGAACAGCGTGAAGGCGACCCATTGGTAGTACTTCCCGTAGCGGCGCGGAGAGTTGCCCGCCCCCCGCACCCCTGGATACGCCCCTGCCTCGCCCGCGACGGTGAACGTCGAGTGGATCCAGCAGTACGTATTCAGGACGTCTTCGGGAATGTCCCTGGTGGAAGAAAAATACGACATAAATAGGTATCAAATCAATACGCCATCTATAGATGCGACTAGTGAAGGCTGTTGCAGTACGTATATGAGTAGGGCTTACCACTGTTACCTGTATCTACTTATTATTGTTGTACTTGAAATAACAACCACAACGACTTACAACTGAAAGACTTACAGCTTCTAACAGAAACAGAGAGGAGAATGCGTTTTGACCGACTTTAAAAAAAGAGGAGGTTCTATGTGCGGCTGTATGTTGACCATTATTTCAGTATTGTACCGGGAATGATCCTTAACTAGTCCCATCAAATTTGTATATCCAAGACTACCGTAAAACTCAAAGACCGTGTAAAATTCACACTCAATGAATCTACGGAAGTGATCTGTTCTACCAAGGCACATGCTGTGTGGAGAACGATTTTGTCAGGTTTTCTGTTGTTGAATCAATAATATTGGCCAACATTATTCATTTGTTTATTTAATTTATATGTATCCTAGCCTCTATTCTAGCAAAATAAAAATCTCATTACTTCTATTATAAATAAAATAAAAATAAAAAAGCCTTTTATTCCGTAACCTTAAATAATATTGATTAATCATTCATATAAAAAAATGGTTTGTATTAATTAAATGTAGATAATGTCAATTATAATAGAAATTAATGTCAGATTTAATGTTTACTTCTATTACCTTTTATATTTAAATTAAGGGATTCGAACTCGGCTACATAAAATAATTTCACCGTTTTTATCGTCGGTTTCTCCATCATTAGACGAACGATTTATTTTGCTATAAAAACATTAAACATTATATATTATATTAAATAATTTGAAGTGCAAAACAATTTATTTTAATAATCTGAGATATTACATGTAACTCAGCAATCGACACTTTAATAAAGAGTCCACTGCGTCTGTATCTAAATTAATGTATTTTCTGGCCACGCAACATAAACAAAACTCCGTATTCGATGCAAAAGAGCGAACTTTTAAAACACAAGGATATGCAAATGAAGAACTGAGTTTCTGGCAACCTCCAGCCCTTTGGGTCGCAGGTGTCGGGATACACAGGTGCATAGCTAGCACGTATGTACATCGTATTTATTTAGAAGTTAAGCAAAATACAATAATTCTACTGTTCGCAAGTTTGTTGATGGAAAACTCTTTATTTCATATTTGATAAAAAATTCTAGAATAAAATTTGACTCGTCTCTAAGAAACCCAAAGAAATAAAGGAATTTGAGTTTAGAGATTTTTTTGAGTTGTTACAGTCAGCATAATTAAACATTTTGAAAATCTGAGCCCTAATCATCAGCGATCATTGTTTTTGTTTCTTCATTTCATGATCTTAGTAAGTTGTTAGAGATTTAGAGAAGATTTATTATTATGGCTAGTTTAGCAATCCTTAAAATTAGACATTCTATCATCATCTTAATTAAAACTCTATAGAAGATTTATTATGGCTATTGTATCTTTAAAATTAGACATTTCAATTCTTCAACTCAATGTTCCGTTTGTTCGCCAGTATAGTTGCGCCACCATTGTAAATGCATTTCAGAGACACCTACAATCAATTTCCGTCAACACACCACAAAAGAAAACCAAAACCATTTCACACAAAACCTCCAAACAGCGCTCAACGAAAGCAATTTCCTTTTTCGTAATTTACAACAACGCCATCTATAAAAGTTTCCAGGAACCATTGTTCACGCTAGGTGTATAGTTACCTCGTGTGTATGCAGTCTATCGGATTTCCCACTAGATGGCGCGTGGTGAGGGCCGCGCTCGCCGCTAGCAAGGCTGCCGTGGTCGCGCCGCAATGCAGCCGAAACGCCAGAGAGTCTATCTTCGGGTTTACACCTTGCTGTTAGAAACACACAATAAAGTTTATCTAAATCTTTAGTAAAATTGTATCCATTTAAAAACTCTCATAGTTTATAAAAGGATAACATTTAAACATTAATGTCAGATTAATCTATCAATTAAAAGATTTAATGACGTTAGGAACAGAATACTTTTAAATAGAGCTTTAGTTCAAATAATATTTTTGACTTCGAAAACTTTATCGAAGGCGTCTTTTACCAAAAATTCTTCCTTCATAAACCCTGAAATGTTTTAAATTACTTACAAATGTAGAAAAAATCTGTTATTGTTAACGTTGTGTAAGTATGAATGAATCGATAGAATGTATTGACTTTAAATTCAGTTCTGTGAACGTTAGGCCGTTTTTCGCTCTCCCTTTGCAACGATATTATCATAAAGCAACCCTTAACAAAGAGACTCCACGCCATACGTATTACAGGCGGCTTCAATATTCATGCTATGATAAAGTAGGCACCTACTCATTCTATAAAATTAACTTGCCACCACTACTTTATGAGGACGATGTAATTAAAGCAGGCACTGCAGTGGGCCGCATATGTCCGCTGCGTAACGGAAACGCAAGGTCCGCTGCGTTACCGTGCCCCAAGGGGCATTGCGTTATTGTGTCGCATGAGGAAAACTGCGGTAACGCAGCCATTTGTCATTTGAATTGTAGATTACTCCCTGCTTATAATTTTACGTCCATTGTTTCCAAGCCTAAAACTTCAGGGTATAATTTAGAGAGGAACATTGGCTATGCAAGGTTTAAATATAATAACTGAAATGAATTAAACTTTTACCTGTCAACGTTTAATTATCACAATAAACTAACCTCCTAAAAAGCTTAATTAACTAAAAAGAACCATCAATAAGTATCAGAAACTTGTCCCAATGTAATTCCGCCATTTCGGGACACGGGCGTCCCACAGGACCCATATATTATTTACTAGCCTCTCCATAGATACAGCCGTAAAACTATCCGGACATTTTGGCCGGGACATTATTACCCCGGACATTTGTGGGTTTTCAAAACATACGGCTTACCGGTCATCTTTTATAGGCATCTTTATGGGGCGTAAAAAGGCCAGTTTCGATTATTGACGGTGATGCTGCTAATGCCTGATTGTTGTATTACCTGTTTACGAGCGGAGGTGTATCGAATATGAACTGGCCTCAATGTTGTGTTATATTTGAAACGTTATTTCAAATATATTCAATAAATTTATTTGCTTATTTTGTAATCTGAATCTGATCATTTGATTATGTGACTATATTTCCGAGATAATCGAGCTAAGGGAGCCGAAGGAATCGAGTTTGTATTTATTTTTTATAACGATCTAGTAGGTGATGCACAACAAACATCACATTAAACCTGACGCAGTTGTCCGCCTCATATCGGACGATTGTTTGGCGATATTTTTATGCCTTTGGTTAGTTGAGTTATGCGTTCCGCTTTAATTTTCTTTCACCAGAGAGCAGCGCGTAGATACTACTTCGCCAGAGAGCACTTACCCCGCCAGAGAGCAGCGCGTAGATACTAGTGAGCACCTCCATGGGCCTGCGCGGCGCTGCGACGCGCTCCCGCCGCCGCCACGCGCCCGCGCCGACGCCCGCGGCCACGCCCGCTCGCGCCGCGCCCGCGCCGCGCCGACGTCCGCTCCAACCTACTGCTGACTCTCTGCTGACAACATTATACTAACATCAGAAATTAACGAGTCGCCCTTTTTAATTTAGCAAGGAATCAAGTTAACGACAAAAATACATTCTAAGATATTTTAAGGTGCGAAATGTATAATTAGTTTTGTTTGTTTTTATGCAGGATCTTATGTACTAGTATGTGTTGAAATAAATGCGATTTTATTCGAAATACAAATATATTTTAAAAATAAACAACGTTGATTAATTTTTGTCAGTAACCTTCTTCCCTGAGAAACCAGAATAAAATTTGAAATATGAAAATAAAAGCATTTGCCCAAACTACACAAAAAGTAATCATAGAATTACGCGTACTTAGGCTTGCTACGCGGATAGTGTGGCGAGAAATGTAGGTACTTAGTGCACCTAGGGCTAAGCCAATTACAGACAGGGTGAGACGCGAATTACTACCTAGAGCTAGACTACAGGCGTCTTATCCGTCTATGCTACGTAAGCTGGTGTGAACGCGCTAAGTATTGCCGCTACGTGCTACGCGGCCTGTGGGCGTAGCGGTACTACGCCAATACCATGGACTTCGGTTTACATTCTATAAGCTTTGCCGTATTAAGTTTCTTTGTGGAAAACATGTCAACTAACTTTTTCAGTAGGTAATGCTAGAGTGTGAATGTGCTATGTGTGCTATAATTGCAACATTGGCATGGAGTAAGCTATCTGATGCTGCGTCCTACACCAACGTTGACAGTTTGGATTTATCAAAGTTTGTTGTGTACGTTTGTTCACATTCAAATTATTACAATATAATTTCACAAGCCAGTAAAGTTACATGCTGTTTTGCACTTGCAAATTGTAGGCTCTAAACGATATAAGATGATGCATAAAGCGCATGAGTTCTAAAGACGCCTTTAAACTTGTACTTAAAAGCGATCGTGATCGCAGGACCGCAGTCGAAGGCGTGCGGGTTGTCAGGCGGAATCATTCGTATGATACAACCCGCACGCCTGGCGAAGGCGTGGGTTGTCAGGCGGAATCATTCGTATGATACAACCCGCACGCCTGGCGAAGGCGTGGGTTGTCAGGCGGAATCATACGTATGATACAACCCGCACGCATGGCGAAGGCGTGCGGGTTGTCAGGCGGAATCATTCGTATGATACAACCCGCACGCCTTCCCCTTCGGCCCAGCCCGACCACGGTTTCTGTGTTCCTGCGATCACAAATACTATCTAGATTTCGGGTCACATACAAAATCAAAGCCTCTGTAAATAAGAGCACACTTGAGCTAAGTAAATGTAGAATAAGTTATATTTTTAAGCTTTAAACTGACAAATATTATTTTATTTTTGCAACTTTTGAATACACATTGCGGCATTGTGACGCGTGTTTACGTTGGCTGTGTTTCAATCGAACTAAACAAAATAAGAGCTCATATTACAAGTGCGCTTTTATTTTTTGCGCCGACCCGACATCTAGATAGTATTTGTGATCGCAGGTGGCGGCTTTAAGAGTGGATACCCACCGGAACCGGCAGGTGGACCACTGCTCCCTGCCAGGTGAGGTGGGCAGTGACAGAAGCCCGGCGCAGGCCCTGGCTGGTCGCGCTAGCGTGTATTTCCCATAAGATTCCCTACAACAAAACATATGTACCCATTTACAGTCAGGAAGGTCAATGTCTAAATAGCAAGGCCGAAGTATGGCTATAGGAATTAAATTTATTAATTAGCGAGTAGAAATTCATAGGCTTAATCAACTTCAGTTTGTTCACCGGAATTGCTAGATCCCTTTAACATATATGTAATAAAACAACAAGGATAGGATTTCATTAGAGTACATAGTTTTTTCTAGTCGTTCTACATAGTCGATGGCAAAATGAACCCAGCAGCGGGGCGTTAAATTTGCTATTTAAAATAAATATTCTTGTGTCTTCTAAATTATAAATAACATTAGAAAATGACAAATATCAGGCGATAAAATACATTCATCTGAAGAAAACATACAAAATCGTAACAATATTTCAAAATGGTTATTTGTCTTGATTCTTGTACCGTCTTGTAATATATTGTAATGTATAAAACAGCCCATAAATGAATTGTCGCAACTTATCATTTTATTATCATCGCGTTAAAATAAAATCCAATTCTCTTTCAGTTTCATTTGCTTTATCAATTCCATATGAAAGAACATTGGAAGCTTTCCAAATTGTCCGCGTGATGTATGTACTGTCCTAACGGCCATGTAATCCGGATTTGCTAACGTGTCATTAAATAAATCGCCTTGTATCGTTGTCGCTCTATAATTAATGTTCTGAAATATGTCTCATGAGATCTCAGTCGATTTAACAAAAGTTGAAGACACCCGTTTAAAACGGTATTTATAGCATCGGACCCATCGCACGGCCTTGAGCCACTCCAGCCAAAAAAACGATCGTAACAATCCCATTGAAGTCACATGAAAGAGATACTGTGAATTTGCAAACAAACGATCGCACAAGAGCTATTTAGTGTTTTGTTTATGAAGTGTAAACGGGGTTCGTTAAATAAATACACATGGTTATTGTGTCAAACGCCACCCACGGGTATACTATGAATCAGACGTCGCGTCGGTCAGAGTTTTACACATCAATATTAATACAGAGGTACCTATGGTATGGTGGTATGGTATGGTAGTTGTACTCCTGTTTCCGCACTTAGACTCCGATTGGTCCTTTGTGCGTGGTGTGTTTGCTAGTTTAACCAGCCTAACTCCGTCCAGAAGCGCAGAATACTCCTGGGATCTTCGTCAGGTACAATAAGTGTTTGGTTAGTCTTGGTGAAGCAGCTGGGAGTGCCGCTCTGGATTGGCGGTACTCCTGTAGGCTTGACCATCTCTCGGTATGCGTTTCTCTGGTTCTGAGCTGTATCCATGTTCGGATTTGGGAGAATGGTAGGGGAAGGAACGGAGCTGGGCCTTGTGTCGGCGTTTCCGAGCCTTTCCGTGCCAATTCGTCTGCAGCATCATTGCCTAGTGATCCGCTGTGTCCCTTGATCCATTGAAGGGTGATCCTGCTTTTACTGGAAATCCTCTCAAGTGCCAAGTGACATTCGTATACGAGCTTGGAGTTACAGCTGTTCCCTGCTAAAGCTCTAAGTGTAGCAGCACAGAGGTACCTAGGTAGGTATTGAAAATTTATAACACACCTCATATATCCTATCAGACAAGTGTTTTGTACAAGGTGTCTCTGCCTTAACGGCTCTAGACTTTGCTAAACCTACCTTGTACATCTGCTATCGCCATTTACATGGTTTTAGGGCCGATAAATTTTGATCCTCAACAAAAGCTACAGATTACGCTTAATTTTTCATTTATCCATTCACCGATGTAAATATATCGTTAACCAAGACCAAGTGAGGTCAAAAGTCGTCGAGCAAGACTTCGAAGAGTTAGACTCTAGCTAGGGTTTCTACCTGTTCTACAGATAATTTGCGTCGCTGTAATTGTATTTTCTATTTTGTAATTTTGTGTTTTTATTTTTTATCGACCTTTGTTGTCTGGAAATCATCATCATCACCAGCCTATAGCAGTCCACTACTGGACATAGGTCTCCCCCAATGAGCGCCTTAGCGCCCTGTCTTCAGCTTGCCGCATCCAGCATCTACCTGCAGTCTTTCGCAGGTCGTCATCCCACCTGGTCGGAGGGCGTCCAACACTACGTTTACCGAGTCGTGGTCTCCACTCAAGAACACGTTTGCCCCAGCGGCCGTTTTCCGCGAGATATTGTCTGAAAATAAAGAAATTGAATTGAATGACTTGCCTCCTCTGTGACAGCCGTTGGTGCGCCCTCGCGGTAGGTTCGAGCCGGCCGCCGGAAGTCTTGCCCATCGGGCCCCGCGCTCAGCGCTCCTTGCTCCACGCCATCACCGCTCTACTGTTGGACAAGCAACATACTTTTGATATCATACTGAGGCCCGAGGATTTATACATCACCTTAAAAATATTAATTGATGTTTCGCTTTTTTAATAAAATAATGTGAGAGACAAAGCTTGTAAGTTGGGCGGATCACGCTTATAGAACTAACTACCATAATATGGATGTACCTTATAATGTTTATAGTCTTCAATAGTTAGCTTATATGTAAATAATCCGATCCGGTCTAAATGGCAGTTAAATAATCAAAATACTAAGTATTTTGACTAAGTCTAAATAGTTACTAAGTCTTAGTATGGACTGTGTGCATTATCTTTACTCTACTATTTTCTTAGTATGACAACGTTCCAATCGTACGTGTAATAATCGAGAACCATTGACATTTTAGATTCAAAAGGCAAAAAGGCTTGAGGTGTATCCACAAAAGTACGGTAAATACGTTTCTTTCTACAATTCGTATTCGTGCGCTCGTATGCGTGAAAACACTGACGTTATAATAATGCTTGTCAAATGGGACAGCAGCGGGTTTTACCTTTATGACTGACGTGTCTGGGCACAGACATATAAATAAATAAAATATGCGGGACAATTCACACAACGTTATCTAGCCCCATGGTAAGCAGAGCTTGTGTTATGGGTACTAGATAACTGATATACGAGAATCGAACCCGCAACCTCCTGCGTCGCAGGCGGACCTTCGCCCACCGCGCCACATCGGTCGTCATATAACTATATAGTACGTTTGGGTTAAACTTGGTGCGCTTATAGATAGCCAAGGTAAAGCTTAATTGCAAGTAACAGTACAATGTTTTCCCGTTTATTCGTATTTTTCAGGAACAATACAATTCAGTGAAGTTTGACAGAAGAATTGAAATTCGATCGTCTTATAATTTTATTTATAAAAGCTGCTTCTGTATTTTAAATTCGTTCTCCGATAAACGACAGACAAACAGCAGTGCTGTTTGTCAACATTATCAAACAAAACTTATCAGCATACGTATGTACGTCCACAGCTGAACATGCCTCTCCAAACGAGGGGGGTATTGCCATTATCATCACGTTTCGCAGATGGCTCGGTGATCTTTATAGTTTCTCTAGGTAATTCTGTAGACGGCATCTATGGCGCGACGGGCGAGACGATCTGCCTGTAACGCAATAGGTTGCGCGTTCGATTCCCGCCTCGGAACAAATTACTGTACGATCTACAGATATTTGTTCAATATGTAACTATAATAAGTAATCTACGCAGTTTATAGTATTAAATATATCAGTTATCTAGAACCCATAACACAAGCTCTGCTTAGCTTGGGGCCAGATGATATTGTGTCGCTTACCAGCATTATTTATTTATCTATTTTAATATAAATATAGGAGACATGCCATTATACAATGTCAGGACACCGTTCATATCGTTCAAGATAATTGGGAACACGAACCTATAACCGGACGGCACAAATGGCACCTCGTCTGACAGACAGCAACATTATCTAGATGTTTCTCGGCTCTAATTAGTCAGGTTTCAGATGAATTTCCGCAGATGAAATTCCTACATAAATAGACGTCATTTTCTTAAATACATTGCCAATTTTAGAGAAACTTTAGGATTGTCAAGGTTTTAAAGTGTATAAATGGATCAAAACACGGAAGTTCATATCAATTTGCAATTATTTGTTCCGGGTGTTCTGGGTATATCCTATAACAAAAATATATAAAAAAGAAAAAAAAATGCTGGACAATTCACACAGCATTATCTAGCCCCATGGCAAGGAGAGCTTGTGTTATGGGTACTAGATAACTGATATACATACATAATACAATACATTACATAGATAGATATTTTTTATTATAAATAGAAAACGACCAGAACACCCGGAACAAATATCTGCAGATAGTACACACAATTGTTCCGAGGCGGGAATCGAACCCGCAACCTCCTGCGTCGCAAGCGGACCTTCCGCCCACCGCGCCACATCGGTCGTCATATATATATATATCTATGTAATGTATTGTATTATGTATACCAGTCATCTAGTACCCATAACACAAGCTCTGCTTAGCTTGAGGCTAGATGGTGCTGTGTACATTGTCGAGCATTATTTGTTTATTTAATTCTTCAATCGAATTCAATACCTACTTTTATTACCCTAGTGTGGCAAACGGAATATTTTCCAATGTCCGTGTTTTTATGTTTTTTGACGACCGATGTGGCGCGGTGGACGAAAGTCCGCCTGCGACGCAGGATGTTGCGGGTTCGATTCCCGCCTCGGAACAATTGTGTGCACGATCTGCAGATATTTGTTCCGGGTGTTCTGGTCGTTTTCTATGTATAATAAAAAATATCTATCTATGTAATGTATAGTATTATGTATATCAGTTATCTAGTACCCATAACACAAGCTCTGCTTACCATGGGGCTAGGTAATGCTGTGTGAATTGTCCAGCATTATTTATTTTATTTATTTTTTATGCACGAAACTCATTTATTTGTATGCATGAATCGTATGTTTCTGATGCTCCAGTTGTCTTCAACAAACAGCGTTGCATGTACTGTACACATACACACTATCGATTGTAAATAGATCAAAAAACGAGATCGCTCACGGCAATGAAACCCCAAAATAAAGCGTGACACAATACGGCATAAAAATACGACGAGAAAATGTGGGACGCGATAAAACGGAGACAAAACTTTAATGACCAATATCTCGATAGTGTGGCCACCGACCGACCACCGACCACCGTCACCGCTATCCGAAACGAATCGCGTGAATGAAACTTCATTCAATTTCCGGGTAGTTTTTGCTGGAAATATTTTCGGAGTAGGTACATTGGTTAGGGACGTAATACAACCCTAGTGTAAACTTACCCAAACGTATATTGACCGTTACTTCAGAACGTTCTGTAGTTTCGCTTTTTTCACACAATTTTGTCTGTAACGATTGTTGCGTTTTGGGAAAAACCACTTCAGTTCAGTTAAATACTTTAAAAATTTATTTAATTATTTCAACCACTGTCTAAAATCCTCTCTTATAGTACACAGAAAGAATATGAACACATTGTAATGATAAAATAAATAAATATTACCGGACAATTCACACAGCGTCACCTAGCCCGAGCTAAGCAGAGCTTGTGTTATGGGTACTAAATAACTGATATACATACTACATTACATAGATATATATTTTTTACCATACATATAAAAACGCCCAGAACACCCTGAACAAATATCTGCAGATCGTTCAAATATTTGTCCCTTTAAAAATGATTCTACAATCCTTAACAGCTGAAAAATATACTTTTCCAAACGAGGAGGGTTTTTGAAATAATCACATTATGTATGTACTTATCAAAATAATTGATGATCGCAGTGATTGTACTGAAAGCAAATGTACCATATTGATGGGTTCAATATGGTACATTTACTTTCAGTACAATTCAGTTAAATTCTACAATTTATTCAGTAGACATTCATACTAAATTAGGACAAGTTTTCGGGCATCAGTTCAAAACAGATCGTGATCGGAATAGCGATCGAATAATCCGCAACCCCGGGTCTAGTATGCCTGGATCTAGCATGCCTGGGTCTAGCATGCCTGGATCTAGCATGCCTGGATTGGATAAATACAGGTAGCATCAAATATTAACATAATTCGTGCGGCAGGCGCAGTCGAGAAATGCAATAAATTCTCTTCAGGTGCGCGGTAGAGTTACGACACTGCGGCACAGTCAAAGGCAGACGGGAAACCAATCGGATTCGGGAAATTCTAATGGCGCTGAGAATTTGAATGGAATTGTCGAACCTATATTAGGTAGTAAGGACTGCTAGTACAGGAGAACTAAGATACAAACTGATACGATCCGCGGACGGAATAATATGGCATCATTTAAATTTGGCTTGTCTATGAACCTATTTTGCTATTCAAAAGGAATTAATTTTATTAATTTCTGAATTGAAACAATAACAGACATATCCTGTTCCGTAGCTTTGGCGTAGTCTCGACCTTCGGAGATAATAAAGACTAAATTAATCCGCCTGCGTCGTAGGAAATGGCGGGTTCGATTCCCGCCTCGGGACAATTGTGTGTAGGATCTACCTACAGATAATTGTTCCGGGTGTTCTGTTCGTTATCTATTATATGCAAGTATAATCAAAATATCTATCTATGTAATTTATTGTATTAAGTATATCAGTCATCTAGTACCCATAACACAACCTCTGCTTAGCTAGATAATGCTGTGTAAAATTGTCCAGCTTTATTTATTTTATTCTGTTCCGTAGTTTTGGCTTTGTTTAGACCTTCGGAGATAATAAACTGACTCTTTTAATCAAGACCTAAAAATGTCCTCCTAACTTTCGACCAGCAGCGGCACAACTCAACGGAAACTGGCCAAATGCGCAGAACATATTACAATGCACACTCCAAAATATACAAAACACAACAATCCATAAGATGGTTACCACGATACGTAGAATTTTTAAAAACCACTGCTTCGATATAAAAACAAGGGAACCACATTAAACACCTGAGCATCTAGTGCACTAGAACTTGAACAAAGAACTAGAATAAAGAAAGCAATGTGGCCACGTCTTCATAATTACCGACAACTTACTCCTGAACAACTAGGGAATCCTGTTACTGATATCTAGGTTAGGATAGGTAATGCAATTGTGCCGCCTATGTCAGTCTCAAGCTAGTTATGAGCATTGTTTGACTAATTATCATACACAAATCTGTATGCATTGTTCTAAAATGTATTTAGGAGACCTATCAAAGCTTCAAACAATAATTGTTTTGATATCACATGACATGCTATAGCGCAATAACACAGAAATACTATACTTAGCTAAAATTCTTTTTTTTAAAGGTTTTTAAAAAACAAGCTTTTGTAACATCTATAGGACGAAGTGTTTGGCAAGACAAATCCATCTTATTACAAAATATCAGATTACTTAGAAGATAAAAAAGCTTGGAACGAGTTTTGCTCCAACTCAAAATCTACCAACTTACAGATAAGCAAATCAAATGTACTAGACACATAAGTTATGAACATACTAGTGGTTTCTTCTCACTTCTTCCACTGGTGGACAAAAAATTGAAGTGAACTATAAAATATGACGTGTCTAAGTGCTTATTTGTAAGCTTAAAGAAATAAAAATTTTCATTTTCATTTTCATCGAAGTCAATCTTGTCAGGGTTTAGTGGTTTTGTTTAGGAGTTCCTATTAATAATCTTTTGTCTCCATCATCAAACCAGCTCGTTGGTGCCATGATATTGCACGTCACCGAACTTACTTAAGTATGTCAAATTTCAGCTCAATCAGTTGAGGATAACTGGTCTAAAATTCAGCTGCATGATTTGTCCCACACATATAAAAAACCTTCTGTTTCCATCACTGCATTGTTGCCAAAACTATTACTGTTCTAAAATTCAGTTGCAAGATTTGTTGCACACATACTAACAGGGCAAGTTAAATTAAAGGTCGTAAAAATACTATATATTCTAAGTATAATCACTTCCTCTGCATTAAAAGTAGATGCGAGCGGCGATAAGGGGTAAAATAAGACACATAACTGTTTATGCGGCCACATAAATGCATGCACGAAGACCTGGTACGTATTTAGTTTTTGTTGGCCACCGTATGCCATCTATTACAACCCTCTCTAGCCGAGATTTGTAGCAGAAATTTACATCAGGTAGGTATTTCCTTAAAGTAACATTCTAAGGGTATTATTTTATATTATTTCTATACAAAATCCACACCAGTAATTAGCATAGGTACAGAATTAACACATTTATCGTTCAATTGAAGCGTGAACACAACGTACGAACCTACCTTTAGGTATTTGAACAAACAAATAAAACAGGTAGGTAATAAAAGCGATTTATTGTTGACCAAAATGTGCATTGGTTTGTATTTGAAAACCAAAGCTTTTATTGGCATATAATGTATAATAATACTAACGTAGAATAACTTCGTTTATCACACTAGTATGATAAAGCGAAAGTTTTGATCTATCAATGGATGATTGTAACTTCACTTCCTCTTAAATGTAACTTACGTAAAGATTAAATCGCCACTAACTCAAATATATATGCATGAGTACCTAGGTATTACTATGCACCAATATTATTGTAATAAATTAATTAAAATTATGTCAAACTATGAGTTTGACATAATTTTAATTTATTTTCTGATCTGCATCTATATAATTTTGGACGCCAAAGCTGTTTTAGCTGGTAATCATCGCATGGGACATTTTAACCCGTAACAACTTATAACCCGTTGACTGAAAATAAATGATTTGTTTATTCTATGCCTGTATTTTGTACCTGTGTCTAAATAAATGTTTTTTCTATTCTTCTATTCTATTCTTTTCTGATTAGATTTGAAAAGTTTAGAATAATATGAACTGTTACTAAACCGCTACCTTTCCTACTGCTCTCCCAAATTAACACAAAATCTCAGGGAGAATAAACTACATACGTTAAAGCCAAGTCACCTATACCATCCCTCAGCGAAGTCAGCAGTATCAGAAAAGAATTGACATTACGTGCGGAGCTGACTCGACCGGTGGTTTCGTGTTCCCTGATAACACGTGTTAACGCGCACATAACACGAACACGTACGTTCAGTCAAACTCTCCAACTTTGTTCTAAAGTTGAACGAATTGAAAATCTTTGCGAGCCTGATTTAAAATACGAAAACCTGAATATGCTTGCTTAAAGTTAGCCGATTGGGATTTGAAATATTAATTTTCAAACTCGCCTCGGTTAGAATTTTTCGATGATAAATTGTTTAGTAGCGTTGCAATTTTTTAAATCTTTGTTTTACTATTGTAAGAAAAAGTTCTTAGAACATGTACTATAACTCAAACAGGAAATTAACTTCCCTACGTGTCAGAGATTCTAGCACAAAAGACTTTGTAAAAAAAATGTATAGAAAAATCAGTAGTTTGTGTGATGTATCCGGGAGAGATAAAAGATAATATCGAAAAATTGAAAATAATTTCCTTTTCCGCCACTACCCGCTGGGCTGGTTACGAAAGTTAAGTTACTGAAATAAACCGCAAATAGTGTATACAATCAAGTAGAAGCTTCTTTGATTTAGATCGAGTCTAAATCAAAGAAGCTATAAGTTTCAACCTAGAAACTACTACTAACCTAAAACCTAGAAATCTCAAGTTCAGTTGACGATAGTATTCAGGTGAGGTCGTGACGTTTAAGCTATATATTACTATGGACGTAGAATAAGTTAAATAAGATCTGTTACTTTTCTATGGTCTGAAATAAATGATTTATTATTATTATAAGGCTTATGTCGTAGACCAAGGTCAAGCACATAGAGGGCTCAAGATTATTTTAGATGGCATTATAATCTGTTTTGTCTTTTTAATAAATAAGCCAAGCAAGCAAGAATGCCCCTAGCTCGCCTTACCTTGTTTTAACCCATAAAACTAACCACAAAACACCAGCATTATCCTTTAAAGCGTGGTTCTTAACCGGAATTGCCCACAAAGTGTGCCAGCACCAACAAAACTCTAAAGTTCCTCCCGTGGGGCCACACTCGCCACTGTACTGGAAAATTTAAAAATTCGCTTTAAAATTCTGTATGTATTGCGGGAACTTGGAAATAAAATGTGTATAGGCGCTAGAGTTATGAAGCAAGCTATAGAAGTACGGTTTAGTATGAACGGCGAAATAAACACATTAGAGATGCAAGGTGGCTTGTTTTGGATATGTTTTATGGATTTTTTTACAGCTTTCAATGTAAATAATGTATTTAATTTACTTGCCACAAAATGAAATATTAGTAGTCAAATGTATTCTCTTGTACAGAGTCCACAAACAATACGCGATACGCGCGTTGTCAAGTGATTGAACCTTGTCATCTATACTATAATATTATAAAGAGGAAAGGTTTGATTTTTAGTTTGATTGTTTGTAATGAACAGGCTTCGAACTACTGGACCGATTTGAAAAATTATTTCACCGTTGGGAAGCTACACTATCCCCGATGAACATAGGCTATATTACATTTTCAAAAAAGATAGGGATCCGTACTAAAACCGTGCGAAGCCGGGAAGGTCCGCTAGTAGTATCTATTTCAGTTCGGAATGGTCCAAGCCATCCCATACTGAACGTACGCAGACCCGACCTCCGTTGAAGAATTCAAAAGATTCGGTGATTTACAGTTGAAAAATTTAAAAAAGAATAGGATAAAAATCAAGTCAAGGTGCATAGTGTCGAGCATATACCCAGGTGCAAGGTAAGAACGGACTTGTACACACTCACACAATACTATGAACGGACTAGAGATAAAAAACACAGCTCATAGGCAGCTCCACCACTCTCCGCAATGGGCAGTTGAAGTGAATTTCACAACCGCAATGGTTCAATTCAGTGTTTTTCTTTTATTTTTCATTTGGCGGTGCGCGAACCTTGAACAGGCGGAGGTGATGATATTGTTGCAAATAGCCGATATTTCATAAAAATCGTAAAATGTACACTTACGTGTTTATGCTCAATCTTCGATAGCTCCATTGGGTTTGATTTGTCTTATCTCATACATGGTCAAGGGATATGTAGTATATAAATTCCTTGTACGTACCGTGGTTTCGTACTAGGGATTAATATAAAAATCGGATTGTTTGACTAGATATGCATTTGTTTGCAAAAGTAGACAGTAATTGCAGTAGGTACTGGACAAAGTGTTTAATTTATCAAATTACCTTTAACCAAAGCTATAAATAGAACCATTCATGTTTTTCATCAATATTGTGTTATATAGTGTTATCATTCAGATAACACTCAGGTGCAGGACTGCAGCGTATTGCGCTAGTTACTTTTAAATACATGTGTAACTAGGACTAAGAGCCTTTCTAGGATCACATCCCTATATAACTACAATACAAACAATACTTACAAGCAATTACAACGAAGAAAATAAAACAAAATAACTAGGGCATACGTATACGTGAATGAATATACGAGCATAATGCCATTATCAAATAAATTGCAGGGCCCGTAGTACTTTCATTATTGATTCCACTTGATTTCTATCAATAACTTGGCACAAAGTTAGACAAAAAAGCGAATCCCATGACGCTATCATAGCAACTCCTGGCTTTAGGCCCAAATTGTACACAGAAAATTTGCATTTGAATATACAATTTGAACAGAACTGCAAAAAGCGAGTACAATGCGAATAGGCCGATAGTGCATTGTGGTGGTATTGTTATTTATTTGTGCGGATTCATAACGCGTGAACTGAAGCCAGTTTTTGTGTAGCATGAATATTTATCAATTTTACGTTTATACGTGGTGCTTTTGTATAGTTTATATTATGTGGGTAGGTTATACCTATTATAACAAAATGAGCCGCAATGCACACAAGCCTTTTTATCCATCGGTTTTTATCGTTGCTATACGGGACACTGCAGTGCTTTCGCCGGTTCCATTCCAAGTGTGAATAGGCAAGCTTCGTATACCATCTTCATTTATCGCCCATACTATAAACCCAACTAAAATTTCACTCTGTTGTCGCCTCTTTTATACGGAATTTATATTACTTGTACTTGTCAATTTGTGATGCTTTTCGCCAAGCGAGTCTAGTTTAGCGTGAGCGAGAGTGTGCTCGATACTAACGTCGAGTCTTAGTTTTATTTTTTACAAATATTTTACATCGATTTTAGCTAGTGTATATCTCTTGCCTCAACAAACATTTCACATCGAATTTGGCCAGTGTATATGTACCTATATATCTTGCACAAAAGAAATCCAAATTCTCAGGGGAGTTTAACCTGACAGAAACAAAGGCTCAGAAGGAAATATACCATAAAATCAATTTTCTTCTAGAAGCAGTTCCAACAGAACCGGCACCTGGCGAAGGCTATAGTGGCGGCGCTCCAGGACTCCAGATTTAACAGAGAACTACTCTTCGACCTGAAGAAGGAGAACCAGGTATTCCTCAACAGGACCATGGCACTGCTCATCAAGTATATTGTGAAACGGTAAATATTATTCATTCGTTCTTTCTTTTTTAATTATGACGTAGCCGTTCAATAGCGCTGACAATAAATAGTTATTACTTATCGAAAGGAAGGATTTTGGCCTGTGTTCAAACCTTCATAGAAAAAAATATTTGCGTTTGTCCGCGGTTTGAAAGAGGTTTATAGCATTCCAACCCTCCATGGTAGCTGACCAAAATGAGTTTCTGACATTCGACCTTTTTTATAAATTATGAAATATTTTCTCCTTAGTCAAGATGAAAAGTTGTATGCTTAACTCAAGAGTAAATGTTTTTAGTTTCATGCCTTTTAAATCCCTCGCTAGCTCAGCAATTAACTTTAAAGCCTAGATTTAATATCGGCGTGTTCAACAAAAAATATTTTGTCCACTTGTGAACAATTGTTATTTGATGATAGTTATTCTAAGCCCGTTTGTGAAGCTTCCTTACTCAGCCGAGTTCTATAGACCAATTTGTGAAACTAGTTTCAGTTTTGGTTAATTAATTTCCAGTGAGGTGGACAACTACCGGTCTCGGCGAACTGACGCCATCAGTCGGCGAGTCTACTCCTCGCTCGTCATGAAGCTCATCGACATTGCCAAGGCATGTTTGCTCAAAGATAGATATAAACCTTCTCAATTAAATGGCCTTTCAAACAAAACAATAAAATAACTAAAACTCGTTATAGATCCTCGATACAAGTGTTTAAGACACACCTTTTTAAAATTTATGAAACAGTTACAGAAATAACCTGTAAACTAAAAAGAAAGACCTTTGGTCTGATGCCCCCTCACATGAAGATAACAGATATTGAAATTGCCTAGCGAAATTATAAATTTTAGATAAATAATAATAAATAATCCTGGGAAATCCACACAGCATCATTGGTTATGGGTGATACATGACTGATATATTTAATACAATATACTTATTACATAGATTCTTACTAATACCCCGTTATCTGTTTAGACCCCAATTTCGTCTGAAGTCATACACCCTACAACCATTGGGTTATTGAGTCGCATCAATCCATACCTCACATGTTGAAATCGGATACTTTCCTAGTTTCAGCGCTACATGGGAACATGAAATCTGTTATACACAAACATACACAAATAGGGTGCCACCTCATTACATGCCTTCGTTCGTAGTCGAGGAAAAAAACTAAAACCAAATCGAGAACTACGAGACCTCCGAAAGACACACAAATGCACATTATAGTCATGTTAAACCCTAACGCCTCTATTTGCGCCAAACGTTAAAAATGGCAAAGCCTAATGCCAGCTCCAATGAAAATTGTAGCCGTTCTTTCCCTGGCTCAGCAATCCATAAGATCGTAGGCAATAAATAAAAGATGGCCGTCCATTGGTTAGCGCATCCGCCGTGAACGCGCCCGTGATAAATGCAGCCGTTCCTCATCCATGCATGAGGAAGTCATGTGGAACTGGTTCCGCTCTAAGATTCAATAATGCTTGAATTGCTTGAGTTTTGTTATATGAAACTTTTTGGATTTTGTATCGGATTTAGAGATTGGTATTAAAATATATTTTTTGTATTTATTCGTCGTTTTCTATTGTATTGTGTTTATCAGTCATATAGTACCCATAGCACAAGCTCTGCTTAGATTAGGGCTACATGATGTTGTGTGGATTGTCCAGCATTATTAAATCAGATGATTACATCTTTACTCTGTTTTCACCCGCCCCTCAATCTCACTCCAGAACCTTTCTTCGTTTCCAGGACCTCCCTCGCAACACCAGCTCCGCTAACCGCATAGAGACCGCGCACCGCTACTACCAGACCGTGGAGAGCCGCGACATGCACGACCAGATGGCAGACGTGCAGGTCTTCCACACCTGCGCCAGGCTCCATGACATACTGTTCACGGTCAGTCATCTTGTGCCACCATTATAAATAAATAAATAATGCTAGACAATCTACACAGCATCATCTAGCCCCAAGGTAAGTAGAGCTTGTGTTATGTGTACTAGACGACTGATATACTTAATACAATAGATTACATAGATATTTTTATTACCAGAACACCCGGAACAAATATCTGCAGATCGTACGCACAATTGTCCCGCAACAAATCGAACCCGCAACCTCCTAACTCACAGCCTTCGCGCACCGCGCCACAGAGGTCGTCAACAAATCACATCAACAACAGGTCTTGTTATTCGCATTCTTGTCACCAGGCTCCCAAATTGCTAACGCAGCTGGGCAAGCTAGATGACCTGACGCCGATTGTGCTGGTGCAGAAACTGCTGAACTTGGAGGTCAAACCGGTGCATCTGGGTGTAGTTCTGCTTATACAGGTATTGTTATAATAGCTTTTATTTTTATGTAGTTAGACTTCAAATTCATGTTTCTCTGAACTACTAGTATTATACGGATTTCAGGTTAGGTGGCCGATAATAATCAAATTTTCTTTATTAGAGACAAATCTTGATTCAGCCTATAAATACCACCCAGACCCAAACTACACCTACAGACAGTTTTGTCTTGATCTCAATGAAATATGAACTTTATCAACTACTTCATAAATGCGAACTGCATTAGTCACCTTGAACCATTTAGTGGGGTCATAATACCCCACACTGCAATAACCACCTGCCTCCCTATCCATACCTCCCCATGTCCATCGTTTCTCCACCTCCTACGTTGTTCTGGTGCCCTAGTACTTTTTACCGAAGCGGGACATGGATAGATCTCATGCTTTGGTCGCAGACTGTACTTGCGTTGCAAGTAAAAACTCTTTAATAACCGAAATAGCACCAAAACAGCAATTTTATTTAAAAACAAACACAATTGAACTTGATGTATTGTACCAGTGAATTTGTTATTCCTAAACGAATAAATTCGTAAGCTTTTTCGAGTTGATAATGTTAGATAATATTTATTTTAATTAAATACTATGTCAGTATAATAGGGATCCCACCCCTGTGACGTTGCAATTCGGAAATTCTTGCATATTTTATAGATTGGCTTGGTTGAGAAATTAATTTGTTAATTGATTTAATTATGTTTTGTTTTTATATTCTACTTAATCAAAACTAAAGGGAGATCAATACAAAATGTATCATTAAAGGAATAAAATAGTATTATTAATATTAATAAAACGAAAGAAATATAATCTGAAAGTTGCTTATTCATATAATAAATTAGTATCAGCGTTATCTGAACTTTAGTGGACCAAGTCCCGGTCAGTTTCGTTCATCCGCTATATCGTATGCAACCCTGGTAGCCATGTTTTGAGTTATGAAGTCAACTTAAACAGTTGCCCTGGTTTGGCCGATTTAAGCTAAAAAGGCATTTTCCCATTCAAGACCATTAGTATCTCCATTTCAGTCTAGCATCGATCGGTGAAATACATGTAAACTATCTGCAGATAAATGTCCAATATTCAAAGAACAAAATACAAGCACTCCAGTCAGTTATTCATTCATTCATGTGTAAATGGGGTATTAAAAACATTCGCATCCTTTTCACTCGTCTTCCCATGTCCAGCATCACTCATTGCACATCTCCCTTTATTATTGGACACCTACCATGTAGTTTATGATCACCTGGTACTCAGGGTAAGTTGCAAGTTGCATACGTCGCAGGTTGGTCCGACCCTGGGGTGATTTGTAAAAATACCATAAACCATACGGTGTATTAAAAATACGGCCGTACCTGTCATAACGATCAAAATAATAAGGACGACATAATTTATAGTAAAACTTTTGAAATTATCATGGTTATCAACACTAAAGTCATTTAAAACGGGATATTTACCATGATTTGATTTTTCTGTTATCCAATATTTCGGCACAGTTTCATGCGCCATGATCACGGAATAACTGAAGGCACTGCGACTGCGAGTAAGTTTTTATGGGCAGACATACCGATCTACCCTCATTTTGCCTAAGTGCCTTCAGTTATTCAGTGATCATGGCGCATGAAACTGTGCCGAAATATTGGATAACTCAAAAATCAAATCATGGTAAATATCCCGTTTTAAATGACTTTATAATTTATAGTGTTGCTAAGTAAATTCGTTTTGTTCTAGGTAGTATATATGAATTGAAACCACTACCAAATAATAAAATACGCTTACAGCTCACGCAATAAATTAAGTAACCATAATAAAACTTTATCAGAGCTTAAAAGTTTGAAACAAAAGACGTTCGGAAATATGTAGTGAACACGTTCGAATGCTTAGCAACCTAAAACATACCGCATTCTTTGTCAAACTTTCGTGGTTTATGAAAGCTTCATCTTCAGACTTTCTTGTACAAAATGCTGCGGTTTTTCGGAGAAAAAGCTCAAGGAAGCAAAAATATTATAATCAAGTTGGCACCTTTCTGCAAAATTTTACAGAAAATATTTAAAAAATGTAGCCCCAGAGAATGCACTTGCGATTTGCGAGAGGGTGAACACACCTCCCCTCACTCTTTGCTCTATCCCCTTTTGCCTCTCATTGAACCCACCACCGGTAACTTCTCTTTAGGGTTATGCTGCCCTGGTATCTACGTCCTTGGAATATAGACTGCGTCGTTGACTCTCGCTAGCTCTATCACTCCTTCAGAATTCTTCTAGGTCTCTACAGCTGCGCGTCCACTGGATTGGAATCGTAGCGAACGGATTTGTTAGTTTGTATTGATTTCTATGATACAGCAGAATCCGATTAGGTGGACACACAGCTTAAATTATGCATAACTGGCTGTTTGTGTTTCTCCTAGTCAAAACTTGGCCTGTCATTCCACGAGATATCAGCTATGTCCTTGCCAAGATCCGGTCAGCCAGTTAGACATGAAAAGCAGACAGTTCCATTTGCTTCAATGTGGCTAGAATTATCTCTAATTACAAACAATTTGTGCAAGACGCTAATTAAAAATGCGGAGGAAGGATAAAAAGACCATATCCTTGCAATCATCGGATGAAATAAATTGAAATAGCTACAATTAAAAGGCTGGCTCGGTTTCGTACCCTTTACAATTTATGATGCTCTGGTAGCTGTGGAGAAATTTCTATAGAACCCTGTTCACACCAAAAGGGACTTTACCTTAAATCTTTTCCATTATTAAATCTTCTTCAAAACTCCTACATTCGACTTATTTTATTAGTAAAATAAATATAAAATGCATTACCTATTATTATGCTTTATGAAATAATGGTTGGTTACTTATTACCTGAATGAACATTATGAATTTATGATAGTTGACAATGACAATTTAATTTACTTTATTTTTATAGTAAGCTATAAAGTATTATTTAATTCCTATTAGTTTTATACCGACATTGCACACCATAAAGGTAGAATACATTAACTCACGTAATCATAAAAAAAAATGTACTTTCATGTATGTCATGAAATAAACGATACATGATTTTTTATTGTTGTTTCGTTATGTACCTATGTACTACATACATTAGCACATTAAATAGGTTACGAAACGCGCAACTCTTAATAGCCTTCTATTTTCTTGTTTTTTAATTTAGATGTATTTATATGTGCTGCTGGTTTTCCTTGAATAAATAAATAAACATAGCCCCGGTCTCTACAAATATTTCACTGATTGAGATTATTCCAGAGTGAAACTACGTTATATTCAGTAACCACCTGAGCAAAGCAACAAGCAGAAACGGGGCTTCCGTCATTTGGGACCACTAGGTATAGGGACCGCGGTCCCTTTCGCCGGATTGATTTAATTTTATTATTTTTCTTCCGGCAAATGGGACCGCAAACCACGTGACGTAAATTGTACAGTTGTCGTCAGAAACAGATCCGAAATAAATACGATATGTTTAAGTAAGTAAGTAGTACTGGTAGTACCTAGTTCATAATATAATTTAGTTCCTGTCAATTAAAAAATAACATTTTAACTTATTGTGATTTTTACTGTGAATATTGTATATAGTTTATTGATTATTTTTATACAGTCTAGGTGTGATTTATCATTTTATTTTTATTACATTTTAAACAACAAAAAGATTACTAAAATTATTAATAGAAATTACGCAAGTAATCAATACTCATTGTGATTGTTGTAAATAGTTTGTTGATTATTTATAGTAGGTACGATTTATTTGTATATGTTTATAACATTTTAAATGACAAAGACTCTATAAGTAAAATGTATTAGGACTGATGACCAAAGAGTAATAAAACATAATATTTTCTTTTAATAATGGTTAATAATTTGATTATTTTAAATAAATAATGTCTTCAATCAAAGAGTTTTGTTTTTGATATTACTCTTTAAACCTACTTTTATTGTATAAAAAAGTAGGTTTAAAGAGTAATATCAAAAAAAGTCAAATTCCTTTGACTGTACTTTATTTGCCTTGAACAGTAGATTTTTTCGATCATTTCGAGAGCGATCCCATTGGCCTGAAGAAAAAAAAATTAAATCAATCCGGCCAAAGGGACCGCGGTCCCACTACCTAGCAGTCCCAAATGACGGAAGCCTCGCAGAAACTACTTAACAATATTATTTATTTATTTTCAACCTGTTTTACCTCGCTTCAGGGCAAGGGCCTATCTCGCTCCTGTACTTAATTTTATTTTTATTGTTTAAACAAATCAACAGCCTTTAATCTAAACAGTTCAAACCTTAGTAATCTAACTTACGGCCAATAAGAGATTCATACTTTATAAAAGAAACTTAAAAAATACCAACAGTCTAAACATAAACAAAATACAACTTACAGAAATTATTAGAAAAAGGTACTAGGTTAATAATATAATAATAACCTACCTACAGGTTAATTCTCTTATAATTTCGACGACCTCTGTTAGTAGCGCGGTGGGCGAAGGTCCGCCTGCAACGCAGGATGTTGCAGGTTCGATTCCCGCCTCGGGACAATTGTGTGTACGATCTGCAGATAATTGTTCCGGGTGTTCTGGTCGTTTTCTATATATAATAAAACATATTTATCTTTGTAATGTAATGTATTATGTATATCAGTCACTTTGTACCCATAACACAAGCTCTGCTTAGCTTTGGGCGAGGTGACGCTGTGTAGATCGTCCAACATTATTTATTTAGGCCTATCTCGCTCCTATACTTAACAAAAACATGTTACTTTTCCAGTACCACCTCCGAAACGCAGTAAACTACGCTCTCCACAACTCCGTGCTCGAGACCCTCATCACGAAGCCGTCGGAAGTGGGTACCGAGGTGGTGGACGCCCTCAAGGGCATAGCGGCGCGCCTGCTGCCGGCCTCAGAGCTGCTGGATGTACACCTGGCGCACGGCAGCCCCGCCTTCAAGGACACCTGTCCGGCCACCTGGCTGGGCATCGTTAATAATAAACAACCTTGATTGTTGAACATTTGATTTTTTGTGTTTTGTTTGCATGAATCGGCTCCGAAACTACTGGACTAATTTGAAAAATTCCTTTTTTTTAATTACCTTTGGGAAGCTACACTATCCTCGGGTGACATAGATTATTTTATATTTACAAAAAATTAGGTATCCTTACTAAAACTCCAATAATACCCAAGGCGTATTTTTTTTGCCATGCCAAACGTTTATTGTTCACCTTATGCCCGGGCAAAGCCGGGACGGACTGCTAGTCCTAAATAAATTGAGATTCATAAATAGGATTAAAAAACATGGGATACATGTATATGCCTACCAAAGGACCAATAGTGATTATGACGAGGTCCCGTCAGCCATGGCCTTCGGTTTTCGGATCAGAGGAATTTTTGAAAAACTTTCATCTTTAGTTTTATTATAGCATTCTCAACGAAAAGCTTTATAAAAAAGACCATTAGTAGACACATTAATTTATTATTTATTGTACACACAATAATACATACAAATAACTAAACTAAACTGATTAGTACATAGGCGAACTTAACCCATGCTACAGCTGATACAGCTACATATAAAGAAACATATTAGAAACTAACTTGCGCGCACGACTTTTCTCGCATCACGAAAACATGTAAATTAGCCACTCTCCTTGTAAAGTGCCCACCACGTGTACAATATCGTACCAATAACGGCGTAAGGCTCGCTATACACTGCACATAATCCAATCTACTCGGCCCGATTCGTGTATATCGACCGCTATTACTGTAGGTCTGGAGCTAGGGGTTAGTTTGTCACATCGATAAATAAAAATACATAAAGTATTAACACTCAAACTTCAAATGCGTTTCGGTATGCTTAATCGTAAAAAATCCCTTCCCTCGAACTAAACTTCAAAAGTTATCTCATACAAGTGAAGAAATGAACTGTCATCTCACGGTACCTCGCGACCTACCTTGACTGCTCCTCAGAAGAACATGTTGTTATTTATAATCGATTTTGGAGACTATCTAAATGACATTTATGACGAAGCCTACTATCAAATAAGCTTACCGAACTCGAGTATGTTTTGAAGGAATGCATTTCAGTTTGTGTGAAGTGTTTGTTCAAGAATTATCTAAAGATATGGGTGTTAGTTATTGAAATAAAAAATAATCAACCTTTACTTCTAACTTTCCCTTAACAAATAAGCATTCTACTAAAAATATTCACGATAACATCCCAGAGTTTGTTAGGTTTATATTAACTTGTACTACGTGTATTTATCACCCCCACCTCCCGGACTAGTAAGGCCGCAATCCGCCATGCCTACAGCCCGGCAGCTTTTTATTAGACAGCCGGATTTATCGGCACTAAACTCTACTCACTACGACTGACTACTTGGCGAGGAGTTAGGAACCTAATCAGAGTTAAGATTTTAAACTTGGACCTGCTTTGAAGCGCAAGGGTATCTTCTGCATGTATCCCTCTATCTATACTAATATTATAAAGAGGAAAGGTTTTATTTATTGTTTGTTTGTTTGTATTGAATAGGCTCCGAAACTACAGGACCGATTTGAAAAAATCTTACACCGCTGGGAAGCTACACTATCCTTGGTGAACATAGCCTATATATATTTCCAAAAAAGTTAGAGATCCTTACTAAAACTCCAATAACGTAACCCAAGGTGTAAAAAAATCACCTAATAAAGTGACATTCAAGTTTAACGCGGGTGAAACCGCGGGGAACAGCTAGTTTACAAAAAACTAAAGATAAAAGCCACTTTGGAAGGTAAATGCTACTATAAATCATGACGGACAAACATTTATTAGATTTAAGTAAATTACATCACTAGTTTTTTATATTTATTTTGAATTTCATTTTTAATTCATCTTAAATGGCTTTCTCGTAAAATTACCATATTTTTTTGTTACTCCCTAACAGAAACACAAAAGTTTTCCCTTTATACAAAATATGTTTACAACATAGCCCACCCTGTAGAGCCAGCCAACGGATCAAATATCACCGCAAGCTTATCACGTTCGTTTACGTACATACGTCACGTAAACCAACGTGAAATAACGTTACGTCACGTTACCCCGCCGTAAGTACCTACCTCGCCTGATGAAGATAGCCGAAGGGCTGGAGAAGGGCTAAATATTGGATAAGGGGAGCACAGCTACCTAATTATGAAGATAAGTGAATTTTATAGGTTGAGGGTGGAATTCTTTAGGGGCGAGGAATTAACGTCTTAGAATTTAAATTAGGGAGAAATTAATCGATTGCTGAGATTGTAACATAATTTAATAACGATGTCACGGAAAATAATTTGTAAAATTTGCGGCTTTATTGTTATTAATAATATTTATTTTACGAAAGGCTTCTTGGCAATGTGTTTGTTTGGAAACATCTTTTTGTGTGAAACATTGCCAATACTCCATTTTTTTTTGCATAGATCTTGTTCTGGATCTGAAATAACCTTCCGGTATTTTTAACAGAGAAAGGTGTGCAAAGCCGCGGGCAGAAGCTAGTCATGAACACAGCAAATAGTAAACCGCACTGTTGTAGGTACTTGACATTTGTTTATTTACTTATTTTGTATATTTATTTATTGTAATAGATTATAAAAATTCGAAACACCTATGCAGTGTTTATTTTTAACAGACAAAACGAAAAATAAAAGACGAGCTTGTTCTGTGTTCGACTGTATGTATTTTTGTTGGATTCGTGGGTTAGGCCCCCGGTGTGTGACGCCCCGTCGTGGAGGCCCCCGATTTTCAATTAAGTTATAACAGCCGATTTCGTCACAATAAAAGTCATTTGTACCATATACAGTCGACGAAAAAGTGTTTTAGAACTAAATAAGTAATTAAATTTCACTTTGTTTCGTATCTTGTTTACTTCTCCGTCAATTATGGACCATTTGGAAAATAATCACAAAGTGTATCCATAATATGTTATTAACGAGGAATGTCCAATGTCCCGAAAAACTTAATACCAGAGAAAATGTTGAGTATAATTTGAAACTTTAGTTGTTTCCAAAACAATCAATATACATATCTCATTTTTTTTTTTTTAAATAATTCTGGACAATTTTCACAGCATTATGCACCCCATGGTAAGCAGAGCTTGTGTTATGGGTACTAGAAAACTGATATACATAATACAATACATTACATAGATAGATATTTTTTATTATACATAGAAAACGACCAGAACACCCGAAACAAATATCTGCAGATCGTACACACATTTGTTCCGAGGCGGGAATCGAACCCGCAACCTCCTGCGTCGCAGGCGGACCTTCGCCCACCGCGCCACATCGGTCGTCAAAAAAATTGAGCACACGACTGTGGTTTCTGATTGGGCCAGCCACTTCCATTTCAAAAAGCCAACCTATATAGATAAGTGAGTTTGCCATCTTATGGTTGGCACAATAAGAGACGTATTATAAAGGAAACTATATCCATAATAGCCATAAAAACCCATTTCTCTGATTTATAGGACATTAAACGAAAAACCTACAATCATCCGGCATTGTTTCATCATAATTTTATATCAAAATGGTTTCAGAAATGTAGAATTGATCTAAGTCTATCGTATTATTTACAAGAATAGAAGTCATTTTGCTAACTCCACCTTTTTTATTATTATTATTCGTTTATTTCAGATTATCATAAAATCCATATACAATTAAAACACACACAACTTAAAAAATAAATAAGAAATTAAACATTCATAGATTATAAGTTACTCAATAATACATCATAAAAGGAATTAAACTAAATGTCACATTAAATTTAAAATTGAACCAGAATTATACAATAAAAATGAAATTATAAGAAATTAAAATATAAAATTTGGATCAGATGGAGCCCATCAGTACCCGCCATCCACCTGTTTTGAATTAGGCAGTCTGTCCGTGCCATAATCATCTTCAGGATGCCTTTTAAACGACAAAATCTTACTAAAGAAAAATCTTTTGACGAAAACGAATGTGTGAAATGAACTATGATAATAATAATCATTACATCATTTATTTCAGACCATAGAAAAGTAAGAGATCTTATTTAACTTATTCTACGATCCATAGTAATATATACCTTAAAACTAGCATTTATAAAATATAAATAAGATTAATTAATAAAATAAATAAATAGAAATAGAAAAATCTTTATTTGTAGCACACAACTATTTGTAGTAATAAATAAATAAATTTTGTAGTAATAAATCCTCTCGTATCTATGTATCGTGTTCGGTTCTTGAGTCCAACGCTTGAGTTAAACTCAAAATTTATAGACACAAAACACCAAAGTTTCCCAACTTCTCAGTTTTCCCCTATCGTCCATCATTATTTCCCCACATTTAATAGTAATCAAGTCATTGATATCTAATAATTTCCCGATATAGACTACTCCTACAAAATTAAGTCAATAAATGCGAAAAGTTGCACAAAATTGTATTTATTATTTTTGTTTTCTAAGTACATAAAATAAAAATATATCAGTAATCCCGTGACAAACACAGTGTCAGACCAACCTGTTGAAATGTCGGGAAAATACTTTCGGCAGATTAGGTGAACAATGAGAAATTATATTAATAATGACCATAAAGAAACTTTACCAGTTCTGAAAAGGACCATTTCGCAACATCTATACATATATCTTATTCTGTGTTTGTTTGTACTTTACTGTTTTTTTTCTCTGTCTTGATGTGCAATAAAGCATACATATATGTATTGTATTTAGTACCCATAAAACAAACTGTGGATACTTTTGGAGCCGAGACTAGATGACATTCGATGGTGTGTGGATTGACCTTTCCAGCAATATTTATTTTGATTTATTTATCCCTCTAAGAACCTTCGTTGAGAGATGAAATCCACTTTTTTATAAACTGCCATCGCTCAAATATATTAAAAAATACCTCGTCAAATGTAAAGCCGTTTTCCGCTATGAATTTGAAACAAGCCTTAGCTATGGTAACGTTAGCCATGCGAGACGAAAGCAATAATAGTCAGGCCAACAGCCCAATTCTTCAAATTGTAATGGATCCTCACCAAAACGCGGCACCACGCCTCATAAACGATGTCAAACTACTATCCCGTTACGTTACTGATGACATTCCGTTTCAAATGTGTCTTCTACAAAAAAACGTGAATTACAAATACAAAAATACAAAATATTTATTCAATAATAAAGGATACATAGTCTAAATCATATAACCTTTTAAGTACCATGAAATACTTGAATAGAATATAATAGGAAACATTTTGTTATACCACACAAAACAGAAAACAATACAAAATCAAAAACTTAAATTAGAGGTATAAAGGGCGGCCTTATCGCAGAGAGCGGTCTCTTGAGTTTGGTGGCTTCGTTCTTCCACGTTAAAATTATGTATTGGTTTAAATAACTTGTTACCATGGTAACTGTTATTGCTTGATAGTATTTTCGACTCTCGATTTGCACTAACTGAATAAGTTAATAATTGCACTACTCCAATTCCCGGTTCTGAGCTCATATCCACTGCTTTATGTTAGAGCCCCACAGTAATAAACAGATGTTACCAGAGTGACGAAACCTATTCGAAAACTTTTGAAACTATCACGGTTAAAGTCATTTATAACGGGATAATTACCATGATTAAGATTTTTCCGTTCGTAGCAAAAGACAACAAATGAGTGTAGATAGGTCGCCCAATAAAAAATTATTCGCATCACATACAGTGCCTTCAGTTATTCCGTGATCATGGCGCATGAAACTGTGCCGAAATATTGGAAAACGTCTACAAAAATCTAATCATGGTAAATATCCCGTTTAAATGACTGTTGTGAAAACCTATTCTTTCGCAATCCTTATGAAAAATATGGAGCCTTAGGATTTATGTACGTACGCTACTAGGCATCCATAACCTAATAGGAACTATTTAAGTTATTGGTAAGCATTTTCCCAACCACCGCACCCCGGTCTAAATAATACACCACTGGTCTCCGTCCGGAGGTCGGTCTGCCTTATCTGCAGCTCGCAAGTGTATAGTACAACTCGTCGTGTCACTCAACGTTGGCCAGAGGCCTCTGAATGCAACAATACAATGCTACCAAGTTTCTGGCTGTTTTGGCTCGAAAGGCTGTAGGTACTGGTGTTAATATTTGATTTGTAACTAAATGCAAACTGAACTTGTAGGTAAGTGAGGTTTCGAATACTTGGTATAAAACCAATTATTCGAAACGAAGACTTGAATAAAAATTAAATATAAAAATACGTGCAAACAGAAAGAAATGTTATATATTTATATTATTTCACTTTATTTTAATTTAGATGGAAAACAGCCAGCTTTTAAAACATATCTAAATGAGTAGAAACAATTCTCATTCAGGTCTGGCTAGCTAAGACTGAGTTTTCACTTAAAGTTATGACCATTTTTTTCTATCAAGTCTTGAGACGTGAACTGAGACCATGAAGATTTAAGGGGAGGGAAACATATAGCAATACGTTGAAGTATAAGGCAGGGAAAGCTTTGTCCAACAGTTGGATAGCACAGGCTAGAAAAACTAATTAAACGTCTTCAGTTTATTTAAAAGAACAATGGCAAAAAACTACTTTAAACTGGTTTCGGTAAGCCTTTTCACAATTCGACACTCGTGGAGGGACGCAGAGCCTCTGTGAGTCCAAGTAATTCCTCTGGTATTATGTTATCAACTTATCATCGTCCGACGCAGCGCAGCTATCCTCTGCTTGGTATTATTGTATCAAACATACGGACATTCGAGCAAAGGGAAAGCATAATTAATGTCGTAAATTGATCACACGACAAATTAATGTTATTAAATTTTTTATATATGTAATAGGTAAATTATCTTTATTGTACAAGTCACTTATAACGGATATTTCCAAATGATTAGATTTTTGAGTTTTCCAATATTTCGGCACAGTTTCGCCATGATCACGGAATAACTGAAGGCACTGCGTGTAAGTTTTTAAGTAAGTATGTTTGTAAGTTGTTATGAAATGAAATGAATGTTTATTTCTTTAGGCTTACAAATAAGCACTTAGACAATGGGCCAGACATACCCGTTATAAGTGACTTTTATGTTTATAACCATGATAATTTCAAAGTTTTATCTTTATTATGTTTTGCATTTGCTTAACCGTTCACAAGAATTATGGCTATTTCTTATTTACATTTCTTTCAAACTTAAAGAAATGGCTAACTCTTTTTTTGGTCAGTACTCTAAGGGTGTATGTATTTTATCGAAAGGTAATCGGACAATTAGCAGCTTAATTTTGACGTAAAATGAATGTAAACTTTTATCAATAGCGTCGATCAACATTCATGTAATTGTCCGAAACACATGCTTTGAAGTATCTAAACCAATTTCAGTAACTCTCTTATTTTAGACTTACCCGCAGGTAAGGAGCGGTGTCCCTCAGGGCTCTATCCTAGCCCCTTTACTTCTCAAGACCCATATCTTAGCCACGTTTGATTCACCGCGTTCCACAAATCCTCCAAAACAACAAATTATTTAAGGCTCTGTTTAAGGTTCGGCCATATTTTCTGCAAAGCCGCGTGGACTTTTTAACGCGTCTAACGCCGCAAATAAGCCTCTAATTCCGTGATATAAGGTGCGGATTTTTTATCTGGGCTATTCGGGCGGCGATGGCGGCCCGGGGCGGTGCAGTCAGCACACATAAATCTTTGCAGAATTTAACGGGAAACATACGGATGGGAACCGTGCTAAATTAGTTTTAGTTCGTTGTTGGGATTTTGAGTTGCTTGTGAGAGGAAACTTTATTACCAAACTAACCGAAGCTGCAGCTAGGATTATAAAGGAGAAAATAATACATGTTCTGTTATTTCTGTATCAATAAATTTTCTTCTATGCTTGCTCTGTTTAGCTTGAGTATAGATGATGCTGTGTGGATTGTCTAACATTATTTACTTATTTATTAGTAAAAAGGGGTTTATAATAATAGTAAATAAATAATAATCATTTATTACAGGTCAGAGGAACCCATAGGTTATTTATTAACTAAATGAAAGGAAAAATTTTAATGGAAAAACACCTACTTGCGGTTTAGTTTTCTTAACATTAAGATAAGACAGAAAGAAAACATGGGTTTTCTTGGTCATTTCGCTACACAATCAAAAACTTCAAAGGATAAAAGATTGGCTGGAAAACCACAGCTTCTAACCGTCTAGCTCCTCAATAAGGTACTCGTTGAAAAAGCCTAGGGTCAATGGGGTAAGTGAGAGGTGGAGCCGCGGACGACTTCTATAGATTTATGGGGAAACGCAGGGTTTTCTGACTTCGGGTGCTTAGGGTTCTTGGCGCACACGGTTTTGAAAATTGATGGGAGGCATTGAATTATGATTATATAAATGGTCCCATTGTTGAGGATAATGACATAGCATTTTTGGAGAGGATTTTCCGCAAGCAAATATTGAAACTAAGCTCTTTTGAATATTAAAGCTAGTTTTTTATACAAAATTACAACATGTAATAGTTCCTAGTACATTAGTGGAGGCCTATGTCCAACAGTGGACTAATATAGGCTGATGATAACATGTCGGTGCAGTCATGCCAAGCCCAGGCTGCCAATGTGAAAAGTACGTTTGAGATGGTGGTTACCATTTTTACCACATCAAAATTTTAAAACCGCTTCCCTAAATATATCAGGGACGCGATTTATGAATGTTCGTTTTTAGTTAGTGTATTTAACTTTTTATATTTCTTTGACGCTTTGGTGCTGCACTGTGATGACAATGTATAGGTTAACACTTTGACTGCTGAAATCACACGGTATGTGTTTTCTACAAGTGACTAATATGCGTAAATCCACACTAGCGCAGCGGCTGAGAAAATACAGATCTTTGTGACTCAGCACAGCCGTAATATTTTTCGAACGAAACGCATGTGCGGCGCAACACAATCGCTGTGTAGCACGAATTTTTTAGGTTAAAAAAAAATCGCAGTCGTCGAAAAAAAATCGCAGTCAAAGTGTTAATATATTATTAAATGTTTGTACCTATAATTATACCTATTAGTACCTATGAAGGTACAAATATTTGTAATAATATTTCGTGTACCCATTACCCATGCGATCACAATCCCCACGCTGGCCAGCACCACCATAAAACCTTAACGTGCGGAAGACATTATTCGGTAAGTATCTTCAGAGCAGCCAACCTAACATTCGCTGCCACGTCGCACTCTATACCAATCTATGGTAAGAGGGTGTTAACAATTAGTATGGCTTTAATGCCCTCAGTTTGGTTAATCCGAGACTGAGGCGGGTTTCGCCGTGCCCTCGTGACCTGGCAAGGAATTGGTACACCTTGAGAGTATCACCTAATTTGGATGATACAAATAACTAAACAATTTATCTTTATTTGGAACTTAATACAAGGGAAATGTGTGTGTGACTTGTGATTTCGCACAAGTTATTTATTTCATTCAACACATTCCATGCAACGTACGTTTTTTTCTTTATTGTTTTTGCAAGTAAGCTCTTACGCGTTTACGTATGTAGAGTATATTTAATTTAAAACTATAAAATATAAGGTCACTTTTTGAAAATGATTTTTGAGAGTTGATACGAATTGTAGTTTATAATACTACGAATTGTAGTTTATATTACTACCGGAATTGAGACGAGTGTTCTATGCACAATATCTTTACTAACAAAAAAAATGTAATTAATAGATCAATTCAGAACTAGTAGGTATATATTTACAATTGAAACTATTGAGCTAAATGTTCCTGTGCTTATTTTACATCTTTAAAATTTTTGACAATTATCTAGTATCATATCATCATAATCATCAGTGAAGATTAAGAGGAAGGTATTTTTTTGTAAAATAAACATATTAAAAACAGTATCTATCTATATATCTACCATGATTTTTTTAAGTTCGTAGCAAAAGACAAAAAATTAGGGTACCGATCTGTCCAAAAGAACTGACTCGCAGTGCCTTCAGTCGTTCCGTGATGACGGCGCCGTCCGCCATGACAGTGTCATTAGTATCTAGCTTAGAATAATAACATCAATAACAATAAATGGCTTACGAAAAAACAACTTCAGTGCAACATGTCTGCCCATCAAAAATCCAATCGCCTACAATCCGCTTGTCTCTATACAGGGTGATCACTTAACACTTTGAGTGCTGAAATCGCACGGTATGAGTTTTCTACAAGGGCTGAGAAAATACAGATCTTTGTGATTCAGCAGAGCTGTAATATTTTTCGAACGAAACGCATGTGCGGCGCAACACAACCGCTGTGTAGAGTGGCAGCACGAATTTTTTAGGTAAAAAAAAGACCGCAGTCGTCGAAAAAAAACCGCAGTCAAAGTGTTAACGCTGACGGTGCTGAGTGTTGGCGGTGGTCGCGACAAAAAGCTATTTTGTCCGCGTTACTGCGTTTTTCGTAGTTTAGTTTTCTATGGAACATTTACGGTTGAGGCGGTCCGTTTCACGAGTCGCGGGAAATTTAATTTATTCCGATTTGTATTTTCTGCGTTCTACTAGTAAAATAGTAATCTTACTAGCGTTAGATTACTACGAGTAGTAGAACTTGTATAGTTTTGCACATCACATTATAGCTCTATATGCGAAAATTGGATGAATCGCTGGATAGATGCATCTAGGTATATTAGTTACTTCTTCACGCTGAAACTACTGAACAAATGAGGTAAATATTTTTGCATAGATGTAGGTTTCGATCTGGAATAACACTAGCTACTAGCACATTAGCTATTTTTATCTCATGAAGAGTCCCCATTTCGTTTCCATAGAAACAGCGCGTGCGGGCGCGTGCAAATTCGCGCGCATAAAATTGTAAAATTAAATAAACTGAAGCTCAAAAACTTCACACACTGCAATATAATCTGAACCACCCTGTATCCTCAATAAAGTCATAGTGGGTCATCGAGATAGCTCTGGCGGGATATGATCCGCTCGGCTGACAAACTGCCGTTTTCCACATGGATTTACTATACACCCCTATAAAGGGGCAAGGGGGGTGCGGGGTGGGGGGAACCCCTAGGGGATGGAACGGTGATTTCATCCCGTGCGAATATTTTGCGCACTAAATCCTTTATGTTTTGTTTATTAAGCTGTAACGGGGTGGGATAAAGATATTAAAACGTGTTATTTCATTTTGGTAGTTTTTAAGAGCTTTTTCATTTCGGCTTTCACACTATCCGACATTTTGAAGGTGTTGAATGAAAAGCCTCGTCGCCCTTGACTAACGGCGAGATAATCAAATATTATAAACGAAAGTTTGTATGTATGATGGATGTTTGTTACGCTTTCACGTAAAAACTACTGGATTTTAATGAAACTTTACAATAATATCGCTTAAACATCAGAATAACACATAGGCTATGATTTATAAAGATATTATTCAAAATATCTATCACCACGCGGGTGAAACCGCGGGGCGCAGCTAGTAATAAAAAATAAAAAAATTACTCTCTAGCAGTTAACTGCTACAGAGTAAAATCTCTGTAGCAGTTAGCGGTGACCAAACGTTATATCGAAAACTAGTTTCTACCCGCCGCTTCGCACGCATTATTACGTTAATAGGTTATTTCTATCTCAAGGGAAAATATAGGATATATTTTTGCAAAATCTCACCGCGTTCCGTTCAGTAGTTTTAGAAGAAAAAACTATTCAGCCATACAAACTTTTGCATTTATAATACATGTATTAGCGTGACAGACAAAATCCCGCTCCCGGCTGTGTAACTGACTGAAAAACAATAAATTAAAGGAATAGATTCTTTTACTTTATGAATTACTAGCTGCACCCGGCGGCTTCGCCCGCGTGGTAATCTATGTGTCAAATGGTTCCTAAACCTTAATCTAGCTAGAATCACTCTATCTAGTTAAAAACCGCATCAAAATCCGTTGCTACGCATCCATTGGGACAGTCAGACAGAGGGAAGGGACTTTGTTTTATACTATGTAGTGATAGGATACGTTGCACTAAGCCTTTGTCTCATATAAACCGGGCTAGATGAGATTGGAATAACGCCAGGTGAAAGTGATGTGCTACAGTATCATAAAAGTACAAAAAACCCAATTCGGGATAATCTTTATTGAAATTTTAAGTGGTTTAGTAAGCATTAGCCCACGGACGTGCTGCAAGGTAGACTTGCATTGGGTGGTTGACAAAAATCAATCCGAAAGTCAAAAGGAATTTCTTTGCACAACCTGTTTGATAAGGCGATGAAATAAAATTATAATTAATTATAATAAATGCAAAAGTTTAAATGTCTAGTCTAGATCGATGGATGGATGTATGGATAGATGTTTGTTACTTCTTCACGCCAAAACTACTAAACGGATCGTGCTGAAATTTCGGATATGGGTATTTCTAGGCTTGGGATAAACCTAAGCTACTTTTTATCCCAATCAGTTCCCATGGGAGAGAAATAACTTTTAAACGTTTCCAAAGAAATAACACGCGCGAAGCCGCGACCAGAAACTAGTTTCTCTATATTAAATTACGGCTGTGGCGACATTGCACGTAAGCAAATAACGTGCAATGTCGTCTCGGGCACTGTAAAGTGACCTACTTGGAAAATGTTTGTAACATTTCGTAGCATGATGCTCATGAATAAGCCTTTATTCGAGCTACATTAAATACCCAGCTCAGACGGGAAACTCCAGTTTTGGGCTTTGCTTTATTGCGCTGGTCAACAAAAGGACCAAAACATGGAGAGTACTGTCTAGAAACGTCGCGGTCATTAATGATAAGCCGTGTGTACCGCTTTTTTAGACATTACGGCGTCCCGCAAATTTTCAAAATGTTTTGTAGATCAAATCTGTTTAGTAACTGGATTCAAAGGTTTCCAAAACTCTATAACATAAAAGTGAATAGTCCTGAAATACCATTAGAATTTAGCAAAGACTGGAATTTAGAAACAAACCTGACCTGAAACCTGTTCTTGGAAATTTGCTACCCCTGTACCATCCCAGCATGAATGAATCTTCCATACTCGTCACACTAATACAATAAGACGAGACAGATGCAGCTGTGGCAAGTCACACTCAAAATTCAGTCTTCTGCTCTCTCTAATTGAGTTTCATTTCGGTCGCTCATCAACTGCTCCGAGTTCTATGTGTATTGTCTCGCGTAGTACTCGCTGGGGCATTGGATAGTGGATTTTATTCTGTTGTAGATAAGATTGAAGTGAGAATAGATAGTTGAGGTGCATGAATCTCCTGCAAGGCTCTGCTGCCCTGGTACCGAATGCCCTTTAACACGTGACATAGTGTTCCGGGTTCGCACGGATTCATGGGGTTTTAATAATTCTTTTTTTTTTTGAGAATTAATGAAACTTTTCGTGGAATTTTCCCATGGACATCTTTTTTCGCCAAATGAAAGAGGTCATAAACCATATATGTAGATAGGAGACCATATATAGGTGTTTTGATACCTCATTTATCAAAATAACAATAGTCGTTTTGATGTCTGGCGGTAATAGGATACACAAATACAATAGAAACACTCGGAATAGCCCCCCAATAGCCCCTACGCCTACGCCTCGCGGGAAAAAATGTCAAGCCCCTTCTTCTGCAGGTCTAGAAACACGACAAAGAAAAATATAAAAATAATAATCGTTGATTTCTTTCTTGCATATAACATACATACATTGTTGGTAAAATAATATTGTGTTTAAGACCTATTTCTCCATTTGGTTCGACTCCTCGCTCTACGTTTAGTAACTTGTGATATAGACGCGAGGGATCCCTCTCTTGTAGAAACAATCTCTACCTCTCGGCAAATAGCTCAGACAACTTACAAACATACAAAATGTTGTTTATTTAGCCGTCGCATTTTCCAATCGATAATTCCTAGCGTCCTCAACTGTCGGAAGCTAGAGTTAAATCCTTTGAATCTTGTTTTAATTGAATAAGTGATCTCGACAAAAACCGTCCTGAAAGGCTCTTGATTGCAGCAGTTCATCCGACTGGATAACATTCTACAGAACTCTAAAACGATCGAAGATAAACTTACTGCGATTTTGTTTTTTATCTTTTAACTTAATATCCGTTTAAGCGGCCGATTTTTATTTAAATCAAGTTTCAGTCAGTGTTTGCTTTTTGCATACGTAGGTAACACACCTTTTTTAACCCCTTACAGATAAAGTGAGGTATTTAAAGTTGGACGTTTGTTAGGTATCTTCCTGTGTCTGACGAAAGGAAGAACTGGTTTAAATTTCTGTTTGAAATTTTACATAACTGAGGCACTTTTAAGTCCTCGTCTTTCATGAAAATCTGTGCATACGTTTTAGTTATATGATAGTTCAAAATAAACTTGACGACCGATGTGGCGCGGCGGGTGATGATCCGCCTGCGACACAGGTGGTTAGATTCCCTTGGGACGAATATTTTTACGATCTGCAAATATTTTTTCTGGGTATTTTCTATGAATAATAAAAAATATGTATACGCAATAATATGAATGAAATATAGTCATCTGGTACCCATAACGCAAGACTCTGTGTGGATTGTCCAGCATTATTAATTTAAACTCAAGTAGAGAACTAAACATAAGTTACCACGGGTGCATTTTAACCTACTGGGTTATACCCTAGTTATGCCTGCGATACCTAAGCTATTAACAAAGCTAGAAAGCAGACACCCAGACACTTAACAAGAACCTACAATAGAAATTAACAGGATTGTATCAAAACGAGCAGACAAAGTGTTAATTAAAACAAATTCAAACATCTATAAACCGCTGCCCCGAGAGCTGATAAAGCTAGCGTGGTAATGACCGACCACAGGGCTGTATCTAGGGGCTTAGGGTGGGCAGTAATGTAAATGGACCTTATTATCAGTTGATGTTAAAGTTATCAGTAAAATGAAGGGCTAGCACAGTACCGTTTATTTTGGGCTCTCCCAACAACTATTAGTTTATGTTCAGCAGTTGACGTCGTTCGGTTGACATGAATGAACTTACTTACTTACTTACTATGAACTTACATCGTAGTGATGATCAGTAATGTAAAAGACCAGCAAGACAAAGCCTTAGGTTGGTAGAACATAGAGGAAAGTCGAGACCAGAAAAGCACCACCAAAACGGTATGAATAGTAATTGCTTGGAGAAAAAAAATTAAAGACCTTTAAATCAATTATTTTAAAGCTACTTAAATAAGAAAATATGTTTGACACAAAGACTAAATACTTCGCTTACACTCTAAATAAAGGCAAACTAAAATTTTCAAAACGAAACAACAAAAGAGATAGTTCTAGAGTCAAATAGGACTACAATAGGATACTGCTTGCTAGCACAAATCCGGTAAAATCCGGTTACACTATTCTTACCTAAAATCCTATAAACACATCAAACTTCCGTTTGTTTTACACGGAAAAATTCTGAAAAGATCGCAGAAAACAACGCAGAAACCATAAAGAAACTAGCAAAAAACCTTGTAACGCCCTTACGATATTGCCTGATAAACTTAACGCCATAATGAGCTGCACAGGGCCGCAATCAGGAGATAAAACTTAGAGATGGAAGAAATTGTTTTACGAGAAAGTTATGGTTCGACTGATAAGGTGATCATAATGAGCAAAATGCAGGGGTGGAGTAAGGAGTTTAAAATATTAAATAGACGATTTGTGCTTGAATAAATTAATTGAGAAAGTGATAAATAATTTGTAACTTCCTTCTCACCCAATCTTGTAAATAGGACATTCTTACAAATATTATTTAGCTATCCGCTAGTTGCGTTTCATTTTGCATGTTTTTACATTATATATTTTTGCGAGTAAAGTAAAGTAAAAGTAAAGTAAAAAATCATTTATTTGTTTAGGCTTACAAAATAAGCACTTAGACAAGTCATATTTTATATATAAATTATTATCAAATAAAATTATTTTACTGTTCACTTAAATTGTTTGTCCACTAGTGGAAGAAACAGTCAAAATCATCATCATTGGCCTATCCGCTATCGCCTTAAAAGTTGACTTAAGTGGCATCCACGTGTAAGCAAGTTCAGTTGATGATTGAAGTGAACAGTAAAATAATTGTATTTGATAATAATTTATATATAAAATATGACTTGTCTAAGTGCTTATTTTGTAAGCCTAAAGAAATAAATGATTTTTTACTTTACTTTACTTTAGTATTTTCGTGACTCGTGAATATAATTCCTGAGTACGGCCCTGTCATAGTCAACAATCAGCCATTACTCTGAGTGGGCAACTGAGCGAGGGCTGTAAAAACTAACGGTAGTTAGTTGCATTACCCCATACATTACTACAACTTGTGATACACAACTAGCGCGTTACGCAAAACTACGTAAACAAATGGACGCACGCATAAGTTAGGGATTTATCTCTACTTTTATGTGTCATGGGTCTTTTGAAAATGCTAGGGGAGTATCAGCAGAAAATGGTGCGTGAGCAGTCTACGAAAATCGGCGTCATCCTTTTAGTTCTTGTTCGTAAACTTTTTTCAGAGAGTAGGTACCGACTAAAACATATAACCCTCCTTCTTGTGTAGTCGGGTAAAAATTATTTAAAATAGAGGTTTACTACATAAATTCAGCAACTTATAAAATTATCGTTAGATCATACTTGACGAAGATGCAATTTTAGTTTTTTTTAATGATACCTACCATTCGTAATCCTTTTGAGATTTCAGAGACTTAGTTTTTTCCGGAGTATTTTCCGCCTGGCCCTTTATGGCCGACATGGTCCCACTTGACATTTTACCAAAACAATTTAACGACAAATATCATCGAATGTGGCCATCAATACACCCGATACAAACAGATCCACAAAAAACTCACCACCACATCAATCACACACAAGACACCATGGCCGCCGCGCGTTTATCAATCCGTCGATATATCACAACACGGGACATTCGTTACAACACACAGCCGAAATAGAAGCCCACTATCCCACTTGTTTGCCTAACTCCGGGCCCACGTGTGCGCGGCGGCGCTCACCAATCATATCTGACGGATTCACCGCAACACGCCAAAAACTTCGCCCAAAACCATTTCTCTCAAACAAATAAAATTAACAGAACCCACTTTGATGTATAAAACAGTACCGCTTAATTTGCCATAAGTCTTTTTAACTGGGCCACAGCAGTTTGTTTCTTCCAATGACACAATGCAGTACCCAAGGCTTTTAGCGGCAGAGTTATGTCCCGGAGCTCGAAGCATCGTCTGGTTAGATATACCTATTTCAAAAATCAATATACATAAGTACCTATAATAACTCAATGCCTCATTTATCAATGACACTTGAACGCACCTGAAGGAAGCGCGGGAAAGTCATCCGTCAAATTCACCGGTTCCCGCCAAAACCCGAGATGCGCGCTCGCACGTCAATGTCATTGTTCTTTACACATTCACAATGAGTTCACTATTCACAGAATCTTTTTTTACAAGTTTTAGATGGCGGGAATACGCGAGCGTCTTGTCTTAGCTAGAGGTCGCGGCGGCGGCGGCGTAGGTGTCGACCAACTCCGCAAAAGTTTTATAGTAGACTGGAACCGGGTGGTTGTGTCACGGATTTTTCTATTATATGGGTTCGGGGAATCGTGTCATATATTCGAGGGACCGATGTGCTATTTTTAATTGGCCCTAAACTAATTCCGTGTGGTGCAACAAATACAGGACTTGGTATTATAGTGACGGTGGTCAGTGGCGGTATTATTTCAGTTTGTTTGTGCGTAATCTAGCAAATAAATTGTAGACTGTTGTATTTCTATAGCTAGGCTAAATAATGAACTTGGCACAGCAAACTTACCTTTTAAAGATGTTTTTTGTCAACCACTCTTTAGTAGTTTTAGTCAGAGGCGGTATTATTTCAGAGTTTGTTTGTGCGGAATCTAGCTAATAAATGGTAGATATATTTCTATAGCCGAGCTAAATAATGAACTTGGTAGAGCAAACTTACCTTTCAAGATTTGGTTCTCGTCAACACGCTTTAGTAGTTTTTCTATCTTTATTTAATGCTTCAGGAAATCCGGACCCAATAATGTATGATAATGTCCCATCGTGAGCAAAAATAACAAAGAGCAAGTCTATATAGACTCAGATTCGGTAAAAATGTCCTCTAGTGGACATTTTCATGTGTGCTGATGAGTCAGGACAAACAGCGTAATGATATCCCGGGACCAAATGCGACCATAATCGTTCAGTGTCCTTTATGCCAGTGTTCTTTGGGTGTCAACAAAAGTGTTTTCAGATATAACAAGGTGCAGTTTTTGGGGCACTGTGCTGCACATTAATGGACTTAAATAAAACCTTAAAACATAATAGGTATTTCAAAATGTATAGTTATTTTATAGATTAATATATAAATATCACAGTACCTATCAACATCATAATTTATGTGCTACTAGAGTAAAGTATACTTATTTACGTATTTTATATTTATCTAGCTCTATCCTTGGTACACCTGCCTTTCTTCAATTCACACAATTCTTTCCATCCAAAGGTTGCCTGGAAGAGATCGCTTCTAAGCGATAAGGCCGCCCATTGTACTTGTCACATTTAATATCTTTCATTATGTTCTGTATCTGGTGTACAATAAAGTTTTTTTGTATTGTATTGTATTGTATATTTTATTGCCTAAAACACATGTGTATAAAGGTTTCTTACACTAACAACCTGTCTAGATTTTCTTTAATAATTCTGTCGAGATCTTTTACACAATACTCAATACTTCATTGCAAACATGTTGTATAGAATCTTGAAGATAAAGTGTTTCAACCATGCACTGCTAGGGCACGGAAATATTTAGCCAAGTGGCACTTAAGTAAGGGCACTAAGTAATACTTGTAACCTAACATCTTATTCTTTATTGGTTATTATCAAAAATTGCAGAACCGGGGAACCTCCTATTTCCGTCGGTTAAAAATAAAAGGAGGAGATTTCGAAGCAAGTTCGAGCTATTCTTGAATCCACGCCACTCCTGACTCTTATTTCAAATCACGTCACGTATCTGGTTAAACTTGACACGACCCTGTAACATTTTGAGAAGTTTTAGTCATAACGTTATAAGAGACCTAGGTGGCATCATATTTTTAGCCAGCCAGAAATATTTCTTTTAATAGGAATAACTGAGATGGCTCTGAGATTATTTTTTATAGCTTTATCTGCTTGTTAATTCAGATATATTCTATCTACTCTATTGAGGTCTTATTCAAACGCCGCTCATTGGTTCATTTTCTTTGTTTTTAAATCCAGCCTGAGAGAGTGGTTTTTAAGAAAAAACACTGAGTGCTCCTAGAGGCAGTGCTGTAGGCAGTGCTGAAGGAATTTAGAGATTTTAGCCTTGAAAACATGTAGTTCCACTAATTGCCGCGGGACTTCTTTCGTGAAAAGTATTCTAAGTTTTTACAGAGTGTCAAATTTGACTCAGATGACTTATCACAATGTGATAAGATAAGTCATTTGAGTCAAATTTGACACTAAAGATGTCTCATGTCACTCTAAAGATGTCATCTTTAGATGACGCAGCCAACTTAGGTAACTGCAATACAATAATTTGGCGTGTTTAAAAATACTATAAACCGACTTCAAATTCCGAAATAATAAGAAAGGGTTTTAAAACTCAGTTTAAAAAAAAGAATCATCGAAATCGGATTTGTGTTATTGAGTTATTCTTCCATTTGTCGCGCACATATGTACTTAATGCAAATTAAGGACTTATATGATTTTCCCATAGATACCATTATCAAAACTGGACCAAGTTTAAATGGGATCACACAGTCACAGCTTTCAAATAAAAAAATCATAAAAATCAGTTCGACCAGTCGAAAGTTCTAGATAACAAACATTAAAAAAACAGTTGAATTGAGAACCTTCTTCTTTTTTAAAGTCGCTTAAAATAATCTCTAATCCCTCGCTCGTAAAGTTTACAATAGCATCGGATGGAAACAGCTGAGAAGCCCAGCTCCATAAGTCGGTGCACTACAGTAAAACATCGGCTCAACAACAGTACAAGCCGCTGGCACCCGCCCTAGTTGTAAATATAATGCAGCACGCTGTATACGATCACCGCACTGCCTAGTCTGTATGCTGGATACTATACAAATAATGAAATCCGCATTCGATGACAAAGTGACGCCATTTTTCTCTTTTTTACCCTAGACAACAATCCCCGTGCTTGACCTATGGTGTGCAAATGTTCGTCCAAGTCCTAACTTTAAGTTAGGACATCGTACCTACAACTACCTACGTCACGTAACGCTACGTAACCAAACGTTAGGTATAATAAACTCGATGGTCGAGTAGTACTCTATCTAGATCTGTTGTGGATTTACGATTTATAAAACGCGGGCTTGGTATCAGAGTGCTTCTACCGGCCGGTACACAGGCTGGTGGTATTGGATTATATTGCATCGAGTAGCATCGATTCTATGCTACTCGATGCAATATATTCCACATACTCGTGTATATCTATGGCATAGATATACACGCCGATTCACGTCGCCAAACAATAAAATAATCGCCCATGATCCCGTCAACTAAAAGCCATACACTGACATAGAGCTTTTAATATATTAAAAGAGTTACATAAATTAGTAAAAATAATGTCTCTCATAATTCATTCAGAAGTAGTGACAATGTAATATTGAAATATTTCTTTAATAAAGTCCACAGAAACTGTTAAGCGTTATTTATTGCGCAGCGCATGTGCGCGTGGCGCGCGTGTTAAGTGAATGCTGGATGTAGTGTCCTATTGCTGGGCACTGACTTTGGGGGCCAAACGGAATAACTGGACCTAGTTATGGAGAAAGCAGCCATGTGGGGAAAAGCAACAGAGATATAAGCGTTTTTCTGAAAATGTTTACACATCGGTTATTTATCAACTTTCTGATTACCTATTTTATAATTGAGAAATGTTGGTTTTAAAATCTATAATTTTTTTTTCCAGTATTTCAACCCGTTGCTATTAATATTAGTAATTGCGATTTTAGATGTGGTGTTTTGTAAATAATAGCATATTTAAAAGAATATCAATTAATCATAAACCAGCCACGTAAGTTTGATTTTATTTTATTAAACGGTTATCCTTGGAAAGATACCAGAAATTAATGAAAACCTAGAAGCGGGTCGATGTAATCCAATGTCACAACACTAGGATAGTGGTCATTTATCTATATGAATTTTGTGCTATAATTTAAATCGTGTCTCGGAGTTGAGGCCTTTACTCTAGTTCGATAAAGTAATTGACCTCGTCTAAGAATTTTTTTGAGAATTGATCATGTTAATGCACCCACCACCTAAACCATCATAGGAAAAGAAGGCTTACGATTTATTTTGATGCATTTATATTATTGTGTTGTCTGCTAAGGAATTACATCGAACGATTTTAAGAAAGTTAATTCTAATCTATTAGAGTGGACATAATCCCCACGTGAAGATTTGCTCGTATATTGAGATATTTGATTTATCAGTTCATTTAGTTGTGCAAGATCGTCTGGGAGATATCGCTCTTGAGCGATAGGACCGCCAATTCTCGCTTATTTAATACCTAATTATTCGTTTGTTAATTATTTCTAAGTGTGCAAAACATTATTTTCTATCTATCGAATGAACTTTAGTTTTATTTGTTAGTGTACTACATTTTTCAAACAGGCAATATATTCGATAAACCGCGAATCAGGCCGGGGGTCTTTGTAAATTCCATCACCTTCCTCTCACAAACGTATGTTGTTACATTAAGTAATTAAAGTATTTTTGTAAGCTTTTTGGTAAACATACATACATCTATTATATTTAGTTCAAAATCAAATATCACCAGCGTCGGTGTATGATTGACGTACGCGCCCGTAGTAGGTACAAACCCATGCACCTACAAGCACACGCATACATACATTATTTATTATCCATGAAAACATTAATAGAAACACAAACGGAACAACTATAAATAAACAAACAACTGCGTTACCTATTGATATTTAATAGTAATAGGGACGAGTCCTATAGGGCCGGCACGTAAAACTAGAGAAAGGTGATTTTGGAAAAATCACGAGATATCACGAGGTGAGATATTTTTCGATTGGTCGCGCGAGTTGTGAACCGGATATCTGTCCAATTATATGCTGCAATTTTGCATAGATTAGATTTCAGTTTCAGTTATTTATTGATAAGAATATTCTTATATATAGATATAGACATAGACACCTGAAATAACACAAAGGCTTTTTATCCATAAAACAGTTCCCGTGGGATCGAAATAATCTTTAAACGTTTCTATAGGAACAAGTGCGAAGCCGCGGGCAGAAACGAATTATAATATATACCTCTATGTAGTACCTATCTCTATATCTATACTAATATTATAAAGAGGAAAGGTTTGATTTTTTATTTGTTTGTTTGTATTGAATAGGCTCCGAAACTACTGGACCGACTTGAAAAATTATTTCACCATTGGAAAGCTATACTATCCGCGGTGAACATGGGAACATATATATTAAAATTTTGAAATGTGAAATATGAATTTAACAACAGCTAGTATAGTATATAGCATAAAGCAACATTGCTTTTATCACAATCGTATATACTATTCTAATGTGTCCAGATTAAAAGTTAAAGCAGCTCTATTGTTTTGTACTAAAATAAGGCGAGTGCTTAATGGAACAGTACCTACGGGTACGGGATAATGGATGTTCGCTAAGAGAGTTCTATTGGACAACGTTCTATTTCTATTTATCTCTACCATGGAGCTGCAAGCCCACTACCATTTGTAAAGACTGTTTTTATTTGAAGATTTTGTAGAGTTCGTGTGATTTTTCAATGCTTTTTAGGGTTCCATACCCAAAGGGTAAAACAGACTCTTTTACAAAGAATCCGCTGTCCATCCGTCCGTCTGTCACCAGGCTGTATCTGGTAAACCGTGATAGACAGTTGAAATTTTCATAGATGATGTATTTCTGTTGCCGCTATAACAACAAATACACAAATAAAATAAATATTTAAGGGATTTCCCACGTGATTGTTTAACTCGATATTGATAACGGCAACAGATAGACGCTTTTTTTTACACACGAGGGTGTTTTTCATGTGTTTCTATGTAGAGTAGAGTCCTAGACTCTATGGTCCATCAAAGCAACGGAACGGCTTACGCGATTTAGGCGAATGCGGTATCAGAACTGCTTGTCTGGTTGTCTGAGTGTGTTCTTAGCTACATTTTATAGAAGTTTGCCTCCTTAGTTTTCAAATAAAAGAAGCTTTTTTGAAGTGAAAACTTCTTTAGAGCACTTTTTGGGTGAACAAAAATCGGGAACTCGCGAAATCGTCACCCCACGCTTCTCAGTATAAATAAAATAAAAAATTACTTAGATTTCACTTCTATCGACAGTCTCCAAAAACTGCCCCGCGTGTTTTTTTTTCTAATATTACAAATATTTCCTTATTTGAGTTTTAGATTTAGATCCTAGAAAGATATAATTACATAAAATGAATGTGATTTGAATTGACGATCTAGTGAATGTCGCGGGAAACCGCTGTATGCGGGTGGCACAGGACCTTTGGGGGACTGACGATGATGATCGACTAAATAAACGTCTATTCCTTATACCAACTTTCGACACTCGATTTGTCGAAAGCCTATGCTTGGAATTGATTTAATGTGAAAGTTTTCCGTTTTTGAACGAAATCCGACCAAGTAACCTACGATTTATTGTCACGTGATCGTTATGTAAAGAAACTTTTACTGGAAAAGCATTAATGCAAAAGTTACACATTTTCACTGCATAGCGATACCGCAGTTAAGTAGTTAGTATGGAACTGCACAAATTTATAATATTTTCTTATATAATAACTAGAGTAGTATAAAATAACTAGAGTATGCAGAGAGTATGACTACATTAGTACTATACCTACTATAGTTATTCTGTGGAATAACCAAAAAAAAGCGAATTTTTCATATGTTTAAAATTCATCAAAACCCAGAATGTTTTTATTTACAGAAAACACCACTTAATTATGTAGATATATTAAGTTTTATGCCTCAAAAAAAAACCGATCTTCGTCCCTAAAAGTGTTTCAACCAAAGTTAAACTGAAATGTTGACTCCATTTTACCAACCGCTCAAATATGATTTATGTCACCCTGACAGTGACACAGCGTGACCCCGTCACGTCACGTGTCAAAGGCCGTTCGCTACCAGGCGATCAGGACCAGCCGGGAGATATCTAGATTCACAATTGTACCGTGCAATTTTCAACCTTACGACTCGCAGATTTAAATCAAATCTGGAAAGCTGTATACCTTGACTCGTAAAAAGCCAAAACGAACTCTAACATAAGGAGTCACGAATGAGAATTGCTTGGAAACTGATTTTGGTTATCTCAACCAACCGTTACGGTACTATTACAACAACAAAATGTACTCTACATTGATAAAGCATAAGATACATTTTTCACTATTTCATTTCATTTATTCCACCGTAGATACATGATGTCGTTGCACTGGTGACAGAATCGAGTACCAATGACAAATTAGAGTATAGTGACAATATGACAAAGCGATAGCAAATGTTATTCGAGCGAAAGAGACAGCCTATCTGTGATTAACGAATGAAGTTACTAATAGATAGACCATCCATAGGAAGAACAAGGGACGGGTAATGAAAACCACCGTTTCCTCAATGGTGATTGGTTGCGATGGCTAATGATGTGATTGAAAGGTCGCCGAGCTGACGAATTAAACCTACTGTATTTTTTCTATGAATGAAAAAAGCCTACTCAATTTTGGTATCCTAATCAAGAGTAGATTCAAACTTTAGCATAGATAATGATCTAGTAGAAAAGGAGAAGAAATAGTGGGCAATTTCAGTTAGAAGAGGCAAAGCGTAAAAGCAAGGCATAGCTATGGCAAAGCGAGCTTAACTTTAAAATGAGCTCCACTTATTGGGAAATATAATGGGTAATAAAGGCCAAAAATAATAATATAACAATAATAATAAAAGTGCAAAAACCTTCACAAATCTCTTGGATTGAGACAATAATGACAAAAGTAAAATGCACATTAAATACAAAAATAAAAATGAAAAAATAACGCCAAAATATTTCAATAAGATATAATAATCTGTTAACAGTAAAATTCTGTTATTCTTTATTGTACACAAAACACTAAAATAGATATGTACAGGCGAGCTTAACCCTGCGAAGAGTTTTCTTACAGCAAACCTTAGGTTTATGTACATGAGAGGCGATGGAACAGGTAGAGGAAGTGTACAAAGAAACAAATTAGACTAATAGTAATAAACAATAATAAAAAAATCATATTATGTCATTGAAGCACTCACACTTTATAACACACAAGCCCAGAAAACACAAATACAAGCATAATACAACCTACAACTTGATAACACACACCAAGCGCATTGTTAACACTAATAACTTTTGCTAAAGTTCTCCATTCACTCACTAACACTAGCAGTCCTTTTGTGTGATTCCCCCACGGTGAAATATTATATTTCGATAAGAGTGAGTACAATATTTGTGCAAGGGCTCCGTAGCAAATACATCGACTTGTCCAATTTACGAATTTTTCATTGTGTTTTTATTTTTACGATTTCGTAGCATAATGAGAAAGTCATAGTGTGTATGTAACGTTAAAGTATTGATTTAATTAAGTAGTTACTTACTACTATATTAAATCAAAGTTATTCAGTAAGTATCGCTTAAAAAAGGTGAATAAATCATATTTCTCGCTTAATAACCGTTTATTGAAGCTAATAAACATTAAATACTCATTCAAATTGAATTCTTTACATGAAACGCTAAAAAACTTAGCAATTACAATTATAGCAGAAAAAGTTTTTCTTTCTATTTATTTTTTATTTTGAGCTGTCATGTTCTATTGGTGGATATTTAAAAACAGAATTGGAATTTTATTGAGAAAAAATTGTTTTTGTATTTATTCAAAGCATTACAAGTATTTTTACAGGTTTATTATTGCCTAATACACACTTGTGTAGTAAACTTAATTAATCACTAGCAGCGAATTTAATAAAACTAATAATCCAATATACACATGTCAATAAGGAAAAATAATCCAATATACGTTTAATATCTTTGGTGTGTTGAACTCCAAAAGCAGAGATGGTATCTCCAACCAATGAAGAGAGTGTGAGTGTGATGTGTATGTGTGTCTCTTCTTCACATCCCTACATTGACAGGTGTGCATATACACGGTATATCTATGTGTGCGATTGTCTGTCTGCTGTCAGTCTTTGTCATCTCACGTGCTTCGGTGTGGAGATGTACCAGGCAATCAGAGTATATTAGGATATAACAAAACTCAATACATTGCTCTTCATACCCAGCCCATAGTGTAAAGTTGTGTGAGGCACACATGACACATACAATGGAAGTACGTAGAGACTTTTGGCTATAGGGGTAGTTAATCTGGTTGTAGGTAAGCCATGTGGTCTGTCTTGCTTGAAGACAGGAACCATCTAATTAGACTAGTTTACTTTAGCTAGGAATATTACTCTCAGCATTAATATGTCTAAGGATTTAAGATTACCGCTACAGATATTGCACCGTATTTGAGATGTAAAAGATGGCTTTTCGTGAAATATGTAGGATGGATATAATCTACGAATAATTAAAACAAACATAATAACAGTATTAATTTGCTGTTCAGTAGACACATTGAAACCCTCCGGATGACATTGTCCACCTCCTAATTTGACCACTTCCTAAATCGTCTTGTTTTTTTTCCAAAAAATACCTTCTATGTAGAATCAGCCAGCTAGATGCAAACAAATGCAGATTTCTGCCCCTGACGAAAACGTCACAGCACCCGGAAGCGTCGAAATCCAAAACACCAGTACCAGAGCAGCATAAATGGAAAGAGGTCACATGGCGGAGGGTGAATTATGGGGTGAGGGTTCCAACCCACCTGTTGCAATCGTCTGGACTCAGGCCATGATTGAGGAAAGAGGGCAAAGGGGCTCGCGCCCTGTTTACTTTGGGGCTAGATGATTCTGTTGGAATGGTCCAGAAATATTTATTTATATTTGCGAGACTTGTGTTGTAAGTGATTTGTTTTCATGATGCGTCCTGTACACGTTGGGCCAATGCGTTGGGCCAAGGCGTTGCGCCAACTGATCGGATTGCGTTCAAACATTGGCGTACGATATAAAAAAAATCTCTCAGTAAATCTCACAAGCACGCAACACGACTGTCTTTTTTGACGAATAGAGGCAAACTGAATAAGACGCCAACGTGTGAACACTGTTTGCGGAGCGCGACAAGATCCTTTGATTTGTGCACGAAAAACCGACACTAGTCGGTTTGCGAGCCAATGTTGGCCGCCAACTACCAACATGCGCCAAGTAGGTCTCTACACGTTGGCCCAACGCCTTGGCCCAACGCATTGGCCCAACGTGTACAGGACGCATCACGTTTATTAAAAAGATAGTGAATCTATGCTAGTTATTAAATTACATTCTCAGCTAACTGCCGACTGTAAAATATCGTAAATTGAAAGAGAAGTCTATTTTTTTGGTTCTCTTCGTGTAAAGTTGGCTGCAGTAAGATGTGAGCGTCAAACTTGGGTCCGGCCCTGGACCAATCCCACACATAGCAACAGCTCTATCGGTGTGCATAAAGTACGCAAGAATGTACGTGTGGATTATTTGAACTGGTAAAAAAATCCTAAAGCTTCAGAATAAAAAATATACGTACCAGAATATCATAACACAAAAGACGTGAACTCTTTTTCATATTCGGTTTAGTTGATTTTCAGTGTATTTCTTTGAGATTAAGTAGGTTTACCATTGTGCAACTTTTCAAATTTCGAATCAGAGATAAGGAAAAGGTAAAAAGGAAAATAAATATTTTGTTTATCTGCATTCGAACAAAAAATCCGGTATAGAGGCCATTTTGAATCTCTCGGTACGCTCGCACTGATGGCCTCGAAGCTGAAACATGTACCAGGGCAGCAGAAGCTCGAGAGGGGTGCCGTGGTCAGTCAGGAGTCAGTAAGCGAGACAGGGGTAGCCATGCCCAGGGTAGGTTTGAGAGGCAACACTCACTACTTGGTAGGGAGGCCAAACCATCGTCAACAAATCTTTGACGTATAACTACATTTTGATATCCATCTACATCAGTGGCTTTATTATTTCATAGTTTTTAAGGTTTACTCTTTGTTAATTTGTGTCTCTATTTTATCTAAGACATGCACCAAAAACGTATACTCAAAAAATAAATTCACGTCTCATATTCTACTTCATAACCAACTGTTGCCTGTGAGTGAAGACAATATTAAGGTCATACACACAATAAGATGAATAGTAACATTCGTATCCTCCATTTGCAACCTTGTTCGCGACCGAAGAAAATTTTCTACTGTCTCTATATTTTGTCTATTCACCCTCAACAAAACAACTGTGCTAATCACGCTGGAAGAAATCGCTTACAAACAATAAAACCGCGCGCCCATTGTAGTTTTGTGTAAAAAATGACTAGGTGGTACTCTGTAATTTATTTTTGTACTTATTGTAAGTATTTTTCAGATTTAAGATTTGTCGTGTTTTTGTGTATTTTACAAATCAGAAAAATCTTGTAGATTGCACACACTACACACGTATTCCGTGAAACTACTCACAAGGAAACAATCCATATCACCAAAACAACACTACCAGGCTGCCAGTTATTGAAAGAGGTAAATAGTAGTCAGGTGCCGAATTCCATTAAATGAATCGCTTTACCATAACAATGGTTTAAAACTACGACTTGATACGCGTCCCTAACACGTGTCAAAAGTGTCGATGTTCAAACCATTATATCAATGTCTCCATACAAATCTGCACGCACTATCAGTGTTTCTTCAGAGTTTCTTTCATCTATGGACGATTCTGCTACTATACTATTGTCATAGTAAACCGATTGGTTAGCAGAATTCGACCCCAGGTCAGCCACCCTTTGAAGGGGATCGCTAGTATCACCCCCTTATGTTACCAAGGTATGAGGGGACACTATGCGTGTAAACTGTAAAACGAATGCACCTATCCTGCTCGTTTTTTATAATATTGAGCATGTGCAAATGGGATGCCATTATATTGATTTTACAAACTATCGGACGCACTCCACTGAAGTACTAGGGGCAGAGGGGAAGACGTGAAACTAGTAACTCATAGTGTGTTACCAGGATATCATAACATGTCGGTAGGTTGTCGTAGCGCTGAATGGACCTACAACACCAGAATAACTTTTGAGTACTCTACAAAAATACAATCAAACCTTAGTACCTACTAGCTGTATCTGATCTGAACCCAAGTCATCATTAAAAATTTGAATCAGTAAATGGTATACATGCGGCAAACAATAATGATAATAAAAAAAACGTGCTCAAATATCATTTCTAACAAAATCAATCACGAATAAACTTGAATTTCAGCGTTTCACGCAGTTTCGAAATTTTTACTGAATTAGTACTATATATAAATTTATCTACCCAAAGGAAACACTGTTCTCATTCTCAGCCATTAATTAATTGTTGATATTTGTGATACCATAATCACAATATAAATAAAATATAGAAACAAGTCGTACAATATCTGTTGAGGCTCGAGGAATACCATGGCGTTGTAGACGTCAACATGAGATGGAGGAAGTTCAAGTTCCTTCACGCCAAAACTGCTGAATGGATCAAAATTCAAATAGCTCTCTTAAAGTTCGAGACCTTAGTATAAAAACTTTTTATTTCGAAAAAACTTCCGAAATCACTAGCAGAAGCTAGTCATTACTTAAATTTTTTTTTTTGTAAAATTTGAGCTGTCACAGCAGTAATCATTTCGTTATACTAGGTAACATTGACTAGTCAAATGGATTGGTAGGTGATTGTTGATTGAAAGATTAGTATTAGATAAGTATTAGTATTATATGGACGACCGATGTGGCGCGGTGGGCGAAGGTCCGCCTGCGACGCAGGAGGTTGCGGGTTCGATTCCCGCCTCGGAACAATTGTGTGTACGATCTGCAGTTATTTGTTCCGGGTGTTCTGATCGTTTTCTATGTATAATAAAAAATATCTATCTATGTAATGTATTGTATTATGTATATCAGTTATCTAGTACCCATAACACAAGCTCTGCTTACCATGGGGCTAGATAATGCTGTGTGAATTGTCCAGCATTATTTATATTTATTTATATTTATTTATTATATTAGTATTAGATAAGTATTATATTAGATTAGTATTAATATTAGATTAGATCAGATTAGATTGTATGATTAGTTATGTATTACACAAGCATTGCCCTAAATTATAAGAAGGCTATTTTACTATCAGTAAATATGTTTAGCCAATAATCGTTACGCGAACTACTTTTATATTGTATTTTTTGTTATTTTTAAGTTTCCGAAGTTTTGCTTTGTCAGTTTACATTTTAACATTTTGATCTAAATGAGTAGCCATAAATGACAGGTTCATATTGCCCGTAGATAGCTAGCATACATTTTGGCGAAGCTACGCCAAACTCTTTCACAACTACCAGAAATACATAAACTGTAAGAGGTAGAGTTTCGAAACTTGACGGGTGCGAGAGGTGTGAGGTTCACCCCTCCCGGGATACAATCAATCGATGCACTTGCATCTCGCATCAGCGAATGGGAAAAATGAGTAGTGGGAGGGAGATGTCGAATTTTAATTTATGAATGGAAGCTTCGTAGACTCATCGTAGTAGAAGTCAGTCCCTTAAAGAAAATAATTTACCCATACGAAAACTTTGCTTAGTGATTTATCTATTTTGTAATTTTTTTAATAATTTATTTATATATTGTATTTTTAAATATCCTCCTCCAAATGATTACAAAAGGCTAAACTTGATCATAATGACGATGTTTTTAGATGAAAGCTGCACAAAAAACACTAAAATAGATTGTTTGTTTGCAAGCAGCCAGTTTGCAAAATAAAAAACATAAAGACTGCGCTGGCGAAAGTAGAAACTTCTTAAACTAAAATAAATCTACCAGGGACCCATAAGCGTACCAGTAGTATAAAATTTACCGCCTTTCACCTTGCCCCTACCATATAAACTGCACTTGCTGCAATATGTTTATCTCTTTCAGAAGTAAAACTCCATGTACGTAAATATGGCAGTATGATAGCACGCGTAAATATTCGCGTACATACATTTTAGAATATTGTGAACTTCACAAAAACTACCAAGTAGAAGTTGGGAGTTGGATTTAATTTCAAATCGAATTGCATACAAATTTATAGAAGACACCCGAATTGTCAAACTGGGCAGGTCTCAAGACGCTCGTGGATTTTTTTACAGACTTCTCTGAAAATCTATCAATCTGTACAATCGGAGGAGTGAGTTGGATACAGTTTTTACTTAAAAGCACAGAATAACTATATTCATACTTATTCATAGTACTAACGTAGCTCAAGATATGCAGTACCAACCTTCAGAAGTGCAAGTGAGATAACCCTAAATAACTGAAGTCCTTATTTCGTTTTATACTATTAGCTCATTAATATCATGTTTTATGGTCCGACAAATAGTCCAGTCCACAGACAACTGATATGGCTGGCTGGCACCCAGGGGAACCAGCGTATCTAACAACACCGCTACTAGGATATCATGTGTGCCCGGTGGTGGAAGGAAGGCTGAAGTTGAGGGTGTGAGTTCACCAACCGATCAATGTGCAAGTTGCATCCCGCTCTAACCTGTAAATACTATAAACTGCTTGAAGTGAGATGACTGTAGCTACCATGCCTAGCTCTTAGCCAAATATCGACCACCGCGGCCAGTATCAACGGAGGTAAGCTAGGACACATAGTGCTCAAGTGTGAACGTAAACACAGATGCACTCTCTATCCCTTTTCTCTCATGTAGCTACTATAATATATAATCATTGTTCAGATAAATCTAAGTGCAAGTTGTAATGAAATTGGGTCCAAATTTTCACATTACATACATAACTCAAATTATAATTTAAGGTTTTTTGCAAAAACTATACGAACTTCAAATTAAATTACCTCTTTTTTTTTAATTAATATACATACTCGTATATCATACAATAGAATGGAAGGGATAAATTTCTTCAATTTCATCATTTTGCTTTGAACCCACGTTAAACGAAACTATGCATTAATTGTTGTTTTACTTATGAAACATTTAGATTAAGAGATTTCTTATTAATATTAACATTGTCACGATATACTCCAAAACCAATTATGTAATTGTATCAAAGTTGGTATACAAAAATTAATAATACAATGTGCACAAAACTTCTAATCTGATATCTAAATTATTTGTCCAACATAGAAAATACTAAAAACCCAACAATTGTTTCATGTGAGACCTTAATAAGCAAATTACGTTGAAATTGGTTTGAATAAACCTTATTCTCGGTCTTGAATGCATCTTGAGAGATCCATCGGTTCTATTATGTTCTCTGTTCCATCTTGTGCGTCCCTGATACCACTAGGGATCCAGAATGCAACAAGAGGTATCCTATCAATGAATGAGTTGTTGTATTCATGTAGGTACAAATTGAGCAGGAGATGGGGGGATCGTTGCACATAATTTATGTCTCTAGCGCTCTAGATATAAGGTTGCAATTCAAATGCAATACAGAAGTAAAGGTTAGGGTTCAATATCCGAATCGGTAAATTACAAATGGCTCAGCAGCCATCTTGTCTTGCTGATGGTATTCGTCCCTGAAAGCACTAGGATACTAGCATGGTGTAGGAGGTTACGAGATCATGTTTAGAGTAAAGTCTAGACTCATTTAACACGAAACAGCCTGAAGAATCTATGGACAACAATGAAGACAGAATATTCGATTATTCGTCCGAACTCGACGGGTTAAGTCGTTTCGTTCAGGAATTCTTATGGCCACCTTCTGTTTTCATCATCAGACCAGCGAGATGTAACGAAACATAAATATTTATTGAAAAAGAACAAACAAAAATTCTCTATATTAATCTAAAGTTAGGTGTTATCAGTTCGCCTCATGTATGTATGTATGTTCATTGATTTCTCCGTCTATATGAACCGTTTGTAAAGATACCCTGTATAATAATGTAACTTAAATGTTATGCTACTTTTATTCTGTTTTTTAGACCGAGTGAATCCGCAGGCAGACCCTGGTTTTATATCAATTAATTGCCCCTGTGCCAGCTGCACTACCACCCACATTAGTGGAAACTGGGTGATATACTCCCTATTCCCTCCCACACCCATTTTATTGTCCACCTTCTGTCATTTTATGCTATCCTAGTAGAACTAGTAGCTTTCCTGAAAGGGTGTGATGGCTAGCTAGGCGTAGCCGCGAAGCTGCAGAATTTTATAAAGGCCTTTAAACTTCGTAGCTCCTTGTTATCCTCCCAGTTATTAAGATATTCGTAGCAACGAATATCTTAATAACTTTTTAGTACAACTGAGTTCATATTATGACGCATACATTGACACCTAGTTCAAAAAATACGAAATACACATTTTTTTTTCCCAAAATAAAAAATATGACTTAACGAATTTCAGTGAATTTGACATAGGTGTAGTTCGAGCCCTATGTAGACCAAAATTCTTTATATCTCAGACTGTAGCTTGTACAATACATTACTCGTAGCTTTAGATCTCGTAGCGCTATCTACGCTGCACTGTTGACAACTAATACCCAACTGCAATGCTAAGTAAGTCCTATCTGAATTTTCAAGAAGCCTTGTATCTTATATACGGAAACGAATTCATGTACCACTTTGCATTTCTGCTAACTTGGTGGAAATAGACATTGGCGTAACAGATTTGTGAGATGATAGAATGGTGTGATGAATTGATGATGGCATAGCGTAACAAAGATGGCGTAGTTACACATCCAGTTAACCCCTATTTTCCCATACCTTTTTATCATCCATATTCTGACAATTTATGCTAACCCAGTAGGAATAGTTGCTGTACTGAAAGGGTGTCTTAGAGCAGTAAACCGGTGGTGGTGTAGCCGAGGTGGCGCTCTGCGTGGCTCTAGTCTGCTCTTTCCATTTCTGTTAGCTTGGTTGGAAAAAATACTGGTGGAATATTTCTGAACCGTTTGATGGCGTAACGAAGTGGCTACGCTGTAGCCGCGTAGCAAAGATGGCGTAGCTGGTCGAAGCAGAGATGGCGTAGCTGTTCGTAGCAAACAACTGAGTTCTTTGAGTGGGAGAATTATAATTATACTCTGTCTCACATAAAATACTGTAATGAAAATTCATTTTGAAGTCAGTTATCAAAGGAGTTTAATTGACTATATTTTATACTATTCGCAACCCGCGGTTTCACCCGCATGGTGATAGATATTTTGGATAATATACTATATATCTTTATGATATTGTAGCCTATGTGTCATTCTGATATGTAACCTGTATTATTGTGAATCCATTCAGTAGTTTTTACGTGAAAGAGTAACAAACATCCATCCATCCATACTTACAAACTTTGACGTTTATAATATTAGTAGGATTATTCTAAGCTACCCATGTGACGATCGGTTAGCAGATAATAGGTCGTTATTGCTATCACCCATTGTACATCTTTTTCCCTCTAATCTCCATTCAATATCCACCTTCTGGTTAATAATGATGGCCTAGTAGAAGACGTAGTTTTGATGAAAGGGTGAGCTGGGGTGGGGCTCTGCGTAGCGAGTTATACGATAACTCTTTGCATTTCTGCTAGCTTGGTAGAAAATAATACTGACAGAACGTTCTAGCGGGGCGTAGTCGCGAGGCATGAAAATGACGTAAAATGATGTATAAATCGCAAGCAACTGAGTTTGGTAGCTCGATCTTTTACAATCGAGTTGTAAATTTTAGTACTAAATAAATATGTATGTATTTGTCTTTATTTATATTGTTTAATCTTTATTATGTCCGGATCTACTAGTCAGATATTGATAAATTATTCCGCTAATAGATAATTATATTATTCCGGAGTGACTGTAATCTCCGTTTGATAGGGTATCACGTGAGCAACGCGATACCCTATCAAACGGATACGGAAACATAGCCGACAAGAGGCTAGCTCTTTCGAATTGCGCCGGCTCGTAGGCAAGTGAATGAAGCAGAGATGCAGCAATCTGGCCATCATCCCCTTTACCATCACATCATCTCATTGTCCACCTCTGTTGTGTGTTATGCTAGCCTAGTAGAAACGTAGCATTCCTTCTATGAACCGTAGAATAAATTAAATAAGATCTGTTACTTTTCTAATAAATGATTTATTATTATTATAGCGCTATCTATATTGGACTAAAATAACTAAACAGCTGTACCTAGCGTTAATAGCAAGGTAAAGGTGCGGCGAAGTTGACGTTAGTGTTTTCACAGATGGCGTCGCGACGTTTTTGACCGTTGACGCCGTACCCGTTGAACTGCTGAAAATTACAGTAAAATATAGAACAACCGTCCCACTTACGGAAATTGAAATAAGTCAGTACTTAGGGACTTATGTTGGATGTTATGTTTATGTTACGGATTGATACTGTAGGTACCGTTTGTAGTTTTAATATTCTCTGCGAATGTTTGTATTGTATTTCACACTGATAGCGCCTCGTGCAATTCAAACCACGTGCAACTCCACCCTTTCAGGAAACGTACACTTTCTACTATGGTAGCATACATAACCAGAAGTAACCATACCCATGCTTTGCCCCAAACTTTACTTACACGTATTTAGCGGGCAGCTAGATTACACCCGCCTATTCACCCATCCCTATTTCAACCTGCGGCAGCCGTAGTAAATCCGAGGTGAATGAGGGGGTGGGTTGTGCAGACACCCACTGCACCCCCTTTTTCCTCCCCATCCCCGTTTCAGCGTCCACCTTCTTGTATCGTATGCTAGCCTAATAGAAACCGTAGCGTTCCTGAAAGGGTTGTGGTGTAATGGCGGGGCGTGGCGGCGTAGCCGCGTAGCAGGTTTCGTAGCGCTTCGTAGCAGGAAATTTAGGCACCTAAAAGCCGTCAAGTTCTTAAAAAAAATAAAACAGCAGTTTAGCACAGAATTAACGAGTTTTATTTCAAACTAATAATAATTTGAAAACTGAAAACATTTACGGGAAAAAAATCATAAAAATTAGAACAATGCGCGTAAGTCGAATAAATAGAACATGGCCATAGAATAACTATAATGTATGTTCCCATGGGTAAAGGTCGAGATATCGCGCTTTTGAATGTCCAAGCTTTATTTGTTCAATCAATCAGATAGATAGATAAATTATTTATTAACGACTTCAGACACACACATACAAATACAACAATTATACAGTACACAGGAAAACAAAAAACATGAAACACAGTTGACTAAAATAAGAAAAACTAACAATTATTTAATTAAAATAAATATGGCTGATGTCTGTGTGTGCTGCAGTATGTTCGTGAACTGAACTCGTAGCAAATAACCCCAGACTACCAGGGCAACATAATCCTATCACAGTTTACATAAACAGGGTTTACGTCACAGAATACGACCAAAATTGAAGTTGTTTTTCGGATATCCGGATATTTTCCGGAAACCACTGAGCGTTTCCGTCAGCATAATTCGAGGCCAGCAGCCCCTGACTACCAAGGTAACAGAACATTCTAAGAGGTGGTTTAGGGGTATGCGGTCACAGTATACTATAAAGTTTTAGTCGACCTTCAAGGGGAGACCTTTATGTGTGGTATTATTATGTCTGTGCCCTGTGCCTATATTTGTACTTTGAGGGAGTTCCGTAACAGAGGTGCGTATAGTTACGCAAGACAAGCTATGTCTCACTTAGTTTACTATAACTCACTTTGTTGGTGATCAATAAATAAATAAAACAAAATAACTAATAACAGTTTGAATAATTTCAATTGATAAAATTTTCTTTTGTACACATGATCACCATAAAATATAAATAAAATTAACGAATTATTTTTATTTATTATAATTTCACATTTTCATAATAAATTGTAAAACAGCATTGTGATACCTGTAAAGATTGCGCAGTGTTTCATAGCAGTGATTAATAATGTACTAAAATTTTACATTTCCAAGTGTACTAATGTATCTTTATGGAATAAATAAATACAATACAATACTCGTAGACCGACTGGACGGACGGAGCACTAGCGAACACACCTGGGTTTGGTCGTTGCTCTATCTAGCTGACGGAAAAAGAGAAAAGATCAACGGAATGTAGTCCTACTAAGTAACTAACGAACTATTCTATTAGATTAGTATGACTTGACCACATTCCGTTGACCTTTTCCGTACAAAAAATGAGAATCGTACGAAATGAGCAATCCCGGCTAAGAAGAAGACATTATTCAATACATAAATACACTGGGTGGGATAAATTTTATTGTTCAAAATGTTTTCTATAGTAGTAGGTACCTAGTCGATTTTATTCGTTCATTTGTAGCCTTCTAAGGCGTAGCAATCTCGTAGCAAACTGCTACAGCATCATTTACTTTGTGTTTAGCGCCATCTATGAATGTTTTCCAGAACCAGGATAAGCATCACTGTCAAATTTCATACGAGAGGGTATGGTTTTTATTTCATTTTGATTTTAGTTAGAGCTCGTACAAATGTTATATGAGTCATACAACATCCAACTAGATGGCACTATTTAACCGACTTCAAAGGGAGGCTTGTCCATTCGGTTGAATCATGTTGAAGGTATTTAACCAACTTCAAAAAAGGAGGATGTTCTTTATTCTGCTGTATCTTCGTCGATTTCTCCGTCAATTATAAACCGATTTAAAAATGATTTCGCTATTGCTCGCTAAAAACAAAATAATTATTAACTACTATTTAATTATTTTATTACTCTGTATTCGAACAATCTCTTCGTCTTATCTGTCGGTACGCTCGCACTGATGGCCTCGAAGCTGAAATATGTACCAGGGCGGCAGAAGCCCGAGAGAGGTGCAATGGTTAGTCAGGGGTGGCAACGATATGCGCGCGCATTTCCCTCAGGCTAAATAAAAAATAAAAGGGTAGGTTTGAGAGGCAACAACCACTCTACTACCCGGTAGGAAGGCCAGATGAATCCTTGAAGTTAAACTTATTTATTTCTCTGTATTACCTAAGACGCACCAAAATATTAAAGTCAAACTGTTTTTTCACGTTCTAATAATCCTAACCATCCAACTGTGGCCTCTGAGTCAAGACAAGACTGGTCTCAAGAGTTCAATAGAAACATTTCGATCCTCTCATTATTTCAACCACCATGTTCGTGACCGAAGAAAACTTTCTACTGTCTAGTCCCTACTCGAGTCCTAAATCGATGTGTCAGACATAGCTTTCACACGATAAGGCCGTATGCGCATTTGAGTTGTATGTTATAAAATATGTATGTACTCTGTAATTTATTTTTGAATTGTACAAATTGTAATTAATTCTTAGATTCTGATGTTTTTATATTATTATAATTATAATACTAGCTGCGCCCCGCAGCTTCGCTCTCGTGGAAATCTATGTTTCAAATAGTTTATAAACCTTGCTCTTGAATCATTTTATCTTTTAAGAAAAATAGCATCAAAATCCATTGCGTAGTTTTAAAGATCTAAGCATACATAGGGACAGGCAGACAGCGGGAAGCTACTTTGTTTTATACTATTTAGTGATTAGTATTTACACACTATGAGTGTATACACACTATGAGATATTCTGTGAAACTACTCACAACGAAACAATCCATATCACCAAAACAACACTACCAGGCTGCCAGTTAATGAAAGAGGTATCGTTTAGGTCAACAGTGTTTAGGTCAGTCACCCTTTGAAGGGGATCGCTAGTATCACCCCCTTATGGACACTACGCGTGTAAACTGTGCAACCAATGCACCTATCCTGCTCATTTATTAAATATTGAGCATGTGCAAATGGGATGACATTATATTGATTTTACAACGCACTCCCATGAAGTACTGGGGGCAGAGGGGAAGACGTGAAACTAGTAACATAGTATCTTACCCGGATATCATAACATGTCAGTAGGTTGTCGTAGTGCTGAATGGGTAGGTCCAACCGCAGAATAACTTTTGAGTAATCCACAAAACCTCTCGTCATCATACAGCGGATACAAGCAATTAAACCTTAAGTGAGCCCAGATGTGTCTGAATTCAAGTCACCATTAAAAATTACAATCAGTACGTGGGATAAATGCGACAAATAATAAAGAAAAAGTGCTCGAATATTATTTCCAACGAAATGATTTGCCAAAAATCCTCAATTTTAGAATTTTAAGGAAATTCGTGCATCTTTTACATTCAGTAAATTACCGTATAAAATACCATATATCTACCCCAAGGAACCACAGTTTCAGTTGACTTTTTATGGTCTTCACTATTATGGTCTTCTATATCAAGAACTAGCTGCGCCACTGAGCTGATAGATATTTTGGATAATATGTATACAATATATCTGCCTATATGTTATTCTGATATGTAAGTGTAAATTCAAATTCAAATTCAAATTGTTTATTTACAATAACATTACAGATAACTCCAAATCGTTATGCCTAGTACATTTTACCATCTTAAAGTTCCATCAAAATCCGTTCAGTAGTTTTTGCGTGAAAGAGCAAAAAAACATCCTGACAAACTTTCACGTTTATAATATTAGTAGGATAGGATAAGTCGTACATACAGTCACTTTTACATTTTCATCCTGATGTAGCCTAAATAAATGTCATAACCATATTGTCTATACTAATATTATAAAGAGGAAAGGTTTAATTTTTTGTTTGTTTGTTAGTATTGAATAGGCTCCGAAGCTACTGGACCGATTTTAAAAATTCTTTCACCGTTGGAAAACTACACCGTCCGCGGTGAACATAGGCTATATTAAAATTTAGAAATGTGAAATTTGAATTTATCGCTCTGGTGAAACCGCGGGTAACAGCTAGTTCAGAATAAATCTTTAAAAAGATAAGAGAATTTTTTTTTAACAAGCTTCGCTTAACTTTTCACAACTACAAGAAAATCATAAACTGAAAGAGGAGTTTCGAAATTTCGTCAACGTCCAGGGGCGCAAGAGGTATGGGAGTTCACATATCAATCGATGCCCTTGCATCTCGCATCAGCAACTGAAACAACTTAGTAGTGGGAGGGATAAAATTAGCTAAGGTAAAATGTCTGTGTAATGTCTGGAAGCTCGTATACTCATCTTAGTTAAAGCCAAAAGTCACTTGAAGATTTTTTTTACCCATAACGCTTTGCTTAGTGATGAATATGATCATTTATTTTATTTTTCTTTTATATTTTCCCATTATATTGCGTTTTTAAATATTTCCTTACAAACCTTTACAACCATTACAAAAGACTAAACTTATGACGTTGTTGTTAGGTAAACTGCACAAAAAACTAGATTTATATTATGTTATCAGAGTTTGCAAAAAAAAAACCCAAAGAATGCACTGGCGAGAGTAGAAACTTCTTAAACTAAAAGCAATCTACCAGGAACTCATAAGCGTACCAGTAGTATCAGAGTACCTAAAACTTAACCCCTTCCACCATGCCCCGTATAAAATGCACTTGCTGCAATATGTCCATCTCTTTCAGACGTAAATCTCCAAATGCATGCAGGAGTAAAGCAGTAAGATAACTCACTATATCACTCGTTTCAAGTTGCACACATACAGTTTTAGAATATTGCAAAGACACTTTACTGCTAATAAAAAGTTGGGAGTCGAAACATTATGAATTGGATTTAGCTGAAAATCTGTTCTTTCGGGTGGAGTTTGTTAGGACAGCATGTCTACACCTTCAGAAGTGCAAGCAAGATATGTAACTGAAGTCTGTGTCCCACACCGCTGCTCGACGACTCCGCGATTAAGAATTTAACTTCTGCTCATCGATAGTTTCCTGGTATTTCCGGAATAACCAGAGAATGGAACCGGTTAAATCCACCCCATGTCAAAAAGTTGTCATCACTTAGCATAAAACAAAGAGAAAGTTTATAATATTATTTTGTTACAAATGTACGCAAAAGGATAATGCTTGTACGCTACCCATAACACAAAGCTCTCTGATATTTTTTAAAATGTTCAGCATAAATAAATACTTGTTATTTATTTATTATTAGTACCTACATAAATACCTTCGAAGCCAAAGTGAAACTCAAAAAGGGGCAGTAAGTGAGGTTCAAACTGACAGCCAATGTCGGGATGTTTGTACAGAGCTTTACCAAGGATTCATGAATGTCTAGGATTAAAATACAAACGTAGGGAGTACAGAGAGAAGGGAGCACCACCATCCGCGCAGAAGACTTAAATTGCTAGTGAACCAAAAGCTCTCTTCATCTTCTCGAAGAAATAAATCTTTGAGACTAAAACATAATAATCATTAATCCGTATTTTGTTTTGCTTTCCTTACCTTCCGATAAAAAGTCAAAGCTTACGGACCCCAAAGCGAAGCGAAAAGCATGCTTTAGCTAGTGTTACGTAGAATATAAATACTAGAGCCCTAGAAGCTACGAGGAGGTATTCAGAACAACGCGGGGGTCCGAGCGTGGGGTTGATGCAGGGTGTGAGGAAGTTCAATGATTGACTACACACTGCAATGCATCTCGTTCCTGCACGCAAACATTGCGTCCGTAGGCGAGACGGAGCATTCTCTCTGGGAGATGGGGAAAATTGATTCCTTGTCTTACTCCCAAAATCAATCATGCACATGCATCTCGCTTTTGCACGCAGAACCTGCGAGACAAATAATTTCAGAATTCTCACAAATTTGGTTTTTAAGGGACTTGCAGACATGAAATGAGGAGATACCTTCTTAAATAATAACGTACCAACTTAAATTGGAAGGCATCAAACAAAAAAAATCAAGCTAGACTGTTAAAATTCAGCCAATACTACTCGTAACTTCGAGACCGCTTTGTCTGCATATATTATGCGTATGCCTATAGTTAGCTGAATAAAGCAATAATTCTATGGGGTGAAAGTTTAAAAATTCGACCAACTATTCGTCATCCAAAAGAAATACCAATAGGTACTAAACCACGGGATAGCTGTAGGCCGCTTTTCACCAAGAACAATATAGGTACTGACAATTTACCATCTATTCTAAATTATACAAGCCCCTTGATTTGTAAGGAAACACAGCAAGGCCTATATTGTCTGCTATCTTAATCACTTGTAGAACCTAAAAATAGTGAAAACCCGATTCATCAATTTTCACGTTTACGATGAAGTTGGTTTGAATGCATTCTCTTGTGTACATCGCTCTGTTCCATCTTGTTCGTCCCTGATAGCACTAGGGATCCAGAACGCCACAGAAGGTATCCTATCAATGAATGAGTAGTTGTATTCATAGGGGAACATACTATTGATCAAGAGAGGGGGGATCGTTGCACATAATTTATGCCTCTAGAGCTCTAGATATAAAGTTGCAATTCAAATGGAATACAGAAGTAAAGGTCAGGGTTCAATATCCGAGTCGGTAAATTACATATGGCTGCAGCCATCTTGTCTTGCTGATAGTATTCGTCCCTGAAAGTACTGGGATACTTGCAAGGTGTAGGAGGTTACACGATTATGTTTAGATTCGAGTCTAGACTTATTTTACACGAAAAAGCCTGAAAAAAACTAAGGATAGCAATAAAGACAGATTATTAGAAATAATTTTATCATTTTCGTCCCTTCAAAAATGTTGGATGAGAGTATGGAGGACTTGATTCTATGTGTGTGGCCGCCGTGAAAGCCCAAAAATAAGCTGAAGCTAGGACAAAAGTGCTTGGGAAAACAATTAAGGAACCCAAACTCGACGAGGTTATGTCGTCTCGTTTAGGTATTCTTATGGCCTTCTGTTTCCATCATCAGACCCATACATCACCAGAGGTACCAGGAAACGAAACTATTTATTGAAAAAGAAATACAAAGTAAACGTTTAGGTTAAAGTGGAACTTATTACCGAGGGATAATAATTTATATATAGTGCCGAAAAACTAAGGAATTTAAAGTCAGTACCTATTTAGATTTTTCAAACAGATTTTACTAGATACTATACTAGAATAGAATATACTACTATACTATTTTAGAAGAGTTATCAAATTATGACTGTACTGGAACGGAATGATCGAAGCGAATTAAGTTCTCACTGTTCTTGTAATAAGTATAGGTAATATACATATCACTACATTGTATGTACAAAACAAAGTCGCTTCCCGCTGTCTGTCTGTCCCTATGTACCTATTCTTAGATCTTAAAACTACGCAATGGATTTTGATGCTTCCTCTTGAATCACTCTATATATTAAAAAAAACTTTAATATATAGAGTGATTCAAGAGGAAGGTTTTTAAACTATTTAACACATAGATTTCTAGTTTCTCTACTAGTATATACCGTTTCAACTGGAATAAGTATGGAAGCCAACAAAAGAAGCAAGCAAATCATTCGTTGCCTAGTTCCCACTGCCAGCACACGTCATCGTCGCGTCGTTTCGCTGAAACGCTGACGTCAACAAAAGAAAATTCGAATTACGTAGTGAAGTACTAGGCGAACATGGCACGGTAAGAGGTGTCCGCGTAGTACGCAGGGTGTATGAGGGTGGCGCGCTAGCGCTTCTCCCGTCTACGCCACCTCCGGGTCTACCCCATACCACCCTATAATATGAATACGATTGGCCTTGTCAAAGGCTATACCATTTCGTATGAACGTTCGTTGGTTGGCTGTTGATTTGCACCATGAATTCTCTTGTAGTATCGAACTAATTTTATAAATGTGAAAGTTTGGATATTTGTTACCTCTTCACGCCAAAACTACAGAACGAGTCGGGCTGAATTGTTACTACAGACCTTGAACAAAACATAGGTTACGTTTATATATATCATACCCAGGGGATAGAAATAACCTTAAACAACGCATGCGAAGCCGTGGGTAGAAAGAAATTAATAAATAAAATTAAATAATAGCCAAAATAGATAGGCATACGAGTACTTTCTTTTAGAAAGCCCAACGCAATAGTCATCAGCAAGTTTAATATCTGAAGTTTTTTTAATTCAAGAGATTTATAAGGTTCGCTTACATTCTTCTTACTAATCCTAACGTATGAGATGAAATACAGCTGGCGCGGCCGGTAACGCCACCCACTCTTCCTTCCATTTTACAGCCCTCCTCATTTCATCGTACACCTTCTGGCAATTTATACAATCCTAGTAGAATACGTCGCTTTCCCGAACGGAACGGTTTTAGTGGCGTGACGTAGCCTCTCGTAGCCAAAGATGACGTAGTGATTCGTAGCAAGGAATCAACGGGATTTATTGAAGGGCATTGAATCAAAGAAATTAATTATTAAATGATAACATAAAAATCTTTTTATCCCATCTATTCGAAAAGGACGTCTTATTTCGCCTTTACGTGCACCCAAAGGTGGTGTTTTCTATAAGAAACTTTTAGCGGGTAGTAATGACTTTTTAATCCTCTTGATAAGTGCGGCGCAAATATCTTTGTCGCGCACTTTTTGAATTTGGAACATCTTAGTGTTCAGCGCCAAAGAAATCGAACACAAATATTGTTTGTTTGAATAAAGACTGGCTGGTACGACGGCCTATAGTCGCGCCGCCGCCGCCGCCGTAAAATATTATTTTCCTCCCTTAGAATACAATATACTTATTAACAAAGAAAATAACAATCAAATAATAAAAGTAGCTTTCCAGAAAGGGATGCGTGGCGTAGCCTCGACGCGACGTAGCGTTTTGTAGTAAGGAGCAACAGAGTGTCGCCAAATGAGAGGTCATTTATATATTCTTTATCGTCAATATTTTAAATTTTTCGTTGCCATGCCAACTTCTACTACGTCGAGCAACTTAGAGCACCACCTTGGGCTCCACCATTTCAGGAAAATTTCAGGTTCTACTAGGCTAGCATAACATGCCAGAAGGTAGACAAACAAACGGGGGTACAAGGGAATAGGGCATGGGGCAACAGTGGGTGGGAAGCACCTACCGTCCGCGTCTCGTCAATATATTTTCCTATACATAATATATATGTATATATTACTTACTTATTGTTTTGTAGGATTTAAGTAGAATATCTTTTGTTGAAGGGGCTAAAGTTTCAACTCAAATAGGTAGGTATACTTAGAGAAGTAGAGACAAAGTAGGCGTCTTCTCGTCATCCATACCGCAATGCTTGAAAACGAAAGTTTTCAACCAGTGCGTCCTACCCGTTATGACCTACGGAGATGAGACGTGGACACTCACGATAGGGCTGGTCCATCAGTTCAAATTGGTTCAGCGAGCTATGGAAAGAGCTATGCTCGGACTTTCTCTGAAGGATAGGATTCGTAACGAATACATCCGACAGAGAACCAAAGTTATCGACATACTCGTAGCTCTTACAATTAGCAAGCTGAAGTCGCAGTGGGCCGGCCATATCTCGCGAAGAACCGACAACCAATGGGGCAAACGTGTTCTTGAGTGGAGACCACGAAACGTAATGTAGGACGCCCTCCGACCAGGTGGGATGACGACCTGTGAAAGACTACACGTAGATTCTGGATTCCTCAAGCTGAAGACAGGGTGATGTGGCACTCATTGGGGGAGGCCTATTTCCAGCAGTAGACTAACATAGGCTGATGGTATTGAGGTAGAAATTGGTTGATTTATATAAACTAAGAATTTGATACTCAATTATTTCCGAATAGATAATTTTTTCTTACTAATGAGATGTCTACTACATAAGCGGACGTCGCCACGAAAATAATTTTTTAATCTGCATTCGTACAACGAATTCGGGTTAGTGGCCATTTTGAATCTCTCAGTACGCTCGCACTGATGGCCTCGAAGCTGAAACATGTACCAGGGCGGCAGAGGCTGGTGAGAGGTGCGTTGGTCAGTAAGCGAGGGTAGCCAGGGGTGGCCACGATATGCGCGCGCATTTCCCCCACGCTAACTATAAAAGAAAAGGGTAGGTTTGAGAGGCAACACCCACTGCACTACCCGGTATAGGCCAGATAAATCTTTGGACTTATTTTTTACCTTAAGGGTAAAACAGAGACAAAAATAGTTTTCGCTCTGCTTTTCACCAACGCCACAAACGACAAGCACCAAAAACTTACAGTCGAACATTATTTTCAGGTTCTAATAATTTTACCCATACAACTAAGGCCTGTGACTAGCTAGACAATACCTACAGGTCTCAAGCGTATATCATTTTAATCCTCTCATTATTTCAACGGCCATGTTCGTGACCGAAGAAAACTTTCTACTGTCTAGTCTCGACACGTATATTCCTTCTAATTCCTAAATGTGGTTTGTTTATTCAACCTCGACAAAATCGCTGTGCTAATAACGCTGGAAGACAGGTTTATGTTATAAAATGCCCTGTACATTTTAAGTATTTTTCAGATTCAGATTTGTCGTTTTTTTGTATATAATTATTTGTATTGAATTAAAAATCAGCAAAATCTTGTGAAATAATGGACTCACTATGAGGAATTCTGTGAACTACTTCACTATGAAACAATCCATACAACCAAAACAACACTACCAGGCTGCCAGTTATTGAAAGAGGTATCGTATAGGGCAACAGTGTTAGGTTCAGTCACCCTTTGAAGGGGATTGCTAGTATCACCTATATTATAAGGTATGAGAGGACACTATGCGTGTAAACTGTAAAACCAATGCACCTATCCTGCTCGTTTATTATAATATTGAGCTTGTGAAAATGGGATGCCATTATATTTATTTTACGAACTATTCGACGCACTTTCATGAATAACCAGGGGCAAAGGGAAGACGTGAAACTAGTAACTCATAGTTTCTTACCAGGATATCATAACATATCAGTAGGTTGTCGTAGTGCTGAATGGACTCACGACCACAGAATAAGAAATAATTTTGAGTACTCCACAAAACCTCTCATCATCATACTGCGGTTAGCCCAGATGTGTCTGAACCCAAGTCATCATTAAAAAATTCAATCAGTACATCCATATTTTCATGCGGCAAATAATATGATTTCCTACTAAAAAGTGCTCAAATATCCAACGAAATCAATAGCGAATAAACCTGAATTTCAGCATTTCACGCAAATGCGTCATTTTTACTGAATTACGTAGTACCACATATAAGTTTATTTACCCAAAGGAACCACAATTTCCAGTGATCACAAATATCAAGAACAAGTCTTACAGTATCCGTTGAACATCATGGCGTTGTATTGTAGACGTCAACATAAGATGCAGGAAATTCAAGTCGCCGCCAAAACTACTGAATGGACCAAGACTAATATATTGCACAATAAAAGTTTTGGACCAGGAATAACATAAGAAACTTTTATTTCTAAAAAGACCGCCGCAGCCATGTGCTCGTCACATTTAAATTGACATTATTTGGTAAAGTTTAAATGTTTACCAACCATTTCGTTACACTAGGTTACAGTGGCAGGTCAAATGGATAGGTTCATTTAAGGTTCAAAAAGTCGCTTATATTTTCATACAAACATGAAAGGGTACTACTACACTGTTTTTTTACGTATACAAAGCAGTTTACAGTCACTTTTACATTTTGATCATAAATGTCATTTCTATATTTTCCAAAGCAAATATTTTAAAAGACTTCGCAGAAAATCTTGCGAAGGTATCTACAAAAGCAAGGTATATTTCATAAAATACAATTATACATATAATAACCAATACAAAATACCAATTAACATTACCTTGGAAGCCATGTATTCTATAGTATAAACTAATTTATGTGTAATATTTAGTGAAAACCCCTTTTGAGAAAACAGAAAAGTAATAAACATTAAAATAATTGATTTATTATGAATGGAATATATTATTGTGTATTATTGATGAAATTGTGTAAAAATCTTTATAGAATTTGATTAAAAACCTTGTACTTTGTACCTGCAACATGACTTCCTTGCAAATATATTGCGAAGCTTCGCTGAACTCTTTCACAACTACCAGACAATCATAAACTGTAAGAGGTAGAGTTTCGAAACTACAGTCAAGGGGTGCGAGAGGTGCGAGGTTCACCCCTCCCGGGATACAATCAATCGATGCACTTGCATCTCGCATCAGCAAATGGGAAAACTTAGTAGTGGGAGGGAGATGTCGAATTTTAATTTATGAATGGAAGCTTCGTAGACTCATCGTAGTAGAAGCCAGACGTCTCTTCAATATATTTTTTACCCAAAACAATTTGCTTAGTGAATATCTATTTTGTTTTTATTTGATAATATTTATTTGATCCATTATATTGCATTTTTAAATATTTCCCTCCAAACCAATAACTTTTGCAACGATTACGAAAAACTATACTTGATCATTACGCCGGCGTTGTTGTCGGATATACTGCACAAAAAAAACTAAAATAGACTGTTTGAAAAATAAAAATGCAAAGACTGCACTGGCGAAAGTAGAAACTTCTTAAACTAAAAGCAATCTACCAGGAATCCATAAGCGTACCAGTAGTATCAGGTTAAAGTTAACCTCTTTCACCTTGCCCCTACCGTATAAAATGCACTTGCTGCAATATGTCCATCTCTTTCGGAAATAAAACTCCATAATGCATGTAAGGCAGTAAGATAACATTCGTAAATTTAGACTTTCAAACGTTTCACGTAGCACACATCCAGTTTTAGAATATTGCAAAGTTATCACTATATAAAAACTGCCAATTTAAAGTTAAAAAAGTTTAAAGTTTAATATTAAATTATTCTCACAAAGACAATTTACATAAAGTCACTTACATGAGAACAGGGTTCTTATATATACGTAGGTTGTGGTCATTCAATAGCTGGCTCATTTAATGTGATCACTTAAGAAGAAGTTAATTATCATTTATGATATGTTGAGCTAATTTGAGTTTGAACACAGTTGGGAGTCGAAACTTTATGAATTGGATTTAATTACAATGAAATTGAATGAAAATCAATAGAAACCCCGCTTAAATATTTAAACAAATATGATTTGGGCAGATCACAACTTGATTATTTACAGACTTCACTTCACCAGCCCTATTCGCAGTACCAAAAGGGCGAACTAACCTAGTACATAAATCCCCTCTAACGCGCAGCATCCGCACGCTGAATCTGATTGCCGAGAGAATAGATCTTTTCTCCTGTTCCCAGAGCGAGTTCCAAAAAGCTGCATTGTTTATTTTATGTAATCGTTAGTTGTGTTAATCCGTATTATTACAGTAAGACTGAAATTTTGATTTTTTAATATCGATAATATTCTTATTTAATGAAATTCTATTGTATATGGAAATGGATATGATTTGTGATTTTTAATTTATGATTTTGTAATGTAAACTTAAAGTAAGGTTGACTCTAGGATTTTTGTTTTGTTTTTCTGTATTATAAAATTATTTCTAATTTTAATATTAAATTTAAATATGTACTCTATTGCATTGGGTGTTCCCGTAAAAATAGAGGTACGTTTGTAAATAAATAAATAAACATTCTGTCAATATGTCCCAATTAAATATTATTCTGTATAACAAGCCACTGTCTGTACTTGTTCTAACAATTCATGTCCATCCAAAGGGCTGCCTGGCAGAGATCGCTCATAGCGATAAGGCCGCACATTATACAACATATTTTGTATGTGTTTTTTCTTTCTGTCATGTGTATCTGTTTTTTATTTGGTGTGCTATAAAGTGTAATTGTAGGTATTGTATCTGTGCATTCGGGAGAGTGATTTTGATACAATGTTTCCTAGGTGAAAACACGCACTTACCTACCAACCTTCAAAAGTACAAGCGAGAAAACACAAAAACTGAAGTCCTTACGCTCGTAGACTCTGCGATTAAGAATTTAGCTTCTGCCCATTGATAGTTTCCTAGTATCTCCGGTATAACCAGACATGTGGAACCGGTGAAATCCTTACCATGTCAAGTTGTTGTCACCTAGGTAAAGTATACGCTGCTTGATCTGAAGGGTTAAAATAGTCCGTAGTCCGTCAATACATACGGAAGATATAGTGTTACATAGAGAAGACGCCAGAAAAGGGATGCGCTTAGTATTATTTTGTCATTAATTTACGAAAAAAGATAAAACTTGTATAGTTTTTTCACAAATTTTGAATTAAATATTAAAATTATTATATTTAATTTTGAATTAAATATAATATTTTAATTTTTCGTAACGTCGGGAAAAATAGGTAAATAAACGCGATAAATACCCGTTGTATTAATATTTATAAATATGTGTTCAGATCGCGTAAGTTTAAAAGTTTTCATGACACATATCTCTCTGATATTTTGTAAAAAATCCAGCATTACAAGTATTTAGTTATTCTTAGTACCTAAATATATGGTGAACTTAAATAAGACAACTAGTTAATTTAGTACACAGTGAATGAGGGTTTCCAATATGCATAGAATACAATCAAACTGACGGCCAATGTCGGGATGTTAGTACGGAGCTACACCGGGGCTTCATGAATGTCTAGGAGTTAAATACAAACGTTAGTACAGAGAGAAGTGAGCACCGCCATCCGCGCAGAAGATTAAATTTCTAGTGAATTAAAAGCTCTATTTTCTCAAAGAAATAAATCTTTGAGACTAAAAAGGGGTCATCCTCATTATCAATCCGTATTTGGTTGATTACACTACAAATAAAATGAAAAATAATTCCGGTAGACAAAAGTACAACCTACTCATGTCCTAGACAGTTAAAAAATATGGACATGTAAAATTATAATCTACACTGCCAGAAGATTTCCAAAAGCACTATGGAAAACGTCTAAATACTTGTACGGAATACCGCACGATAGGTAAAGTCAATAAACTGGGTCAGGTATAGCTCAGCAGATTCACCTACTCATACATGTATAAATGCTTACGTTTTATTGCAAAGTATTACTTATTTGCAATGAATTAAATCAGTGTCAAACGATTACTTGGGGGTTTGATTCGTTCTTTATCCTTCCCTCTACATCTTAAACTAACTTTACTTATAATAACTGTAGAACACACTACAGTACTTGATTTCTAATACTGTCCCAAAGAAAATAGCAACTTTGCAAACCAAGGCCACTATGATCCAAAATAATCTAAAAAAATAATCAGTGATCGTGCCTACCTGTGTTGGAGGCATGTTCTGACAAACTCTCAGCTTTTATATAAAACGATGAAGACCGGTTGCAGTAGTCAAAGCTTACGGGCCCCAAAGCGAAGCGAAAAGCATGCTTTAGCCAGCGTTACGTAGAATACAAGTACTAGAGTCCTAGAAGCTACGAGGAGGTATTCAGACCAACGCGGGGGTCCGAGCGTGGGGTTGATGCAGGGTGTGAGGAAGTTCAATGATTGACTACACACTGCACTGCATCTCGTTCCTGCACGCAAACATTGCGTCCGTAGGCGAGACGGAGCATTCTCTGGGAAATAGATGGGGGAAATTGATTCCTTGTTTTACTCGAAAAATCAATCATGCACATGCATCTCGTTTTTGAACGCAAAACATCCATACATAAGCGAGACAGGTAATTTTGGAACTTGAATGGTAGAAGGTTGCCTCGTCTGAAATTGGAACTGCGTTATTCGGCATTTAACCACTATGATACACGCCCGTGTTAAGCTGTGGTGCGGTGGGCGAAGGCCCGCACGAAGTTGCGAGTGCGATTCCCGCCTCGAGACAAATGTTTGTACGATCTGCAGATATTTATTTCGGGTGTTCTGGTCGTTTTCTATGTATAATAAAAATATATATCTATGTAATGTATTGTATTCTGTATATCAGTCATCTAGTACCCATAAGACAAACTCTGCTTAGCTTGGGGCTAGATGATGCTGTGTGGATTGTCCAGCATTATTTATTACTTTTATTAATATTGTGTCTTAATATTTAGAATTAATAAAAGTTTTCAAGTAAGTTTTCCCTTGTATAATAAGTATGCTTAATTTGCCCGACATCCAGTCCTCGACAACTAATTGTACGCTCCCAAAGGAACCAGCGTATCTAACAACACCGCTACCAGGATATCATGCGTCCCCGGTGGTGGAAGAAAGGCTGGAGATGAGGGCCCACCAACCAATGAAATGTGCAAGCTGCATCTCGCTCATACCTGTAAACACTGTAAACTGGTTGAAGTGAAGTGACTGTAGCTACCATGCCTAACTCTTAGCCAAATTTCGGCTACTGCGGCCAGTATCAATGGAGGATTGCAAGAGACGTGTATATATGTATGTATGTATAGTGCACAAGCGTGAACGCAAACAAAGGTGTTTCACTCTCTATGCCCTTGCTCTCATGTAGCTACCATAATGCCTCTTTTATCTACAATCTTTGTTGAGCTAAATCCGAAAATGAAAGTTTTCAATCAGTACGTTCTACCTGCCATATCCTACCGAGCTTGACACTCACGATAGGGCTTGTCCACCAGTTCAAAGTCGCTTAGCAATCTATGGAAAGAGCTATGCTCGGGGTCTTGCCGAAGGATAAAATTCAAATTCAAATATTATTCTCTCTCTGTCGGATGATTTCGTTACGAATCCTATCTCAAGGAATCTCAAATAATTTGCATGCTGAAGTGGCAGTAGGCCGGGCATATATCGCGAGGAACCGACAACTGCTAGGGTAAACGTGTTCTTGAATGGAGACCGTGACTCGGCAATCGTAGTGTAGGACGCCCGCCGGCCAGGTGGAGTCATGATTGCGAAAGAATACAAATGGTTAATAGTGTGTGCAAAACTTCTTATCTGATATCAAAATTGCCCTATTCTTTTTACACGTATACGATGAAATGTATTCTCTGAATACATCACTCTGTTCCATCTTATGCGTCCCTGATAGCACTAGGGATCCAGAACGCCACAGGAGGTAATCCTATCAATGAATGAGTTGTTGTATTCATTTAGGTACATATTGAGCAGGAGGGGGGATCGCTGCACATTATTTATGCCTCTAGAGCTCTAGATATAAGGTTGCAATTCAAATGCAATGCAGAAGTTAAGGTCAGAGTTCAAATATCTGAGTCAATTTACAATACAAATGGTAGCAGCCATCTTGTCTTGCTGACAGTATTCGTCCCTGAAAGCACTGGGATACTAGAAAGGTGTAGGAGGTTATGAAATCTAGTTTGGAGTTGAGTCTAGCCATTTTAGACGGAACACAGCCTGACGAAACTATGGACAGCAAAACACAGATTATTCGAAAGGCATTTGATATTTTTCGTAGGTACTTTTAAATACTTTATTAATTACTTTTTAGACAAAATAGTCAACTAGCATTCATTCAAAACATGGGATTGATTGGAATTCTATCTGAAGTGCCCATCGAATAAAACGATACGCGTTCTAGAATCCAAGATAGTCTACAATACAGTTGCAAGATTTGACCCAACCATACATAATAACAGGGCAAGTTAAATTAAAACTTGAACATAAACATACTCGGTTACACGCATTACCTTTTTAACCGACTTTCTAAAAAAGGAGGACGTTCTATGTTCAGCTGAATATATGTTTTTATGTACCTATATGTTCATCGATTTCTTCTTCAGTTTTGTAAAATTATACACATATTATATAGATATCCTGAGGGATTATTGTTTATCCCGCAAAATTCAAAAGCACTGAGAATTTTAAATTCTATTAAGTTTTTTCAAAACATGCTTTTATTACTTTGCAGAAGTATTAATCTGATAATTAAGTAACGTCGTTTCCAGTTTTTGTTTGTGTCTTTGTTTTATAGTTCCAAAATAATATAAAAATAATTAACTTTTTACTCTGATTAGATTACAATTTTCTGTTACTCATATAAGATTTTTTTTCTGTGTGATTTGATATATGTACTATTTTAACCCTTTAATGCGCGATTTTTTTAATATGTTTGGAAAAAATATATTTATTAGTACATAGGCATTACATAGCAGGAAAAATAATAAAAAAAATCTAGGGCTGATTTTACTATACTTTCTTTTTCAAAAATTCCTTTGTTGTAATATAAACAACAGCGCGCATTTTATGAGATCTTGCAAGTATAGAGGAAATAAAAATACAAGTTTTCAGTATGTCGTAAATATACAACTCCACGCATTTAAGGGTTAAGAAAAGTTACGAGTATATAGTTATTTTGAGGAAGAGATTCAAATCATGACATTATTTAAAAACATTTCCTCTGCAAAAAATATGGGAGCTAACAGAAGAAGCACAAAATTCATTCCATGTACTTGACTTATATCTATCCATATACATACATATATGCAAAGGTCCGCCTGCGACGCAGGAGGTTGCAGATTCGATTCCCGCCTCGGAACAATTGTGTACGATCTGCAGATATTTGTTCCGGGTGTTCTGGTCGTTATCTATGTATAATAAAAATATCTATCTATGTAATCTATTGTATTAAGTATATCAGTCATGTAGTACCCATAACACAAGCTCTGCTTACCTTGGGGCTAGATGATGCTGTGTGGATTGTCCAGCCATATTTTTTTATATAATTCTCACTCCCACACGTCCTCACGTCATTGTCGTAGCTGAAACGCTGACGTCAGCAAAAGAAACGTCGAGTTACGTAGTGAAGTACTAGGCGAACATGGCACGGTAAGAGGTATCCGCGTACTGGTTGAATGAGGGTGGCGCAATAATGACGTAGGCTTTTCCGATATAGGTACTCTCCTCTGGCTTTATCACATACCACCCCCGTAATATCAACACGGGCTAGTGGTCAAACGGTTGTCTAATCGATAACATTTGCTATGAATAAATGTCATGGCCGCCGATTTGGAGATTGAAATATCTTGTCGTACGTACTTTTGTAAAGCATAGTACGTCCAAGTCACTATAGCCGATATCTTTGGAGATATCTTTTTCTTTGTAAATTCTACACCAAGGCCACCCAAAAGATTTTCCAGGTGGGCATTTTTTTTGTGTTGACGCTGGGCCACCACATTACTAAAATACACATACTACTCGTATAAAAATTTGCAAAACTTTCCATTTTGCAACCGTCAGAAAAACAGTTTTCAAATGGATTTTTGAACAGCAGCATATTTTTCTTGTGAGATTCAAAATCTTGGAATCTGTTTTCTAAAGACTCTTTTAAACATTTTACTGTTGATAGGTACTTTGAGTTATTTCTTTTTTTTTCTTTACAACGACGACGGTAAAAAATCGGCGACGGCATCCAGTGCCCCCACTGGATGCCGTCGCCGATTTTTTACCGTCTTCAAGAAAAAGCTATCAAGAGTTCGTTGCTTGGGACGTGAGTTCATCATCAGCTTATAGTCCACGACTGGATATAGGCCTCCCCTAATGAGCGCCGTTCAGCCCTGTCTTCAGCTTACCTCATCCAGCATCAGCCTGCAATCCTTCGTAAGTCGTCATCCCACCTGGTCGGAGGGCGTCCTACACTACGTTTGCCGAGTCGCGGTCTCTACCCAAGAACTCGTTTACCCCAGCGATTGCCGGTTCTTCGTGAGATATGGCCGGCCCACTGCCACTTCAACTTGCAAATTTTTAGAGCTATGTCGATATCTTTGGTTCTCTGTCGGATGTATTCATGTGCATGCAAATCTGAGTTGCATTTGAGTATTCGGGCGTTAACGTGTTATATGAGTACTGCCGCCCACTCTTCCTGCTATTTACAGCCATCCTCATTTAATCGTGCACATTCTGGAAAGTTATGCAACCCTAGTAGAATACATCGCTTTCCTGAAAGGGTTTCGTGGCGTGACGTACCAGAGATGACGTTGCGATGCAAGGAACAACGGGATTCATTGAAGAACAATTTCAATCAAAGGATAGTATTAAATTAGAACTATGTAGTAACTACGAAAATGTTGTGCTGGAACTACACGCACCAAAAACTTCAAAAATATTTCTTAGATAAAAGAGGTTTTTTTATTAATCATTACATTACACAAGTGCAATAAATACATTCGCATTCATTAAAAATGGGGAAAATAAAACTAAAGGTACGCGATAAATACCCGATAAATAAATTCTTTAATAAGCATAGTTATTTCATACAAAAAAGTTACAGCACTAAATTATAGTTCGAAAAAGAAAAGAATCTAAAATATTTAAACAAAATATTTTATAAAAGCGTTTCATTCAGGGTTACAAACGCCAAGCTATAGGACATTGTTTCGCCTACTCCCAGTGACCATAAGGCACACGATCTGCCGAACACTCTGTATATTGCAACTTAAATGTTATGCTACATCTATTTAACTACATTTGCTAATTTTTTCCTGTGTTATAGCCCGAGCAAATCCGCAGGCAGTTTTAAATTCATATAATTAATGTAAAGTTTCATTAAAATCCATTCAGTAGTTGTTACGTGAAAGTAACAAACATCCATCCATCCATCCATCCATACTTACAAACTTTCGCGTTTATATATTAGTAGGATTTTAACCACATCGTGCGGAGCATCATTGTATGCCTGCACCAATCAACGACCACTTATACTAGGAGATCATAATACTGCAAGAGTATGACGTATTAGCTAAACTGTGGTGCGGTCAGTTGAAACAGCAACATAGTGCAGCCGTTTCATCTGACATTGAATGCCATGCCCACAACAAGCCCCGCCACAACCCCTATTACTAGGAGACCATGATAATACAAGAGGTGCATGAACAAAAGGGACAGGATGCAAGTACCGAACATTAACCCCAAGCTCCCCCTAACACATTCTAATTTTGTTTTCTAATTTAACTAAGTCGAGAGGACTCTAAATGGGACACTACACATCACAAAACGTGGGATTTTTACCAGTAATTCTATGGTTTAGTTATCTTACTTTTAAAATCTATTGTTAATTTATTTTCAAGTTTAATTTACACCTTCGTATTACAAAACCATTGAATTACTGGTAAAATCCCACGTTTTTTGATGTGTAGTGTCCCATTTAGAATCCTCTCGACTTAGTTATATCAGAAAACGAAATTAGAATGATCGAAATAAAAAATAGAAATCGTGATATAATCAACAATTACACAAAATAACAAGTACAGATAAATGTTTTTGATTGAAAAGCTTGCCTGAGGTTTTCCTAAGAAAATCGGTTTTATTCGATTATTTATTTGTAGCCTTCTACGGCGTAGCAGTCTCGTAGCAAACTGCTACGGCATAATTTTTGTTGTGGCTAACGCCATCTATTAGTGTTTTCCAGAACCAATAAGGCGTTAAGTCCAATTCCCATTTCACAGAATTCAGTTTCGCACGAATTTTGCAACTCCAGTTGCACATCATATTGCATGATACCAGATGGCGCTTGTTTACAAAACTTTTTCCGAGCTACACGTCCGGAATACTAGTAGTACCTATTTAAAGGTCATATCATGAAATAGCGATATAGGGCGGACGAGCAGCCATTTCATGTGGCGTTCTACGCCCGCAACTAGCCCCGCAACAACCCCTAATACCAGGAGATCATAACATTGCAAGAAATGCAAACCGAACATCAACCCCAAGCTATCCATTTCCCTCTCCCTCTAACTTATATGTAGGAAATTCTCTAAATGGAGCAATGCATAATGTCAATAAAACGAAACGACGAACGAACTATGGCTTCCCAAAATAAGAAAGCAGTAAGAGGGTTTGTAATCATAATTACAAAGGTAGTGTCTTTACAAAATTTAGAACCTTCAAAAAGGTTCTGTGTTTTATACCAAAGGGGACAATGTTAGGGACAATTAATTACATTTTTATTTCAATAATGTTTTTCTTTTAACTTTCATCGCAATTCCAGGCTAAGAAGAATACAATATTCAATACATAAATATGTACATTGGGTGGGATAGATTAATGTTTATAATGTTATCCATAGTACTAGTCGATTTTATGCGTTCATTTGTAACCTTCTACGGCGTAGCAGTCTCGTAGCAAATTGCTACGGCATCATTTATTTAGTAGTTAACGCCATCTATGAATGTTTTCAAGAACCAGTATAAGCGTCCCCTTGTCAAATTTCATAGGAGATGGTTGGAATTTTATTTCGTTTTGGTTAAAATTAAGGTTCGTACAAATGTTGCATAAATAATACACATGCCACTAGATGGCACTATTCAACCGACTTCAAAGGGATGCTTCTCCATTATAAAAATGTAATAAACCGATTACGAAAAAAAGAGGAGGATCTTTGTTCGGCTGTATGTATTTTCCTCGATTTCTCCATCAATTATGAACAGATTTAAAAAATATTTCGCTATTGTATAGATAGAGAATGATCCCAAGGCGTTCCCATAAAACAAATACATCGCCCAAAAGCTCCAATACATCGCCGTGCAGAGTAAAGGCTATGCTCTACCTAAGCGCGTTTGTACACAAACGCACAACAGAGTTTTCCTGCGAACCTTTCAGCCTCACAGAGGTCATAAAAACTATAAAAAATATAAAACGCAAAAACTCTAAGGACATTAATGACATGAGTACACGTACATTTGACTACCTACCACCTTTTATGTTTGACATTTTATGTAAACTTTTTAACATGTGCCTTCAAACTGGTGTATTCCCAAACACCTTGAAGCTAGTAAAAGTGCAACCGATCTACAAAGGAAAGGGTGAAATGACGGATTGCAAAAACTTCAGGCCCATATCTCTTATTCCAATAATGGCTAAAATACTTGAAAAACTTATGAGCAACAGACTAATGGCCTTTTTCAATGAACGTAACTTCCTTAACCCGCAACAGTACGCTTATCAGCCAGGAAGATCTACGGTAGACGCGACTCGTGACGTAGTGCATAACACTACGTCACGAGTCGCGTCTACCGTAGATCTTCCTGGCTGATAAGCGTACTGTTGCGGGTGTGATAGTAAGTTAGACCTAGGACAACACACAGCGGCGATATTCTGCGACCTATCACGTGCATTCGAACTGGTAGATCACAAACTCCTCGTCGCTAAACTTGAGCACTACGGAGTCAACGGCCCCTTTCTAGAGATGATCACCAGCTTTCTGTCGAACCGCGAACAGATAACATCCGTACATGACATAAAATCGGACACTCTTCCCCTAGATAGCATAGCCGTTCCCCAGGGATCAATTATGGGAAACAACCTATTTTTGATCCTAATTAACGACCTAACGCTACGCGGATGATGGATGTTTAATAATATCTGCGAAATCCCATAGCCTCCTCAACGCAAAGGTAAATCATGTGATCGAAAGAGTAGCTGGATGGTTCTCCGCGAATGGAATGGCACTAAACCTAGAAAAAACAAATATTGTCCACTTCTACCTCGGTACCGACAAAAACAAAGGTCAACTCGATGTAGTCTGCAATGGACTTAAGGTCCCCATCGTCGACTCTGTTAAGTACCTAGGTTTCACTCTAGACCATAGACTAACATGGGAACCCCATATAGACATAACTTGTAAAAAACTATCTTCTGCGTGCTTTGCACTGTCCAGACTAAAAGGAAGCCTCGACCTGAGCAATAAGCAAATGGCGTATCACGGGTACTTTCATTCTGTACTGACGTACGGCGTAGAATTTTACGGACAAGCGGCTGAACGTCTAAGACCATTCCGTCTTCAGAAACGTGCGATCAGAATCCTGTGCGGCGTGGAGTGGGACCATCCCGCTCGGGAGCTCTTTAAGGAAACTAAAATACTGACGTTGCCAAGCGAGTTTATTCTGCAAGCGGCCAAATTCGTCAGAAGTCATCTTAAGGAGTTCCCGACGTGGGCTGATACCCACAACTACCGTACTAGACATCGTCATCGACTAAAGCTACCAAAAATTAAATTAACCAAACTGAAAAACAAAATTGATTACATAGGAGTGATAATATACAATAACCTGCCGGACTCTATTACTAGTGCCGCGTTAACTGCAATATTCATAAACAAACTGAAGAGAATCCTAGTGGACAGGGCATACTACAGTTTAGAAGAATTCCTAAATGACAAATTAGATGCCGCCAATGTCGCTGATCCACACTTATAATACCTATTTATTAAGTATAATAAAATGTTGATATGAATAATTAATTATGTATTGGTAAAATTACCAAAAAAAAATATATTTTTTTTTATAAGAAACTCCTGTAAACTCCTGTGTGTGTATGATTTGTAATTCGTTGTGTATTTTTTTTGTTACTTGTATTATTATGTTTGACATATAAGAATATTCTTATCAATAAATAACTGAACTGAACTGAACTGAAATATTTTCGACTTATTTGTCACAAAACTGTAAATAGTGTAAAATTAAGGGATACCAAGTTGGTTTTAGTGTTTTCGAGACAATCAAAATTATTTAAGTATAGATAGAACATCGGTCGATGCTATAAACTATGATTTTATGTATGTTTGTTATTCAATATTGCCGCTTACATTTTTTTTTCACTTTAGTACATTCAATGATCTTCCAATGGATGCCACGGAAATTGAAATTTGAATGCATGTGGATTGGCAGATAATGAATGATTTTCGAACGGAAACGTTTATCCTTAAAACTAAAAAAAAAACTGTGGACATTTGCAGGAATTTCAAGTCTGTTTTGAGAGTTTGAAAGAACATGAAATAATTAACAAAACGTTTATTCCAAGCTCCGCCATTCCAACGTTAGCTCACACTCGACGTCGTAGTTCCTCAACTGATCAACTTCCAAACGTATCACCTCCACATCATCTGGACACAGCTCCTCATCAAACTCCGGCGTTTCATCATAATACTCCACTGAAGAAAACTGGTATTGCTCGCCCTCCCGGCGGGTCTTCTTGTCCTTTTCATCATCTTCTTCTTCTTTAGATAACGTCTTTTTTGGCGTTTCAGTTGTACCTACCAGGACGTCACCCCTTTGGTCCTTCGTTACGTTAGTAATGGGCATGATGCTTTTGAAGAAATCAGATTTCGGTGATGAAGCCTTGCACTTATGTCTTTCCATCAACTCTGTTACATTGAAGGGTAAGCTGTTAGCTGACACATACTCCACGAAGCCCGAGTCGTGTTTCAACGCTTGTCTATACTTGTCAACTTTCTCTTGCAAGCTGTCGGAGGGACATTCACTCCTTCTTGAAAACTCTGTCTCCTTCAAATGAGCGACATGCCATTCATCGTCGTTCAAATTGTCTAAGAACCTTCTGGAAACTTGCTCACCTTTTCTATCATTATTGTTATCATTCTCTTCGCTAATAACTGTGTCGCAAGTTATTATTCTTAGCAATGTGGAGAGGAAAGGCAGCGATAGAACAAGCATGTTGACTAGCCAACATGGGAAGGAGTTGTTGATAAGGTTCCCATTAATCTGGTTGTTTTGTTTCGCTTTGCGCGGTGGGCGTTTGTTTTGATTACTGATTCGTTTATGTAAAAACCATTCCGTTACTTATCGTAACTTGTTTTGTGCCTGTTATATTTTTTGCAAGAATATACGAGTGATAGTGTTTAAAATAAGAGGAAAACATAACGATAGATCATCTATCATCTTATTCGCTCTTATCGATATAATTATGTAGTAGGTAGACAAAGATTTGCCTAATTACTAGACCTTTGCCGCGCTCGTCATTTCCATTTAAAAGCTGACAAAAATCCGTTTACATTAAAAATGCAGTAGTTCCTATGGATGTATCGATTTAGTAAACATGACAACAGAAAATATCCACGTTATTATAAACTCTACAAAAAAACTCTACCATTTCTATGTAATCTTAGGGCAGTGGCTCAAAGATTACGTTGTTAATTATAATAAAAACCATTAAATTAATTCATTTACTTCACTACAGCACCACATTCAATGTAAGTGAATAATAACCTAACAAATAAACTTAAGCCATCTTATCTAAGGCATTACAGTATCTAATAGCTCGTTATCTCTATTGAGTATTGGTTACCGATCCTTACAACAGAGCAGAGCATTACAGGGTAATAGATGAGTACACGGTAAGGGCATCATCAGATCGTTATCTCCGCGCTAACTAATCCATTCATCGTAACTACCCAACAAACGCTGGGAAAATACTTCAATTACCCTGCGCTAGGGCTAGGGGTGGCTATGGATGTGGCAATACATTAATACATGGCTAGGAACTAAAAGTATTGGTAATAGTTCATTTATTTACAGCTTGAACTATGTTGTAAGGATGTTATTTCACTAAAATTGGATTTGATTACAATACGAGAGGTTTTAAAACTTTTAGAAATAGATTGTTCAGCAGTTTTCAATCAATCATCATAAATTTATCAGTAGCGGGCAGGATAAATGTACTACGTAACCTAAATTTAAAATTGTATTGTTAGAAGTAATTCTCGTAGATATGACTAATGGATTATCGGTATCAGCAGCGGTAAGTAAGTATAAGCAAATCCAATGGGAGAAAATAAATTCCTTAACCGACTTGCGAATAAATCCTAGCAAATAAATGAACGCAAGACTCAGCTGGCAACCCTGGCCCGCCCACAGCGAGATCAAAACAGCCCAATTACCTCTCGGCACGAGCCCTTTAATAAACCCACAGAAATAAAGATAATCACGAGTCAAAACGAAAAGCCCTGAAATTTGCATCTTCTTTGAATAAATTGACGGTTAATTTTACTCAGAGTTGGATTTTGCAAACGATGAATTGCTTTTGTTCTGTATTTCTCTTACCTAGAAAAGTTCGTACTTACCTTTACGTTAAACTACGCTAGATTACGTCTAGTGTATCATATTAATGACTTATCAGATTACCTATACTACATCGCTTGGTTTGATAATTTGTTTCAGGTAGTCAAGTCTGAAATCACTGATGTCAAATGAAATTCAAATAAAAAAAATTACGATCGCATTTATATTTTCCATTCAAAAAGGGTTCGAAATAGAATTTACGACAAAATAATAAAGCGTTGCACTCGGTTCGAGATCAACACGACTATGTACATTCTAAACAAAAGACGCACGGTTACGCATGCAGTCATAACATAAACTCTTTACTAGAATAAGTTCTAGGATTAGACTAGAATTATTCTAGTCTAGACGGTTCTCTCCTCACAATATCTATGATTTCCATAATAATGCTCTTCCCCGAGGCCAGCGGTGTTAACAACTCTCTAACAGATGCAAATTGACAGCGGTTGGCACCACTGATTCAAATGCCGCCATTTGCATAATTTTGAAAATGGAACGAGTAGCGCCAAATGGCGGATGATTGAAAAGCAACGAGTATTTTGAACCAATTTATTTACTTTTGTATCTACAACACGTTCGTTACTTTTAACAATCACTTACTAAGTTGGTAACTATCTACTTGTTTAAACGTTAATGCTAAATATCTTACTACACCTAACATGATTTATATGATTACAGAAATTAGGATCACAAACTAATTGTATACTAATTTTTAATACTAAATTTATATTATATTAATGCTTAATATTTAACTTATAAATAATAATCAACAGTCACTTAAAGTTATCTATTTTTATATAACTATCTACAGAAATCTACAATAGCTTGTTTTCTAACAACATACACTACCAACATACATAAAACATATAATTTAAGTATTTATAACTACTTCCTACACAACTACACTATACCTACATAAAATCAATGAACTACTTACAAAATATGTATTTTCAAATATTGCACTAAAATACGACCAGTAAGTCGTAGCAAAAACTTTAAAATAATGTCGAAACAGGGCGGACAATGTCTGGCAAACCAAATATTACAGTCAATAAAATCGAGGCGTACTAGCTGCATACACAAAACCTTTCCATAAAAACTGACGTAGTTTCACGAATTCATCACGGATGTAGGTAAGCATGATGGCTTAGATTCCTCTATACATATGTTCCATCGCCTCCTCTATAACTTTAAGGTTTGCTGGAAGAACTAATTTTCAGCTCGCCTATGTACCTACATATCCGATTAGATAAGTTCACACTATGTATTATTGTGTAAGTATGTATGTATATTATATAATTATGAAATGACAACGTGGATGTATGTTCTTCCAACACAATTTATGGCTGAACTGGTTATAGTAGGAATAACATTATCTTCTGCTAGTCGGCGACAAAATGTATCGCCTGTTTTGTTTCACACATTTTTGTGCGAATATGAAACAAACATTACCTATGCTATACCTATGCATACGACAAACAGTCGTGGCAGTGCGTATCACAGCCCGACTGATCATAGCCTAACGTTATTTGTAACATAAGTAATCTAATCACCAGTGGGGCTACCAGCTATTTAACACATAACGTAACGCGCGTTATCAGCGTTATTACGGTAATTTTAGCGCGACTATCGCGCAATTTAACGCGAATAACTCGTGAAAAGGCATTATTCGCGTTAAATTGCTCCTTAACACGCGTTAATCGCGCTAAAATGACCATATTAACGCTGATAACGCGCGTTACGTTATGTGTTAAATAGCTAGTAGCCCCACAGAAGCCTGTAAGTCCTCCTCACATGTGGCAGTGCATGTAGGCGGGGTAGGGCGGCAGCAGCGCGCAGGCCAGCGGCAGCGCGTGCGCAGACAACTCGCGCTCGCCGCTGGCCGCCTGCGCGCGCAGCTGCTCCAGGCGCAACTGGTTCTGACGCTTCCATTTTGTGCTAGAAAAAGATATAAATTAACAATGTTGGTTAAAATTTGCCTGGAAGAGATCGCTTCTAAAGAAGTCCGCCCATTGTACATGTAAAGAAAGAAAGAAAGAAAATATTTTTATTTACCTAAAAAACTAGCATACACAAAAAACTTAAAACTACGCAAATTAATACTATATATCTTGCAAATTATTGTGCGTAGCAGAGTTCATGGCAAATATGGCCTTCACTCAGCATTGTGCTGGATGCACACTAATGTGTCCACCCAGCGCTGATTTTCAGTGAAGACCAGAGGGATCGTGTCACGTCACGGTCGTCAGGTGCGTGATTTATACATAAAAATAGTAAACAAAATTGCAATACATTATTAGTTATACATTATATAATACTTATTTATAAATTCTATCCTTATTAATTCTAACTAAAATATAAGACTGGGCTGTGGCTTGCTTAGTCAGGCCGAACAAATTACACTATGTATACGAACCAAAAACTGCGAATAAGTCTGATTGATGGTGCGAATAAGTTATCAACTTAGTTCTTTTTATATGGGTAGAAAACTTCTCAAATTTCATAGTACTAAGGTAGGTAAGTACTAAGAATATTGTCTCCTAATCTGTGTCCCTAAATAGGTATTTAGATCACTTTGATACTCTCTTCAGATAACAGATCTATCGTTATCTTTAAGACTTTCATCCTCCTTCTGAGCCCTAAGCAGGAACTGTTTTAATTTCAATTTAAACGTAGTTATATGTCTGAGATCCTTGATGGGCGGTGGTATATTATTCCAGCATTTTGTTGCTGCGTAACGAAAGCTACCCCTGAAAGCAGCAGAAGAACCTTGTGGCGTTGCTAGAATAGGGCAACATTTTCTCCTCGTTCCGTCTTTTTTGAACCAAATAAGCTTATCATAGAGATAAGAGGGCACACCAAACTTGACGACACCGAAAAGAAGAGAAGCTAAATGGAGTTTTCTGCGCGACTTCATTCTAAGGATGTAGTGTTGGTTTAGAAATGGGGTAACGTGTTCTCGTGGCGGAATCACAAAACAGAACCTGGCGCAAGCATTTTGAACCCTCTGGATAAGACGCTGAGTACGTTTCAAAAGACGGGGACCAAAAACTATATCAGAGTAATTTAATTTTGATAGGACTAATGACTCTACAAGTTGGACTCGAAGTTCTTCGCTCAGGTGTGACCTAATTCTATACAATACTTTTAAACGATAGAAGCAGTTTTGAACTGACTCCGTGATGTGCTTTTCAAATCTGAGGTCAGCATCTACTAGGAGCCCTAAATTTAGTGCCTCATAAACACGATCTATAGGCTCACCCATGAGTAAAATATTTATGTGTTCCGGTATTTGTGTAAGTTTGTGTTTTGAGCCAAAGATAAGGTACTTTGTTTTTAGAGGGTTAAGTATAAGGCTGTTTTTGTTTGACCATGAGATAATGTTATTGAGATCTTCTGTCAACTTACTAATTGCAGTGTCAATTTCGTCTGGTTTGAAAGATATATATATTTGCACATCATCTGCGTATATATGATATTGACAGTGTTTTAAACATGTTGTGATATCTGCACAGTATAGGATGAACAAAATTGGTCCTAGAATGGATCCTTGTGGTACTCCTCTGCGAACAGGTGTTATCTCTGAAACTGTTGAGGAACCATCACTATTTCTGAGTTCTACGAGTTGAAAACGGTTACTTAGATAACTATCGAACCATTTTTGAGCAGATTGATCAAACCCGTAATAGTTTAATTTGGCTAAAAGTAACTCTACATTTATAGAGTCAAATGCTCTAGAATAATCGAGTAAGACCAAAAGCGTACAGAGACCTTTATCCTGAGCGCACAACAAATTATCTGTGACATCCAATAAAGCTGTGGATGTGCTCTTGCTCTTACGAAAACCTGACTGCACATCGGGAAGAATGTTATTGCTTTCGAGGTATTCGGACAGTTGTTGGCAGACAACTTTTTCAACAATTTTTGAAATACAAGGGAGAATGCTTATTGGTCTCAGATCTTTAACTTCTTGAGGATTATTGTTTTTAGGCAAAGGTCGAACGAGCGCTACCTTCCAAACATCTGGGAATGTTGAGGTTTCAATTGAGCTATTTACGATTCGTATTAGTGTCTCTAAAGATTGTGGTAACGTAGAAAGAAGCATTGTCAATGTAATGCCATCGTGACCTTCAGCGTTACTTTTCAATTGATTTATAATTCTAACGATCTCCTTATCATCTACGGTATGAATTTGAAAAGCAGAGTCGCTAAAGCTATGAAATAAATATATAGAACAAATTAAGATAAACCGGGTCACTAAACTTTTTTGCGTTTGCAAACGAAATAAAACAGTGGGACCAGAAGTGCACCAGCTGACGGTCGTGACGTCACTCACGTACATGTCACATGTAATGTCTTTTTTTTACTGATCTGCATATGGTGTACAACAAAGCATTTTCGTATTGTATTGTTTCATTTGTCACAGAATCATCGAGCCTCGATCTGCCCCAAGTAAGCAGAACTTGAATTAAGGGGACTTGTAAGGATTTTTGTTCTTATAGTGCTTAGCTTTTGAAGAAATTCAATAATATCCCACAAAGGTTTCAGTATATTTTACTATAGGAAAATACAGAACACTTAATAAAATAAAAATAAAATAAAAGAACACTTAGAGAAGTCAAATTTCTAATGTGTTGTACATTATATTTGACTATTCAAAGTGCTCGACTGGGCTTGAACCGCGCGACCATGTCTGTAATAGTTATAAATTTACGAAAATGAACCACTCATTCTCGTAAATCTGTAACTTCATGACCGTGTATGCAAACGTTTGAAAAATTCTAAAGGCGTCCAACAAGGGGCAAACATTACAACGTCGATTCTCTATGTAATCTACAAGCTCTGCTTAGCTTGGAGCTAGATGATGCTGTGCGAATTGTCCCACATTTTTTATTTATGTATTCTCACCGTCGGTTCTGATACCAGGTCTTGACCTGCGTCTCGCTGAGGCTGAGCGCGTCCGCCACGTCCCCGCGGTCCGCCACGCTCAGGTACTTCTGGCAGCGGAACTTGCGCTCCAGATAGGCGAGCTGCGCGTGCGTGAAGGCGGTGCGGCGCCGGCGCGGCTTGCGGCTGGACCCGCCGCCGGACACGGGACGGAGGGAGGGGCGATCTGGGAAGATTAATTATTAATTAAGTATTGCTGGACAAATCATGAGACCTGGACCATGGAGACCACGCCTCGGTAAACGTATTGTAGGACGCCTTCCGACCAGGTGGGATGACGACCTGCGAAAGACTGCAGGTAGATGCTGGATGCGTCAAGCTGAAGACAGGGCGCTATTGTGGGGGGGGCTATGTCCAGCAGTGGACTATCATAGGCTGATAATGATGATGATGTCACGTGACATCTCCGTAACATCAGGAACCCGAGAGTGATCGGCACCATTATAAATGAGACTTTAACGTGACCAAAATGAGTGAGCAAAATTGTATTTTTCGTGTTTTGACGTATATTGTACACTTTTATATGATTGATTTATGACAAGAAAGTATCTGAATCTGAAACTCTTTCTTGCGCAATCTTGCTTTGTTTTATATATCGCTAGTTTCTGTCACTTTCATGTTATTATAGACAACCACCGATGGATTTCAAATTAAAACTATTTTCAATTACTATGTAGGTAACTACACTAGGTACTCTCAATCACAGAAATAAGATGTAACTACCTGAGTGTTCTTGCGAATCCCGCTGTGAATTCCCTGCCATCACAGTCGCAGCGAACCCAGCGAGCAGTTGTGACTGGAAGGACCCCTTCGTCAGGTCCATAGACCGGCCGTACAGACTCTCCGACAGTGGACCCCCCATGTGCCTGAACGAACCATCGTGTTCATCCTTACTTCCATCCCGCTCACTCCTGTACAACTGAAAGAGACCACTTTCGTAATACTTCATCCGATCGTTTTTATCATATTCATCCTCTTTGAAAGGCGAATTGAAATTCGAATTTGCTATTCGATTGTTCAAATTGTATTCAAGAGGCGATGAGCGGTCGTCTTGTTCATCCGTCTTTTTATATCCTCCTGTGTAGGTATTTTTCGTGGAAGTGTCGCTGCAGTTATCACCAACGGAAATATCGTCATCCTCAATATCAGAAGTCTCAATGTTCGCGCTCGCCGGCGTCGCTGCTTTCGTGTCCGCATCCTCCTCGCTTTGAACCGCTCCTGAATAACAAAGGAGGTACGTTGTTACCGAGATTTCTTTTAAATTACTGCCAACAAAGAAGTTTAGAGCATGTCATCACTACTCCGACACTTAACCGAGCACAAACGGATCTCGCACAAAGGCGGGAGACCTCGCGTATAAAGACCTCAGTTTTAAAAAGGAACGGCCATAGACGTGGATTTTCCGCTCTAATTAATGCCTCTGGGCGTTCCGTTTCGCTCTCAAGCAATTGAATACGACCTCCGTGAATGGTGAGTTTTAGCGCGCGCGGAAAATTCTTGTCTATGGGTACGTTTGTGTCTTTTAATTTGTGTGAAAATGGTGAAGAGAGGGCATTCAGAACGCGGTCGGTTTTCATGGCTCTGCAAAGTTTTGTTTGCGCTGCGGTAATGGCGGTCGGATCACGATTACTTGTTATTTCGCGAGGATCCATGAAGAGGCGGGGACTCGAGTGTCTCGTTATAATTTTGCATAAATATGTTTTAGCGTACACTTTTTGGTCGAAAGGGAACGAGAGGTGGATCTTAATGTTTACGCACGAATTATCTTTGGCAAAAACATCGTTAGCGAGTGATAGATATGTACCTACCTGAAACCTCAATCCCCCCAGTTCAGCGTGCTTACTTCTAACAAAGAACTTTTTTACCATTTAAGGCTTTGATATTAACCCTGTACCTACCCCCTATTTCTATTTCAGTCACATAACTAGGTAGTTATGTGACTGAAATAGAAATAGGGACGCGGTCTGTGAGTCATCAGCGATAGCTATTGCTCTCGCAAACCAAAACTGGCACTGAGAGTAAAATTATAAAGTTATTTTAGTTTTATCGGTTCATAATGTTTATATTATTGGAACATATTAAAATGCAAATAAATAAAAATCTTATCATAGGCCCAGAAAACTGAAAATTACTATGAAATTATTGATACTTTGAAAACATCGTTTCTGAACAAAGAAACTTAAAAATAGGAACTTCCACTTAACAATTTACCAAAACTAAACAATTAAACTACACATCTATACGTACATAAAAAATTGCAATAAAATCGAACTTATCTTTACAAAATTGCAGAGATGAACTTAACAGGATTCCTACAACCACTCGCGCCGTGTTTTAAGATCCAAGAAAATATGTATTTTATTCATTGAAGAGATTGAGAAGTTTTATGTTTTATTTTTGCTTCGTGTGTCCCAAACAATGCAGGTCTTGCGAATTTAAACCTTTTTGCATCATCAGCACTACTTTCTACACCTGCAGCTGTTCCTCATCTAGCTGAAGCATCCAACAAAGAGATGGTTTGAAGTCCCGCTGAATTGACATGATCATTTCCTTATATTACATTCGTGGCCTCATAAGCTTCTCAGCCAGTCTCTCCACACTTAGAGCATGCTTTCCTGATTCCCGGCGGTAAGGATATAATAAGTGAATTTTCCGAAAAAAAACAACATATTGTTTCCCAAATAAAATAAAATAGATGTATAAAAAATCTTCTCATGAGCTCAGTCATGAGCCTCAATTGAATTAAAAAGTAAATACTACTATGTATAAATTAATTTTAAGATTATTTCTATCAACGTAAATTTTTATTTTCATTATTTAAGTCTTGTAAAATAACATAACGTAATAATTGTAAGGGGAAGCACTTACTACCAAACCACAAGTTATTTTAGAATAACCTATGTATATTGGAAGACAACTCTTTGTCAGGGTTAAGCTCGCCCATGTACATATCCTATTTAGTTAAGTTATTTCTATGTGTGTGGGTGTACAATAAAGAATAAAGAAGGCTGTGATGCTAGCTGTTGATTTACAACCTGATATCAGATAAACAATTCGGATTCAAGAAGGGCAAATCAACTGAAGACGCAGTCACGCTACTTGTCAATCTAGTGTTCCCCCATGTTGACAGTGGCAAGTGTTGCATCGGTGTGTTCCTAGATTTGGCGAAGGCATTTGACACTGTTTCGGTCGGTTTGCTCCTCAAGAAACTGGAATTTGCTGGTGTCCGTGGTATAACACTCGATTGGTTCAGAACCTACCTATGTAATCGTAGACAATGTGTGAAAATAAGTAACGAACGAAGCGCACCCCTTCCTATCAACTGTGGAGTCCCACAAGGTAGTGTCTTGGTAGTGTCCAACATTATTCCTACTATATATAAATGACATCTTACAACTAGAGTTGAACAGCGCTGATGTTATAGCATACGCAGATGATACCGCAATCATATTTTACAGAAATAGCTGGGAAGAAACTTATGCATGCGCCGAAGAAGGTCTAGTCGCCATAAGGAAAGCTCTTGACAGGAATCTTCTGACCTTGAACGTCACCAAAACGAAACATCTTACTTTCTCGAAGACCTCAGCTGCTAGCCCCCCACTCACGTGTACCCTACGGTTGTATTCTTGCTCTATGGATAGCTCTTGCTTTTGCAGCTTCATTGATCGTGCCCATACCATAAAATACCTCGGAATAACTCTCGACGAAAATCTATCGTACAAAACACACCTCTCAAACATATCAGGACGAGTAAGGAAGTTGATCTATGTTATGAAAAGGCTTCGGGATTGTTGCTCTCCTGAGGTACTGAAAACGGTGTATGTTTCCTTATGCCAATCAATAATGTAATACTGCATCCCTATATGGGGAAGCGCTGGAAAAAGCTCATTTATTCAGCTAGAGAGAGCACAACGCGCACTCATCAAAGTCTCCTTGAACAAACCTTTCCGTTTCCTACTGACATCTTATATCAAGAATTTAAGGTCCTTCGTGTCCGACAGCTCTTTGTCTTAGCCGCAGGTCTAAAGATCCATCGAAGCATTAGGTCGCACCCGGATTATGACAAAATCAGGAACCGACGTGTTTACAGGATTCCATTAGTTCCAACCGTCTCTCTCGTAGCAAGACGTAGTCCCGCCTTTTCACTACCTAACACCTATAATAAAATTTGCAATAGGTTGAGTGACATCATCGAAAGTAACGTATATAAATTAAAAAAGCAACTTCAGACCTGGCTATTCAATCTGTCTTACGATGAAACTGAAGGACTTATTTGATTTTACCTAATTATTAACATAGAGTCCTTTATCCTGTCCTCACATCACTCCCTAAACATTTCCATACGTTTTTCTTTTCCTACCTACCTCTCATAAGAACCCAACCTCAACGGTCATTTTTTATGCGTCCAAGTAAACATTTTTGTTTTTATTTAATATTAACTTCTATAAGTAATAATGTACCTACTTACGTCCATGAAAACTATTGTTTAGTCTTAACTAGTGCTCTCCTGACACCCAAGACACAAGCCTTGTGCTTAGTTTGGGTCTCACTAGAAATCCCTATGTAAGTATATTTTTGGAAAATAAATGAATTATGAATTATGAAAGCAACATAAATAATTCAATCTAGGTATATTCATCATCATCATCAGCCTATATTTGTCCACGGCTGGACATACGCCTCCCCCAATGAGTGCCATAGCGCCCTGTCTTCAGCTACATAGTTGGTTTGTTTCTAGGTACATTGTAAGTAAGTTATTTTTTGTCTTGTACTGTGTTAGAAAAGTAAACTAGGTATCATTGAAACACATAATGGTTCCGGTGTTTTTCTGTACATGAGCATCAATGTATTATTACAGCAATGAAAACAAAGAAAATGTACCTATTCTGTTTTAATTATATTCAAATACAATAAAATAACATGCTCGTGATAATCTCAACAATCTATAAAGCAAACCTTCATTTTTATGCATAGGATATTATAAAGAATCTCAATATGGGAGGCCTATGTCCAACAGTGGACTAGTACCAGGCTGATGATAATGGTATTAAATTAACATGGAAATAAACGAGCCCGAAGGATGAAGAACCTACAGACTCGCTCCTAACTTGGTGCGTGACAAATTAGTGATGTCCCGCTGTGCTCTTTACCATCGACACCCATCCATACCCATCCACCCATCCATCGCCGACGGCGCGACTGCCGACTGAGGGGTTTTGATACTTGACGTATTAAGCGAAAATTTTAATAGTAGAAAATTTGTTACGAGTTAACGTTTCAATTTTTGGTAAAACACAAAAAAAAATCAAATGAATATCATACGCCTTTTTATTTCATACTAATTTTATAATTCCTATGAAGCCTTGGGCACAGATTTCCTTAGCTTTGTCGGCGCGTAGATACTGTTTGAATAGATCAAAAGATGTGCTAATAAAATTACTATAGACTAAATAAAAAATACTTATTACGTACCTACTTATATTAGGTATACTTGAGGAAATCAATGAAAAAAAGGTGTTCAAAACCACCGAAAAACTAAAAGTACGGTGTATGTTTGTCACACCGATTTACCCAAGTATCAAGATTTTATCGTCACGACGCAGTACAAGAGCAATCATTATGGTATTATTATAAGGGTTGCCCGAATCAACCCTGCGACCCTTCGTAAACAATACACAAATTGGACAATTATCATCCCCATTCACTGCGAGTTGTGATTGAAAACAAAACTACGAATCAAAGTTGTTTAGAACAGACAGATAGTTACCTACACAAACTTATCTAACTGTTGTGTACTGAATATCATCGCAGGTGGCATATCATTCAACAGAGTACCTTTTTGATGTAGCAGTCCTCGTTACGGATTTGGCGTAACTAGGACAGCTAGAGAAAATTCGTACAAGAAGGTCATGCACTCATTTTATAAGATAACAGAAACAAATACTACCCATGGCTTTTAATAACATGACTTTGACGACCGATGTGGCGCGGTGGGCGAAGGTCCGCCTGCGACGCAGGAGGTTGCGGGTTCGATTCCCGCCTCGGAACAAATGTGTGTACGATCTGCAGATATTTGTTTCGAGTGTTCTGGTCGTTTTCTATGTATAATAAAAAATATCTATCTATGTAATGTATTGTATTATGTATATCAGTTATCTAGTACCCATAACACAAGCTCTGCTTACCATGGGGCTAGATAATGCTGTGTGAATTGTCCAGCATTATTAATTTATTTATTTTTATAATAAAATTATAAATAAAATAGTTAAATAGTTAAACAAATGACTCTCAAAATATTTGTAAGCCCTGCTTGCAGGCTGTATACGATTACTAAAATAGTTTAAAGATCAAGTTTTGACATGTATGTATCATTTTGTATTCTTGCAAATAAATGGTTGATTCGGATTTGGCCATCCATTGCAATTCTATCTAAAAAAAAACACCCCGTTATATGTCTGATTAATTATATCCGTTCCTAATATATTATCCTAGATTGATCTTACTTTACTTTACTTTTACGAGTAAGTTGATGGATAGTTTCACATTTAATCGCGTATTTTTTAAATATAAACTAATAACTATTAGGAGTCCTTGTTGACTACGGAATTCTGAAATAGTACGACAAACTTCTATCTTAATTTCTTAAGTTGGAATAACACTGCGCGTTATTCCATAATGAGTTTCATAATCCTCTAAGGAAAATAGTGCTCGCTCTTATCATGACTTACTCATGTCTTAGCAATTTTTGAATAGGCCATAAAACAGAAGCCAAATTCAAAGTACGAGTACTTACAAAGTTCAAATACATCGTAACTCAACAGTGACTAGAAAGAATCATATTTTAAATTAGCCACAAATAAAAGAAACAAAAGCATGATTAAAAACAAAAACTGAAATTCAAATTTAGATTAGTTTAAAAGGAGTTCGAAGTCATAGGAACTATTGGAAGTCAATCGGGCGCCGGCCGCGGCGCGTGCCGGCCGCGTGCGGGGCCAAGAGGCGCCTGCTGAGCTCAAGAGCATATGCACTGCACATCATCAAGTCTTAGCATTCATTGACCTATACAGGATATTTGTGTATTAATGGAAGACTCTTGAGATATCAGATTTCATTTAATTGCTTTGATTTTCATATTTTTGAACGCAGTTTGAGGTCCTGTAAAGCATAAGTTTCGAGTCGCAGATATTGACTATGCAATAATTTGCATGACCAAAAATTTTCAGACCATGGCTACTTAACTTTCATAGAGACGCATGAGTATGACGATGAGTATCTGACGAAGCGCATCAGCATTGCTGCATACTAACATAGACAGTAATATAAACAAAGAATATAATTTATTTTATTTTTGTATCTCGGATAATTTATGTGTTACCAGTGTTATCTAACAACAAGGAAATACGGGGGGAAGCCGCGTGCAGCAACTAGTACCTAAAAAATATACCAGCTACGTTTACAATAACATTCGTGCGATCCGAAGCTTCGACCAGAGAGTACACTAACAAGCGGACAAGTCCACTCGATACGTTTTATCGAGTGCTCGAGGGCGATTTGTTATAGTTTTCGCAAATGGGCTTAGTTTTTCTTCAAGGAACGCTGCGGAGGTTGTATATTTTAGGCCTGGCTCATAAAAAAACATTATTGTAGTACCTACTAGTATCTCAGTAATTATCACCGACATGATAGTAAGCCGCTTTAAGTATCAGTAGGATTATACTTCTAAAACTAAAAGAACATTGTTTTTGCCCTGTTTTTTGAAGTCGGGTAAAGACTGATTTATTAACTCGTAATTTTATTTTAAAATAATTCTTAAATTATTACGAAGAATTAGTTTTTTAAATGCCGCTGTAATATTAATTTTAATACCTCTGTAATACTACATGATTAAAGAAAAGTGAATTAGAGTGAATATTTGGTTAAAAAAATACGCGCAAAAGCTTCTCTAAGTAAGATCCGACGAAATGCAATTCCCATGCACCGCCCGCCCTCCCACAAATTGGCATGCCTTGCAATCATCAATCTTATCATATCACAGAAGATTTTGTGCGAAATTATTAAAAAAAAAATATCATTGTTATTTTTTCTGAATAGCATTATCTGAGTGTTCTCTTTGTTATTATAAAACCATAGTTATAACAGTTTTTACAAATAGATCTTAATAGGTGTTCGTTTCTATTTTGCAAAAAAATAGTGATACTTATAATAATAAATAATTATATTATTTGAAGATAATTTCCGGTTGAATAGGAGTCAATGGATAAGGTGTATTCCCAGTTGTTCTGTACTTTGACATTACTTGAGGCCAGTTTATCGTAATAGAAGTGTTTTATTATTCGATTTTATAAGGCTTGATAATCCACACAGCATAATCGATACTCAAAGTAAGCAAAGCTTTGTTATGTTACTAGATAACTGAATTACTTAACACTTTGACTGCGTTTTTTTTTTCGACAACTGCGATCTTTTTTTTTAACCTAAAAAATTCGTGCTGCCGCTCTACACAGCGGTTGTGTTGCGCCGCACATGCGTTTCGTTTGAAAAATATTACAGCTGTGCTGAGTCACACAGATCTGTATTTTCTCAGCCGCTGCGCTAGTATGGATTTACGCATATTAGTCACTTGTAGAATGTTAATACAATTCTAGTTATTAGTTTATTATTTGAACTTTTTTAAAGATTTGGTACTTCATTAAAAAAATCATAATCAGACAAAGCTTAAAAAAAACAAAACCTCTTTATTCCCAACGGCAATGGGACGGGTCTCTGTGTGAGTTGACACGATTATTTGATACAAACGTGCTTCTGCTCTGCAGATAGGTAGTGCTTGTCTCCTTGCAGTTTCTAAATGGGAGTCAGAAGGCATTGGTTGCAAGCAACACAGAGAAAATGCTTACAATTGGGTATTATATGAAGGATACATAATAATTGTAAGCATTGTCTTTGTGTTTCCGTTTGACCTAGCCACTTTTCTTATTATTTTTTAATTTTCCGTACATAGTTTTCTATTTAAAGTGCAATACAGGATCCCGTAGCTTTCCATGTCGCAACATGTACGGTTGGGTGCAAGGTGTTGCGTGCCTCAGTGGTTTCTTCTCACTTCTTCCACTGGTGGACAAAAAATTTAAGTGAACATCAATATAATAATGAGTAGTATAAAATATGACTTGTCTAAGTGCTTATTTGTAAGCCTAAAGAAATAAAATTTTTTTCATTTCATTCATTCATTTTCATTTTCATTTTTTCCTCATCAATGCCGGTGCGGTACTGCTGTCGAACACCTTGGTCATCACGGATTATTGTGTACTAGGGCGGCCGGTCGGCCATGCCAGCCCTAATGACATCAAAAATTATAAGGTTTAAATTACCTAGTTATATACTCGTAAGTTAAATATTCTTCATCAGCCTATAGCAGTCCACTGCTGGACATAGGCCTTCCCAATGAGCGCCACAGCGATCTGTCTTCAGCTTGCATCCAGCATCTACCTGCAGTCTTTCGCAGGCTATCATCCCACCTGGTCGGAGGGCGTCCTACGTTTACCGAGTCGAGGTCTCCACTCAAGAACACGTTTGCCCCAGCGGCCATCGGTTCTTCGCGAGATATGACCGGCCCACTGCCACTTCAGCTTTTTAATTCTTTAGAGCTATGTCGATAACCTAGGGGCCTAAGGCGTAGCACCTCTCCAACGTGGGGTCTACGCCGTAGTGCCTCTACGAGCGCCTATGTAACGTTGTAGGCTGCGACTCTCATTGTTTGTATCTCACTAGTTCGATTCATGAGTTCGTTTACTTAGGCTTAACGTTGTAGCACGTTCTACAACCACCGCCTACATAACAATATTGTAGGCTAACACCTATATCAAAGTGTCTACGCCGTAGCACCTCTACAGCGAGAACCAACGCAACATTATCTACGGAACAACTCTCCTACATACTCTACTCGATTTAAGCATATTTATTATACTTTTTCTACTGCCCCTTTACAGCAAAATTGTTCTATATTACCTATCTCTATTGTATCTATATCGTGTTTGACGAGTCATAGTCTCATAATTTAATTTAAGTTACATTATTGTGATTTTATTATGTGTATTTTATTATGTGTGATTTTATTATAAGTATGACAATAAATTATCTGAATCTACTCTACACTGTAGCGTTGGCTACCACATAACCCTTCTATGTAAAAAAATTGTAACCTTATATTTCACCAACGAAAATAATCATTATTTATATATTATACATTCGCAAGACAAACTTGAGCAACGGTTTCCTGTGCAGTCTCTGTCAACCAATACGGAGGTAGCCGTAGTTATTTCAAATACATAATTCAATTTTTACATCACATTACGTCTTCTTCATAAGTAAAATCTATTCTCATAAAAAAACGAATCAGTAAAGCCTTATAATATGAATATTTGACTATCAATCCAACTACCAAACAGAAAATAAAAGCGTGGAATGAGCACAGTATCTCTGTTCACGCAGTATTGTTTAAATCCTGGCTGGCGACCCGTACCGCCCGCATACCGCAGGAGGTAATTAGCCCTCGTGTGAAGACTATACCTGTCACCCACCGTAAAAAACCGCGCCATGAAATATTCATCTAGCTAATTTACAGTCAAGTTTCTAAATTAGGTCCTAATTTTATGCAGGTAAGGGCGCGTGCACACGTGCCACTATGATTAGCCGAGGCGCGCACTTAGTCACGTATGCGCTGCGCCTAATTAGGTAATTTTGTGTCTAGGGTCTCGTAGAGCGCAGGTTTCAATTATGCATGTAGACATTAACATATTAACATCAACCGCAACGTAAGGTGATATGAATAAATGATTGATGACGTTTGTTACATAGATAAAGAAATAACGCTGCTAGACAATATATACACCAACATTTAGTCCTAAAGTGACCAGACAGCTGAGTATAGTTTTTCTATGGTGATAGAATCATAGAAAAACTGGATTTTGGCTATTTTTGCTGTGCTAGACAGTTAAATTTCGCAAACATTCTCTATTCCCCTCACTCTCATAATCCGATGGGACGACAGACTGGCACGACCGGGAGAGGTCAGGCGCAGGACCAACGGCTTAACGTGCTTTCAGAGGCATGGGGGTGTAACACCATCGACTAGGAAGTTGATGAAATATTCACAGTAACAGTGTTTTTTTAAATAATAGGTATGGTTCGAATGTTGGTCACAAATGAGTGTATCATACCATGTGATACAGGCACAAACATTCCAATCAATCAGGTGATTTTAACGGGACGGTGGCCCTGCGGCGCTCAACATTATTCGGTTTTTGTATATTTTTCGATTCAGTTCCGTTGGAACTCTAAAGGGATAATATTTGTTAGAGTCAAGTTTCCCCGTCATAGATGCCATGTATTTATATTTATTTTCAATAGCATTTTCGTTTTTTTTAACTACTGATATAAATACTAAGATCATTTCGGACAACTGGTGTACTTACTTGAATCTAAAGTAGATAATGTAACTTCGAAAAATTGTGGAGGTTTTATTCAATGCGTTTATTTCAGTTTAATACGATACATAAATAAAAGAAGTAGCATAGTTTAGCCGTAGATTAATAAAATAATTAAAGAAACATTTTAAATTATGCTATACATGTTATAGTAGAGTCATGTGGGGTAAACGTACGCGGCCAATAAGTGTCCGCAGTGAATATTGTGCGTATACCACGGATGACAGCAGTTCGAGACCTGTCGTGTTTCGTTCGCGTTTGACCACCAAGCTGGAGGACTGCGTCACACACAGGTTTGCCGCACAATGCCATGGAAACTTACGCTACAATATTGCTTTTGCACGGATTTTTTATTTATTTCTTTGAAATAGATTTGCATGCCAAAGTCATTTTATTAGTTTGATTGAATAACAAAGTGACTCGTAACTTAAAAAAATAATCAATATTTTGTGTGAATTTACGTGTTTTGTCTAAGGTAGGTAATATTTAGAAATTTTATTATTTTTATTTGCTTTAAATGGGATGGGGTAAGTGTCCGGGGGTAAGTGTCCGCAGTAATTAAATGCATGTACTTACCCCGTCATATTTTTTTGCCTTCTAGACTGAAAATCCCTTACGAATACTATATAAGGAAATGTCCTGACCGGAAAGTCTGTACACAAGAGCAGATTGATGCAGTCAAAATGTTGATGGAAGAGGGAAAATCGAAACGAAAAGCCATAGAAATTGTTGGAATCGATGAGAAAACGTCTGAAATTAAACTCCACTGCAGTATCAATGGGAAGATATTATCTTCCCATTGATACTGCAGTGGTATTTCATTGTTGTGGAGTTGTTGTTCATGAATAACTGTTCGTTTATATTATATTATGGTTTATATTATTAGAGGTACGTTATTATTTACTACATCTGATGGTCATGCTGTCCAGGTTTTTATGAAAACATCCCCAACATCGTTATAAAATCAAGTTTATTGTATAACAATCTATAATAAAAAAAAAAAAATTATTTTGTTTACATGAAGAAATTTAAAGCCATGGCAAAGCTAATGACGAGAGGTTTTACGGCCTCACTTTGAAAGCACTGAGAAAATTGGTTAATTAATTTGCATACACTTAACCGAAGGCGTGCGGACACTTTCCCGCCGATACGGGTAAAAATCCGCATTTCCCTTGCTACTTTAATGTTTAAGTAGAAGAAACAATTATTGTTAGAATTGAAAATTACTTTTATTTTCCTTCACAGATATTTTTAACATTAGAATTTTTTTAAGTTTAAAGTTAAAAGTTTTTTTCTTTTCAATGAACAACATCTTTTATTCTGGAAGCAATTTACTAAAAAATGCGTACGTTTACCCCACATGACTCTATATGTATGTTCGGTTTTATGTAAATTCGTCGATTTCTAGGTCATTAATGGACAGATTTGGATGCTTTTTTGCAATTTTATAGAGACTGGTTCCGAGGTGAGCCCACAAAAATTGTATTCTCCAGATTTGGTGAAGATTATTTTATGTTTTTTTCTTCTACCTTTATCATAATTTGTAACACTAAGGTTTGGTACGCACTGACTGCTTCTGATATTCCGGCTTATTACCTGGAACTCTTCAAAGCAAGGTTGTGAATATCTTCTAGACCATGGTTCGTGATGTGATATGTCGTCGGCCACATCCTCACTTTCCATTAAATGAGATTACAAACGAAGGTCTATTGATTAAAAAAATATAAAAAATGGTAAATTAAGTAAATGGTTCTTAGAGAGCTCTTTCTACTCAGTAGACGAATTCTACACGGTGCCATGAATACACGTTGCCAATATGAATTTGATAATACATTAATTTCCTTTACTTCCTAATTTCCTTATTGAATTATATTTTTATAACATACTATTATATTATTTACTCGCTGCGCCCCGCGGCTTCGCCCGCGTGGAAATGTATGTGTCAAATTATTTATAAACCTTCCTTTTGAATCACTCTATCTATTTAAAAAACCGCACAAAATCCGTTGCGTAGTTTTAAAGATCTAAGCATACATAGGGACAGACAGACAGCGGGAATCGCCTTTGTTTTATACTATGTTACGAGTATGTAGTGAAGGACAATATTGTAAACTGTATTGCTTACCTGATTGACTTGTAACTTGGCGTTATTAATTAAGAATATTATTGTATATACTAATGAAACTCTAAATTCAGTTATTAATATAAAATACATTAGCCAGGATCAGAACCTACCTAGCGGTGGAAGAACTCCCGGTCTGAGCACGTCTCCGAGCAAGTCCTTGATGAGGAAGGACTTATGGCTGTCCATGATCACTGCCAGGCAACTTTACATGTACCTGTATCCGTCCGAATCATACAATATTCTGCATAACTTTGTTTTTAACACTTTTGAAACTTAGGTAAGACCTTTTGATAGCTGCTTAAACTTTGAAAGGTTAATTGTGACTGGGTTTGTATGTATAGTAGTATACTCAGATGGTTAAGCTTGCTTGGTGAGTTGGAATATTCTTTATCATATCACTAGTAATTACGAAAGTTTTATCAATTATATGCAAGTGCACTTTCCCGCGCATCCGAGTCGACTGGCCGCCATGTTCGAGTCGTCGTTCAATCGAGAAAAGCTCCTCACTTAGCTACGCCCTCCCCTAACCGCTGTTACATGCATTTTCCCCGGGTTTTGCCCCAAAATACCGCAGTGAATGCGTTAAACGACCTCTAAACCCCGTTTAGCATGCGCGAATCCGAAAGGCGGGGCTTATCCGACCCCTCCCACTTTCTATCCACCAATAGGAGGTCAGGAAATTTTACAGTAGAACGATTTGTAAAGAGCGGTATGAAAGGTCGGAGTTATCGAGTTGGTTTTGTAAAAGACCGTTTTGAATGTAAATTGAAAAGTTAGCGGGAAAGAGGTAAGAGGTCGGCGCCAATTAAATACATAGGTTGCAGACGGAGCGCATTACGCAACGGGTTCGATACTCTTCAGGGATGACAAAAGATAATGGCACTTATCTTACCTATTTTAGTTTTTTTTTATTTTGCTTTTTGGTTTAGTGTATCTATTGCTAATTATGACTTAACTTATACCGTCCTTAAGTACCTATACTTAACTTAGTAAGTACCTCGGTACAATTAGGTACTAATAAGATGTGTAAAATCCTAAATTTCAAAAGTTTTGTTTGTTTTTATTTAAAGTCATTTTCATTTTCCGCACGGGAAATGAACAAAAATAGTATAAAAAAGCTACTAATATCGATTGTAGGTAACCTTAGGGACTTCTGTTTCATAGATAACCGAGATATATAACAAAATTCCTAAAGTAGTTCGTGATTTGTCCAGTAACCAATTCAGTGCAAAACTTAATGATTTTCTAATTAAAAAAGCTTATTATACAGTAAATGATTTTCTAAATGACCGTATTGTTTGAAATTTTTATACTTAATTGACTATGTATGTACCTATCTTGAATTGTTATTTAATTAAATTATCAATACCTTGTTAATTTGCCATATTATGAAATTTACAGATTGTACTATTTTTTGACATTGCTTATTGAATGATTACCTTAACTTTATATTGACATTGATTCATTTAAATAAAATTTTCATAATAAGACATTCATTGAAAATGATAAGTAATTAAATTAAATAATTATTTATATAACTGCATGCTTTTTATAAGATAATATAATTATGGTAGGTATATTGTATAAGCTAAAATATTAATTGTTTATTAAAATGTTTGTACGCCTAAGCGGCAGAATCTAGCGATCTAAAATAAGTCTTATGTATCTGACTATCCATTACCCTGATTCACAAACAATAAATGAATTATGAATTATGAAAGAGAGACTCTACTTAAGTAACTTTTCAATTTAAAAAGGTTTACTAATCTTATCTACATAGGTAGGTACTTTTCGAATTGGAAATTTTAGCAATTGGGCACTCTGATATGAAAATGCATGATTCAAAATATGACTCTTAGGTACCTACCTATACAATTCTGTTTAAAACTATAAGCAAAAATATTTATAGGTTACTTACCTACTAGGTAGGTAGGTACACTAGCCGGGCGGGTTTTCTTATTTCCAATCTGCTCGTCAGATTGTAGGTATCTGAGAACAAAGTTTTTGAACACTAAAGCTGCATTACTTTGCTCGTATTATCAATGTTGAAATCTCCCATAAGACTTCGTTTTTACTTTTGTTACATAATCTGGAAAAGAGTTTTTTTTGGTGAAATAGAATGTATGAAACTATCATGGTTATTAGGTAATACAAAAGTCTAAACTAATACCTACCTAATATAATAGTTATTCCGTGATCAACTCACTCTCATGATTCCCTCGATGCTATGCTCATTTTAGCTATTTCCCTTAATTCATTAAAGGATATATTATATAGGTAGGTACACACGTACATACGTTCCTAATGTTCCTATGCATGCCCCTACGCGATTTGTCGTCCTTGAGTAACATATGCCGCTAATCTATTGTTAAGAAGGTATACCTACGTAGAACGTAGACAAGTTCTTCATTTCCTTTTGTCATGAAGCGCTCCGTGAAGCTCTAAGACGATAATTATATGCCAATTAATAACTAATTTCTTCCAGTTCAAGAGTCAGCAACTCGGATTTATTTATACCTAAGTTATGTGATATTCTGATGAAGGAGGTAGATATAGTTATCTAAAAAAGTTGCATGTCACCATCTGCTTGGCTTTTTACCCTTTTAGATTCGATGATGGTTCGATACACTCCTCTGCCATATAGTAGCATAGACGACCGATGTGGCGCGGTGGGCGAAGGTCCGCCTGCGACGCAGCAGGTTGCGGGTTCGATTCCCACCTCGGAACGATTGGGTGTACGATCTGCAGATGTTTGTAAAAAAAATATCTATCTATGTAATCTATAGTATTAAGTATATCAATCATCCAGTTACCCATAACATAAGCTCTGCTTACCTTGGGGCTAGATGATGCTGTGTGTATTGTCCAGAATTATTTATTTATAATAAAATAATATATAGGTACTAAGTACCTAGAAGTTTAGTAGGCTAGGAACCTAAAAGCTTGTAAATCGCGAAGTATGACTTGGACCCCTCGGAAGCCATAAGTACTTGTTAACATCTAGTTAGGTACATATTGCCTAGAGAACATGCGGTAACCGTATGTGAGTGTGAGGTTAACGTTAGCTAATCAAGGTGCTGTATTAGGTTTGATCGTTGTCTAGAGCAGGTAGGTGAAGTTCTCAACTCGCAGTTAAACATCGCTGATCGTATATTTGTGGCAATAGGTAAGTAGGCACAGTATGAGATTTGTAAATCGTAAATTTTCTATTGATTTCTTCAAAAAGGTTTCATACCACACGCTGGGGCGACACGGGGGGACAAGACCCAAATGTAAGTTAAGGTATAAAAAATCACTATAAAATGTCCAAAACCTTTACAAAATTTAAATTTCATACTCTATAATTCTACCTTAGATGTAACTTAACAATATTGTTACCCAGTATCCACTGCGGTAAAAAACAATCGTGGCTCGCTCCGCTCGCCGATATAATTCGTGTTTTGGGCGTTTTGTTATGTTTCGTATCAATTCTGCAAAAGCAACGGCACCTTTTTTACTACAGTCATTTTCTATCAATTCAATCACCACAATAAATAGCGCAAAATGGGCAAAATGTAACAAATACTCTGCGAGGTCACTTTTTCAAAGAGCACAAAAAATCTGAGGAGACAACAAATTTTTCGCGATTAGTTCCATAAGCCGATCATTTTCAGGGCTCGCTCCACTCCTTTTTATTAATTTTTTCGTTATCTTCGTAACTAGTTTGAGAAAAGTAACAAAAATTTTGGCGGCTCGCTCAGCTCGCCGTTATATCTTTTGTATGCTGGCGTTTCTTTTGTATCGCCAAAAATCTCAAAAATGCTACATTTATCTCCATCTTTCCTCCGCCGTTGTAGCTTTCTTGTCTTTGTTGCTAAACCGACCTAACCAAAGTCCAAAATTAACGCGGCTCGCCCGCCGCTTATAATAATAATAGTCATATATTTCAGGTCATAAAAAGAAACCCATAGGTTTATAAATAAATTAAATTAAAGTAAACATTAAAATAGGAATAGACCTACTTACGGTTCCCACTCTGGTGCACAGAGAGCCAGAACCTGGACATAGGGCTACAGATGTTGTTAGCCATACAACTGAGGATGCCATTTTTTTATCGTCTAATATTGGCCCAAAATGACGCAATACGAGATCGGATAAAAGCGAAAAAATCCGGAACCCGTGCATCAGCGAACATGCCTGACGCGCTGCAAAAACGTGGTTTCTTCATAAGGATGCGAAAAGCGTCATTGTATTGCACCCTTATGGTACTGTACGATTTTCTTTTGTATTTGAACCAGAGCTGACAAGTATACATACAGACAGTGACGGATTTACCAGCAGGCTGAGTAGGCTGGAGCCTAGGGCGGCATATTGTAGGGGGCGGCAAATTTGCCATAAACATATTTCTTATCTTACAGAAAAATATTATGTTCTAAATGTTATTACCTAGATCCACACACACACACACATTTAAATCAATGCGTATAATGTTTCACCAATCACTACTTAAATATTTTATGTAAGTATTTACTAAGTATTTGCTTGCATCGTCATAATGGGGCGCGGGAACGAATGTTATTGACCCAGGGGCGGCTTAAGCGGGTGTGTGGTGTGCTCTCATGGTGACGGTAGGACGATGCGGCGGCCCCCCCAAAATCTTAGTTTATGTATAAAAAATCTATTCTACCTAACATGTAACTTAACAATAGGGTTAACCAGTATCCACTGCAAAAATACAAAATAGTTGCATACTGCGGTTAAAAAAAAACGCTCCGCTCGCCGATATTACTCGTGTTTTGGGCGTTTTGTTATGTTTCGTATCAGTTCTGCAAAAGCAACGGCACCTATTTTGCTACAGTCATTTTCTATCAATTCAATCACCACAACAAATAGCGCAAAATCATATTTCGCACAAAAAAATCTAAGGAGACAACACATTTTTCGCGATTAGTTCCACAAGCCAATAACAATTGTTCCTTCTAGCTATAGAAAAAAGCGAACCCCCGCTATAAAAATTTATACAAAATTCTAACGAAAACCACAAAAAATTGTCCGCTCCGCTTTTTTTAAATGTTTATAATAAGACTAATCAAATTATCGATTTCATTTGATAAATGAAAATGAAAATAGTATCAATTTGTAGAGGTCAGTAGGGGCGGCAATTTGAAAAGCCTACTAGCGGCAAATGTGTAAATCCACCACTGCATACAGAGGCAGTATGCCTTAAACAACGTAACTTTTACTTCGTCACTGCATCTGGCAAATCTCCGAGCAAGCATGTTACACCTGATGGACAGGTTCCGTCTTTCACGCTCAATAGCTTAATCTACCAAAAAAAAGTTAAATAAGTGATAAGCTGACACGGAAAATAGTTTTAGTTTCATTAAGTTAGAACTACCTAAGTACCTAGAATAATTTGTCTGTTTCCCTTAGTTATACTATGTCTAGTCCAATTTCACCGTTGAGTTTGAACGCGTTCAATTAACGTTAAAACTCGCTTACGCATTAAGTGAGTTCTGTTGGTACATTTTACATTTCACCAGCATGAACAAAACGCAGTTAACGTGAAACTCGTTTAAACATCCTGAACGCCCGATATTGGCGGTTCAGCGTCTAGAAACGCGTTTAAGAAGCTGTCAAATTGTCAATGTCGTTGCATTTCTTTTGTATACCTACGTAAATTTTGAGGATTCTGACAATAATTTTGTGCACATCATTAATGGAAAGAGCATTAGCATTAGCCTTCGAAGATAGTAGTGATGATGAGGATCTATTTGTTCGTCGTCCAAGGTGGATACGTGTTAGAGAAGAATGTTTTGATACCCTTGATGACAAAGACTTTGTTACAAGATTTCGTCTCACAAAACCAACTGTTCTGTCGGTATTGGAGTCTATTGAAGATAAAATCGAGTTTCCTTCAAACATGTAAGCACATATGTTTACTCATGTAACAACGCGTTCTGTACCAGATACTTACGTAAGGTACCGTTATAGGTTATTTAATGGTAAATACTAGTTAATTCGATGTTCATATTGATTTCAGAAACAATAGCGTGTCTCCTATTAATCAGTTGCTTTGTGCTCTACGTTTCTACGCAACTGGGTGTTATCAAATGACTGCTGCCGATTTATGTGGGTTTAATACATCTACAGCACATAGAATTGTGCACAGAGTCAGTGCTGCCATTGCTTCACTTCGACCGCAGCACATTTACTTTCCTGAGTTACCAAACGAGATACAACAGACACAAGTTGAATTTTATAAGAGAGCTCGATTTCCATATGTTATAGGAGCAATAGACTGCACTCATGTGAAGTTCATCAAATCACCAGGTAGTATATTATTACCTATTTGTTGGTATATTAACATGTATTATTATGTCACACCCCAATAAGATTTTGCTAACATGTAGTACTTACTATACTTCTATTACAGGCGGGGAAAGCCCAGAGATATTTCGTAACAGAAAACACTATTTTTCACTCAACATTCAGGCAATCTGCAATGCCAAATTGGAATTCACTGACATAGTTGCTCGATGGCCAGGAAGTACACATGACTCATACATTTTCAACAATTGTTATAGAAGAGCCATGTTTGAACAGGGCCAATATGGAAATGCAGTGCTTGTAGGAGATGCAGGGTATGCATGTAATAGGTACATGATGACTCCTTTGGAACAATGCAATAATGATCCTGAAAACTTATATAATGAATCTCAAATAAGAACAAGGAACTGCATAGAAAGATTGTTTGGTGTCTGGAAAAAAAGATTCCCAGCAATGGCTGTTGGTTTAGGGGTTACAGTAGAGCATTCTTTTCCAATAATCATCGCCACAGCAATCCTGCACAATATTGCAAGACGAAGTGGGGAAAGTATGCCTCCTAATGATAACCAAATAATAAATTCAGCTTCATGGGATGCTCTATTAGCCTTGGGTAATATTAATATTGGAAATGTAGACATACAACGAGCACATAGAACAAATCCAAATTATAGAAGGCGCAGTGAGATAGTGACCAACTATTTTGCTAGGTAAGTTTACTCAAATTACCTCCCTGATTGATTATGCTTACAATTCCAACCCCCACATTTTATCCTATTGTGCCAAAATGGAATATTATGTACTTATGCAATAACTCTAATAAATATCAATTTTGTAAAATCATTTTAAGTAGGTGTTATACTATCAGTCAGTTCAGTGCTATGAGGAAATCATATTTTATTGGGATGGTCAGGCATGGCTATACATCAGATTATAATAATGACTACCTATCTCAGATTGTTCATCAAACGCTTCAGTAACTTTCATAGTTAAAAAGCTGATTAATATAATTTTTTCAGATTATCAAGATGAAGTCTACTTACATGAAATATGGAGTACTTATTATATGATAATTATAATTATCACATCAATCATTAGTAACTTGCGAAGTTAATGTTATCAATAAATGGACTAATGTATGATGACTATGTAAATTAATGACCTATCTTATATTTTTTTTTTATAATCAAGGAAATACTTAAAATGAAATAAATGCTTTCATGTATACAAACTCTTTTATTTCTTAGATAGTTCTAAATCTAAAATTTTTAATTTAATTTCTTCCTGCCTGGTTTTTAGGCGCTCCTGTTCTAAGATTTCTTTTTCCTTCTCCTCCTGGAGTCTTAAAATTCTCATTTTTATTTCGTGCTCCTCTGCAGCCTGGGTGTTGGCCAATGATAAGGTCGCAATTCTATGAGTCGATAAACTTTCATCACGCCTCAGCGTTGGCCTCCTGCGACTTGTTGATGGAGCACTGCGTTGGACTCTGGAAAGTGATTTAAAATTGTTCTTAATCAATGTGAATCAAATCACGATGCAAATCATTGTCAATTGAACAAAATCAGCCGAAAAAACCACGAGCACATTCACGAAACTCGAGGAGGAACGGAATGAATTTGAATAATAAACTGTCATATCCTAATGGCGGGAGTGTTGCACTCTGTGGTTATTGTCTATGATTTTATGTAAATCTGTGGTAAATGTTCGTTTACGTAAACACGATCAAAAATTAGCTCCAAAAAGCCGGTGAAATCGGTTTGACTTTAAACGAGATTTAACTCGATATGTGAACGCGTTTACTTTAGAAACGAGTTTAGTTAAACGTGTTTTAAGATACTAACGGTGAAATCCCACCTGTCATAACCAGTTTGTACTACACCACTATTGCGTGACCTACACAGCGCTCGGCGCTGATAACAATTCACGTCGCAACTTATGCTGGTTTCTGTGACGATCCTACTCTGCCGTAACACAGTTTCTAAACTAGTACGGGGGGTAAAAGTCACTAGCAAGCTATGCATCTCTTTTGCAAAATATATAAACTACCTAATACTTATTAAAATCTAAGTTTGTATTGCGATTTTGAACAAATGTCTAAAATCGATAAATCACTGTACTTATAATTAAGACAACCATTTCACCAATGTTTTAGTATGATTTTAGATTGTAGTACAACGCGTTAAATGAAAACATTCATTTAACGCTAAACTTAACGTTAACTACGTTAAGTTTAGCGTTAAATGAATGTTTTAGCTATAAGCAACTCTTTGAACAATAAAAAGTTTATTTATTATTTATAAAGTCATTAGATCCTACATTTTCAGGGTTCGCTTTGTTCGCTGTTATTACTTTAGTCATAGTCATAGTACTCGTAATTTTGATTACTTCAAATACCTAAACCTAAGAACCAGACCTACTTTCGGATCACATAGGTACTTTTGACGAAGGAAAGGGCCTCGTAACGCAAAGACCTGTCACCCGGAGCCTCGCCAATGGTTACTCTGACCGTAACCGATAACTATTAGGTAGGTACCTACTAGTCCAAATACATAAAATCATTCAAGTTTCAGTTGAAGAAATGGGTCTTTATAAGATATAATAATATCATCGGTAATAAAATTGTGAAACTATTAACTAAAATATCTGATAAGGTGCATTATAAACTTATTGGACAGCGTTCTGGGCACTGCTCTCTACTGACCGGCTTAGATTTTACGGAAATAGATATACATCTGTAAAAAAATACTAGTTGTTTTATTCTGATATTGTTATTTTCATAATAAATGCATGAGACCTATGTATTTGCATTGTTATGCGTAATGTAGTTAAGCATGTATTGCATAAAATGTGGCGTTGTTCTGTCATACATAATTGAGTCATCTAGGAAGAAGTTGACGTGAGCCTGAGTATATACTTTAAGTATATTTGTTTTTTTTTTTGTATTAATTTGGTTATTAATAAATTAGGTACCTGTGATACATATAAATTTCAGTTTAAGCATATTTAAGTACCATAAATAAGTGAAAACTGATAAGCTTTAGTTATACCACAATTGTTCCTACTTACCTACTTAAGTAAATTATAATATTGTTAGTATTCCATTGAAATATATATATTTTTTTTATGCTCAATCGGATTTTGCCGAAATCCGTTTCAATTGTGTGAAACCAGACAGATCAGATCCAATAAATAAGAAGTTGAAGTTTGGTGTTGTTTGTTTAGCTTGCATTGCATTCTTTTCTGCGGTTTGCATTTTCAAAGCAAAGTTTGCTTGCTTGCAACTTTACAAATAACGGAAAATTATTGATTCATTTGCCTAAGAAAAATACTTTTCTAAAATGGTCTTAGGCATCTAATATTTGTTTTGGTCGTTCTCTTAGTTCGACCGTTTGCGCAACTTTGCACCCAATCAAGTGATACATAATGGGTAAAGAATTGATTATAGTGGTGGGGTTTGAAAACATTTGTCGCCTATGCTTGCACTCGACGGATGCTATGTCTGATATATTCCCCTCAAGCGGAAAGACGTCGCTGCAACAGCAAATATTTTACATCACTGGTCTAGCCGTGAGTTCCTTTTCTTTACACTAACCTCCCAATCTCTACCGATGCGCCTGGCTCTCCTAACACAAAGGCGGTTGATAAACAGGTCACACAAGGTCGCTGAAAATATTTCTTATATTCTGTTCATTTCCAGACTAAGAAAGGCGATGGACTGCCTTCAAAGATATGCTACAGATGCCGTCACATTGTGGAGCTGGCCTGCGAGCTAAGAGATGTTGTGGAAAAGTCTCAAAAGATTCTGGCAAAGACAGTTCCGAACTGTTCACATAGCAACCCTATTTTTGTGAGAGAGGTAGAATCAGAACCCTTTGATAATGGTAAGTATGTGTTGGTACTGTATGCTTGGTGAAACTAACCTACTTATTTGTAAAATATAAATAATTAACTGTTAAACTTTATGAAGATGTGATAAAGTTAAGCCAATTTGAAAATGTATTATTCATCAATAAGATGAAATTATAACTTTGATCTATGATTTGTAATATAATTAAAATAAACAGAAATTATCTAGTTATCTCACTTTTTTGTTTGGTTTATGATTAGGCTAGATAAATTTTTCATTAATTATAACATAGAAACTCTGCCCCGGTTGGCATCTTGTAGCTAAACCCATGCTCTGCCCAACTAGTACAACTTGTCTATGTGCCACATAGGTGATGAAACTGCTGCAGATTAAAAGTGTAAAAATTGAACTAAACGATCCCTACAGTCCTTTAATCTCTTACAGAAACATTTCTGCAGAGTCTAAATGACACAAATGACCGCATTGAACGAACAATGAAAGAAGAACGAACAATGAAAGAAAAACGAAAGAGACGCCGAGCAGATCAAAATTCTCCTGAACAAAAATACTGTAAACCAAGCTCACCTGAACCACAATACAGTGAACCAAACTCACCTGAACCACAATACAGTGAACCAAACTCACCTGAACCACAATACAGTGAACTTAACTCACCTGAACCACAATACAGTGAACCAAATTCACCTGAACCACAAAACAGTGAACAAAATTCACCTGAACCACAAAACAGTGAACAAAATTCAGAAGAAGAACATCACTCTGGAACAAATTCACCTCAAGGACACTACAATCAGTTAAATACTATATTTTTGCCTGATCATGTGGATCATACAACTGAAATAACAGGTATGTGTTAACACAACTACCAAATAATACACATTGTCAGATAATAATGTGTATGGAGTCGAAGGAAATCTGGACCCATTCTAAATCTGGAAAACAAATGTTGACTTCTTCGGCCCATAATCACCCCTTTCGGCCTAGTACATATCTTTCATATGAATAGTGTAGGTGTGGCATACTAGACAATGCTGTGTTATTTATTTATTGCTTGGCACCTTGTATGTCATCACGATAAAGACTCATGTTTAGAGGCAATAATTTAATTATTAACTTTCTTTAGAAGGTTAAATTGCTTGCTTTAGTTCATTACAACTGAATACGGCTCTTTAAATATTATAATCATTTTCATTGATTTCAACAGAAGTTATCATATGACCTAAGTGTAGAGTCTGTGCAAAAAGTGAACCGTCGTCTTAGGAATTGAGGTCGCGCGTGTGCAAATGTACTGCTTTTTTCGCTTTAAAAAGTTAGTTCACCATGACGCTTCACTTTTTGCACAGATAATGTTTATGAGTTCTGACGTTTTTGGCACACATTAAACATCAAAGTTAGATGATAAAGCTGCCGGTTTATCCGATTATCTTTGGGTGAACACCAGCCTCAATGTCAAAGTCGAGTATGTATCTATATTTATTATGATTATGACTTTTATACAGAGGCATAGGCACATACGGCATCTGCACATCCTCTTAAATCCTTTCTGTCAAACCATACTCAGGGACCTCTAGCCACAGCATTCTTACTTATTATAGTTAGAGTTCCGCTGCCACTTACCTTACCAAAAACACAAGAATAATCATTTAAAGTAAAACGATTATGCATGTGTTTTTGGTAAATAATTTAATATTTATTTTATTATACAGCAGAAGAAGTAGAAGACTTGGACCTTCCAAGAAATAAGGAAAGCAAGAGACCCACATGTAAGCTGTGCAACAAAGAGTTTGCTAGCAGGGAGGAAGTGAGGCCGCACGTCTTACAGCATTACGCTAAGTCAGAGAATCTGCAGATGTACCTCGATATCAAAGTAAGTAGCGTCTCAAATAAACTTGAAAATAAAATTAAATAAACACTGCCGTAGCGAACAATCCATAAAAAAATTCAAAAATCACAGTGCTTTATTTCCTTATCTTTGACCTTACAAGATTCTTAGACACGTTACATAACTCAAATTACATAAGTAAAACTAGGATCATAAAGATCATCACTTTGATTTTTTGTTATTTATCTTCTTAAGGTAAAGTAAAAAAGCGAACAAGGAACCTTTACCTTGTGTAAGGTTGTGGTTTCTATCATTAAACATCAAGTTCTGAATTCCAGTCTGGTCCATACCTGTGCACGGTGTGTGATGAGGTGCAGGCGAACAAGGCTCGGCTGCTGGTGCACCACCGAAAGCACCTCGGCATCAACCCATACCGGTGCCACGTGCCCGGCTGCCAGTACGTCGGGGCCAATGCGGTCAGTACACACTTGCACCAATTTATTCTGTGAACAAGTAAAGGGGAACGAAAATCTTATTGGTTTTTCTAATTTTACCGCTCATATAATTATTGTAATTCCGCCTCCATTCAACTACTTCAACTTTTTCCTAAATGGCTCTGCGTCTGGATTGACGCAATTCTGCCAATGTCCGTCGCGTCCATTCCATGAGTATGAAATTTCTATGAACTTGCGACTGGCAGAAAAGTGGCAAACTAGACACATATTGCCAAATAAAAGAAGTCAAAGTCAAGGCTCGGCTGTTCCTTCTATAATGATCTCATCTCCCTCCGTATTCCGCTTCCTATTAACATTGCCTCCCTCCTTTCCTCCTTAGATCCCTATACATCATTGCTTAGCATCCTTTATTTGTACAAATAATATAACTATAAATAGTTTATCGTATAGTATGTTTGATAGTTCCCGTATTGTAACTTTCCTAACCTAACTCTCCTGGTCCTTATCCTGTTTCGTCTCGTATAAGGTTTTATATTTTATATAATATTTATATGTATACTATGCTGCATAGTATATCTATATATATATAATAGAGAATACAGCATGTGCTACAGTAGAGCAGATCATACCATAGCACTGTTCTCCCGTGGAGACCGTGAGCGCACCGTGAGAGCTTGGTTACGGTCAATTTACTTTACAAAAGGTATAAAAATATATGTATTTCTTATTTTGTGTACTACCAACACAAAACAAGGTATTGTTGTAAAATGTGTTTGTGTTTGATCCCAGTCTCTCCTGAGGCGTCACCGGTCCGTGCACGACGTGCGGCGGCGCCAGTGCGACCTGTGCCGGCGCACCTTCTACCGGCGCGACCTGCTGCTGCGCCACCTCGCGCGCGCGCACCCTGACGACCACAAGCACAAAGTACCCGCTACTAATACTACCAAACAGTATGTATCACAGACATTTTTAAATACATTTCAATGACGAACCATTTTCATAGATGTATTAGTTTATCATCATCATCAGCCTATGTTAGTACACTGCTGGACATAGGCCTCCCCCAATGAACGCCATAGCGCCCTGTCTTCAGTTCGACGGATCCAGCATCTGCCCGCAGTCCTTCGCAGATCGTCATCCCACCTGGCCGCAGGGCGTCCTTCACTATGTTTGCCGAGTCGCGGTCTCCACTCCAGAACACGTTTACCCCAGTGGTTGTCGGTTCTTGGTTTAGATATGGCCGGCCCACTGCCACTACTAACTTATACAACTTGTTTTCCAGAGTGGTGACGGAGATAGAGCCGTACCGCGTGGGCAGCCGCTGGTTCACCCGCAACGACGGGCACTTCTACGTGATCTACCGGCAGCGGGACGCCACCTCCTCGCTGCGCTGCCACCGCGAGGGCTGCCCCGCGCGCTTCATCATCAAGCGGGCGCACTCGGGGCCAGTCTCCGAGGAGCACAACCATCCACCTACGCCGTGGATCCCTAGCCGGTGAGTAATAGACATTATATCAGCCACATCAACAAATGCCTTCAAGAATAAACTTGACAACTGGTTACGAGACAAAAATAACAAACTAAATAAAGTAATGCAATCTAATGCAATGAATAAATTCAACACTGTGTGACATAGACACATCAGCCAGAAGCTGCTCGTCTATTACCAATAAATTTTAAAGTAAGGCTTTCGTCCGGACATATTCCACGAAATAAATTGGATAATCTCGTGAGGAAGCTTGCCTTGCTCTTGGTGCAGTGTCCCGGAAGACATTCACCATCTCTTGGTGAAGTGTGTTCGGACGGAGTCAGTAAGATCAATTGTTATCTGATTTTAATTTGAATCTCGCAGAGTTAAGGTTAGTTCTAAGTTTACTATCCTCAAAGTATTTAAAAACACAGAATAAAAGAAAGCCTGTGTGGCCCGAAGTGGAGTTTCATAGAGACATGACTTAGTATGAATTGTGATTTAGTGCAAATACAAGTAATACAAGTTTCATAATAACTTAATAAGTACTATGCAGGAATACGGTTGCTAGGGTTTAAACGTACCTTATTAAGGGTCCGGCGACCCTCGCTTGCAAAAATCGCTCCGAATATCGCTGTCCCTGTTTAACCCTTACGCCGCGCCTCATGCGTGCGCGATAGCAATATTAGCCGTTCAAAATTTGGCTTGTTCCGTAATACCAAAAATTATGACTGAAAACTTTTTGAATTCTTCACAAAGTATTGTTATTCTGTAACTAAACAATATAAGCTATGTTCCTTAATAAATAAAACCTAAGATATTGATGTTTTTAATACGAAACAAATAGCAAGAAAACATTCCATTTTCGCATAAAAATGTGCAAAATGAGATTGGCTTTCATTTGATTTTAGGTAAGTATTTTGAAAAAAAAACTATTTGGGAACCTAGATAAATACTATTTTAATACAAATAATGCAATATTATAGTGGAAATATGCTTGAATTAGAAATAATTTTGGTATTACGTTTGTATGAAGAATTCGTCCCTCCGGAGGCCCCTTAAGTTTCTTTTATTTACAGAAATTCAATGTTCCAAGCCCTGAAAAGAAGAGCTACAGAGGAGACCACCGCTTTGCGTACCATTTACAAGGAGGAACTGGCCAGGTACTTACTATGTAGATTTATTTATATGAATTGAATAGATGTTCCTACGTGCATCACTACATAGTATAAAACAGTCGCTTCCCGCTGTCTGTCTGTCCATATGTATGCTTAGATCTTTAAAACTACGTAACGGATTTTGATGCGGTTTTTATTAATAGACTAGAGTGATTCAAGAGGAAGGTTTATAAACATTTTGGCACTTAGATTTATACACGGGCGAAGCCGCGGGGAGCAGCTAGTATTATATAAAGGTACTTTTACTACTCTAGTTGTTCCACGTTTGTTAGAAAGTCTTATTTAGTTATCTTCGTTTGAATCTCCATAACCTAGTGTCGAGGATGGTTTAACTTATATTTTTCTTTAATTGACAATTTCTAAACTGTATGATATCATAGGGTATTTAATATTCACCTCATTTAGTCGTGAATTTGAAAAAAAAACCGTGTGGTAGCCGACGTGGTAGCCAATGTTCGGGTAGGTTTAAAGATTTATATATGTAGTGTACAATATAAAAATCTTCAAACATAAGCATCGATGTATCTCTAGACCTAGAATAACATTATAGCTACTTTTTACTACCAACTCTGATACCAGCGTGGGGATTACGGCATTACCCCTTATTAAACCAATAGCCTAATAACGTAAAAGGCCTATGGGATAGCTCAATAGCTAATTATAAGTATTAATACAACGGGTATTTATCGCGTTTATTTGCCTTGAAAAAAGGTAAATAAACGCGATAAATACCCGTTGTATTAATACTTATAATTATGTGTTCAGATCGCGTAAGTTTAAAAATATTTATAGCTCAATAGCTAATAAGGCGCTTGGGAGGACTACATCCACTTGTGGACTGGTATAGCTGATGTTGCTGGTCATTATGAATCTAAACGTTACTATGAACTTTGTGTTGGAAGAACACCCAACGGTTGATCTTATAACGAGAGATTTCTGAGTGAAGATTGATTGAAGAGAGCCGGTTTCATTCATATAAGACTCCGTCAAATTATGATATTTTATTGAGTGTTATTGTTATCGCCAGGTACCCGGCCGCGGCGCCGCACGTCCCCTTCGCGACCGTGGCCTCCTCCATGCGCAAGTGGCGCCGCGCCGCGCGCCCCGACCACGACCCTTGGGGGACGCACTTACAAGTAGATGCACCTTCTGAAGATCATTCTAGGGAGTGGGTTAACACTTCACAATAGGTTTTCTCGGTAAACGTAGTGTAGGACGCCCTCCGACCAGGTGGGATGACGACCTGCGAAAGACTGCAGGTAGATGCTGGATGCGCCAAGCTGAAGACAGGGCGCTATGGCGCTCATTGGGGGAGGCCTATGTCCAGCAGTGGACAAATATAGGCTGATGATGGTGACGATGAATATCTATCTAATAATTCATTTTTCTTTGCAATAGTCTACACCTGGCGGATACCATCTTCGGGTGTATCATATTGTGCACCCGAGGATGATACCCGCTATGTGTAGCCATCGCCTTTAGATTAACTTTCTCAAAGGGCCTCTGTGCTGTTGGCTTCGGTCCCACGCAAGCCTTCCAAAGGACCACTTTAAAGGTCACTTTATGGCCGAGATCATGGATAGGAGAAACACATAATAAAAATCTTTATTTTAGACTACATAGGTCATCCAAATCAAATTGTACACAATAATAATTAAAAAGTCACATAAATCTACAAAAAATAAACATGAAATAATTTAAAGGAAAGAACAATACAAGAAATAAATAAAAAAATATTTGACGATGTCGATCCATATATGTATCATTATTATTTGGAAGTAGTTAGGAACTTATTACTTAATAAATAAGGTAAGGTAATGTGCTGCATGATGGGCAGTTACTAGTGCAACTGACGGGTGAGCGAGACAGCACTACATGCCCGTCGTCTTAGTGGAAGGGACACACGCGTCTTTGAGAAGATAATTCCTACGTAGGTAGGGTACTGTGTTTTATCTGTTATTGTATTAGGTGTAGATACGAAGCGAGACTGAATTGTTGATTTGATTTTTATAATTCAGTATGTTTTTTTCGATTAAGTATAAGAAAGTCTAATAGTCGATGTAATTATGCAACTTATTTTAGCAATAAATTGATCATATTTTAACCCTGTGTTTTCCTATATACCGAGTCCCGAAATTACTTTTAATACATTTATTTTAATTCAGACTAATATTCTCCCACTCGTCCCACTACAAAACTGGTGGGACGTACGTGCAGGGACGAGTTTATATAACTCGTCCCTGGTACGGGATATCATGTATTATACGCATTTGATGAAGATGTGACGTAATGTTTCTTAGACAACAATCCATGAGCTTAGCCTACTGATGTTCAGCTAAATTATACTCTGTCCACATATTTTATTTTCATTGACATAATGAAAGAAAGAATAAATTTTTTCATAGACACGTAATATAACAGGTCGATAAATCGATGCTCTCTTGGTCCCGATATTTTTAAGCTAAATCTTAATCGGTAAATCGTAGTGTATCACGCCCGTACGGCCAGGTGGGATGACGACCTGTCTGCGAAAGACTACAGGCAGATGCTGGATGCGTCAAGCGACAACGAAGACAGAGCGCTCTGGCGCTTACCATATTAGGGAAGACCTATGTCCAGCTATAGTGGACAAAAAATTGAAGTGAACAGTAAAATAATTTTATTTGATAATAATTTATATATAAAAGATGACTTGTCTAAGTGCTTATTTTGTAAGCCTAAAGAAATAAATGATTTTTTACTTTATAGATTGACATAGGCTGATGATGAGATTTGCATCACTATTCTTAAAAAGAAGCAGTCTATGACATTGCATTATATCATGCAGTGAAAGAAAATAATATGCGTGACGGAACATAACCGCTGTTCGATGCATTCAAATTCAACTGATAAGGCGCATTTGATTGAAAATGAAAAAAAACTGAGTTATATGACCATATGACTTATGATTATGATCAAAAAACTCGCCTGAATTACTTCCTATGTTTAGGCTATAGTTTTACCTACTGCTACTAGGCATTAATAATGATTTGTATTTGTTTACAAAGCAATCGTCTAGTCAATAAAGGGGTTACCATTTATTTGATTTGCTTCAATCTGACCCTGAAAAATAAAAGATATTTTTCGGTATAATCTTATTTATTACATGGGATATACATATATAGGGCATAAGGAGCATCAGTCTTAGAAACACAATAAATAATGTAGGATAAAAGTTATTGGCCTGGCCAATTCCAATTTTTAAAAAACACTTGTTTTAGGAATAGTATATTAATAATACATATAAACTAGGCGTGATGAAAACATCGGCAACTGTATTCTTCTCTGATAACTTGATCCGTGCAGTGCTCAATCTCCGTCGGTTTCATCATCTTGCTCCATTTGATCAAAATCTTGTATTTCTGTAACAAATACATTCATTTTAATTAAATATTTCGTATCATCATACAACTGTGGCGCACCACAAGGTATAAACCAATAATGCTGGACAATACAAAAATTGGGAGTATTTGATGATCATTATCCCGGTTAGGCCTGTCACGGAATCGACCCGTGTCACTCGGCCCATGGATGAACAGAGACAGGATGTCCTAGAATGGGGACAAAGCTTAGACAAATAATACTCTTTATTTGTCTAAGCTACACAGTTTCTTAACTTTTGCTGTAGTTGGCCCACAATTGTACCCTATACTATAAGTTTCTTGTTTCTAATATATTTTTTGTTTTTAAATCGTATTTACTGTTCAAGAATTCCGAGACACTATTTCCTTCACTTTTGCGATGGCCATCCACGTCTTCAACTGAAGTGACAGTTGAAGACATGGCCTACCAGAGCGATGCAAATCTTCCATCATATCTCGACCGCTTTTGAATGTTTTAAACCACTCATAAGCACAAGCACGTGTTTTTGATAAGGTCGATTCACCGTAAGCCTTCTATAACATTTTCAAGAACTCCGAACATGAGGGATGCAAAATTTAAGACACTCATAATTATTGTTCGACGTTTACACCCACCGGGTGATTATGTACGAGTTACATAATCACCCGGCGGGTGTAAGTCTGTGTGTCAGTGCTGTCAAACGTAAATTTTTTATTAGTTTGACACCAGCTACAACGTTAAAATTGCTCAAAATTGACGTTTGACAGCACTGATTGCTTAATTTACGCCTGTCGCAAACCGGTCGCGAGTTACATAATCAGCCGGCGGAACAAATATCTGCAGATCGTTCGAACAGTTGCCTTGAGGCGGGAATCGAACCTGCCACCTCCTGCGTCGCAGGCGGACCTTCGCACACGGCGGACGCGCCACCGAGGTCGTCAATTCAGTAATTTAGGTAGTATTACCGCCATTGAGCGGCTCATCCCCGCTCAGTTCGTCAGAATGCACGTTGTCGGCGCGCGTCCGTCCGTTGTTATGTTCTGTGATTATGGACAGCAAGCTCTTCAGTCGCTCGCAGGTGCGCTCGTGAGTTAGTAGCTGGGACTCTGCGGGGTAACTGAAGAAAAAAACAACTGTTGTAATCAGAAGTTTGACAAGGCCTATTAATATACAGTAGAACCTCGACTATCCTAACTAATTGGGACCGAGACTAGTTCGGATAATCCAAATGTGGGTACTTTGGGACAAGATCAAACATAAACACTATTTCACATAATAATAATCACATATAAAACAGGAACAACAAGTGCTAGAGATGTGTTACTTACACCCTTATCTAATTTCGACAGGATATCATTTTTTTTCTACAAATTTGTGCCAATCTTCGGATTAACTAAGTCAGCGTTCAGATAATTAAGGGTTCGGAGAATCGAGGTTGTACTGTACCTACATCCACTATGAGTAAAATCTAGATGTAGTCAAATCATGATGATAAGAACCAACTTTTACACGAGGATTTTTAGTTTACGCGAAGCTTCTAGCTGCCGCTTCTTATCCTAACTCCCCAATAAGAAGCTCTAACCCCCCACAAGACTCTCTGGACTCCATCTCTCAGCGATCTTCGTTCTTGCGAATAGAGATTGATAATTGTCGTATTGTGCGCGCTACGTAGAGAAAACGTGGGAATCGTCATACTGTGGGCTGTACATATGTTCCTCACCCCTGGTTGCAGGCGCGGCACCGATGCGGCTCCCACGGCCCGTGGTGCGCCACCCAGTGTCGGTAGTAGGCCGCGTGCTGCTCGAACCTCAAGGGACACTTGGCGCACGTCACCATGCGCGCGTGACTTTCCTTTATATGTCTGCAAAGTATCACGCCAGTTAATACAAAGATGATTCTCAACCTAATCACTACATAGTATAAAACAAAGTATTCCATTAATAGTTGTTACCGGGTTTGTTATGTCTTTCCACTTAACGGCACTGGCTGGCAACAGTAAGTACAGCTTCATAAATTTTTTGGTGCAAGGAGATAGAGGAGAATGTTATATAAATACCGTCTGAGACCGGTACTGGAGATGAACGCCCCCGCACTGCAGAGCTGACAGTGGTGGGGGCGCTCGCCGCCGTCGCCGCCGTGCGTCGCCTCGTGCTCGCGCAGCTGCGGGAGAGTCGGGTAGGTGCGCTCGCACGCCGCCTGCGGACACGGGTACCTGGAACAAACTGATACCTTAAATCTAGGCTCTAATACTGGTCATTAGCTAAAAGTAGACAGTACTCTTTAAGCACATTAATCCCACGTAGCACACAAAAATGTGCATGAAACTGGGCCTAAACTCATTAGCTTAAGATACATTTTACACTGGCAAAATGGCTTCCCACAAGGTTCAAACGGCCCGCGAGCTGTGATCTGATGCCGTCAATATGAAATGCATCTAAATATGACGAGTTAAAGCGCATATTTGAATAAACATGTTTGTGCTGCGCAGTGCGGCTTTGCAAGGTAACCACGTTATTTAGCACATAACGCGTGAAAAGGCGTTATTCACGCTAAAATCCGCCTTTTGACGCTAAAATTAGCATAATAGATAACGCTGATAACATGCTTTACGTAATGTGCTAAATAAACCTCGCAGATCTGCGACAAACTCAAACTTTATGGCGCGTAGAATATGATTCCCCCAAAACAAGGGGGTTGGCCATAATCGTGGCCTACTGATGGTGACCGCAGTGAAGATTTTTAATCTTGTTAACTCCCATAACATAGTGTTGATAGCCTAAACATACTCTTGTGTGTTGTGGTGCGCCCTCTGGTGCAGCCGTAGCGCGGGTTCGGTGCCGGCGCGCAGGCCGCAGGCGCCGCACGTGCTGCGCGACACCACCTCGGCGTGCACCACCATGTGTTTGCGGACGGCATCCTGACAACACAACTCTACTCAGAATATTCCTTTATGTTCCACTAGCTGCGCCCCGCGGCTTCGCTCGCGTGAAAATCTATGTATCAAATGGTTTATAAACATTCCTCTTGAATCACTCGTATCTATTTAAAAAAAGGTGATTATGGTTAAAAAACAGAAGAGTAACTTTCTTGACTCTGGGTTGAATAAATTGGTCGTTGAGTATGTCATGTAAATCTATGCTGTCACGCGCATCAATAAAAGAAGAAGGAATTAATTGCCTAGCTTTATGAGCTTCGTTGTGACCTACAATCAAGGGTTTTCTTCTTGATGTTTATGCCATAATGAGACAGTTACTTACCTCTCGTTATAAAGAAGACTTTTGATCAAAGTTACTTGTGGCAAGTTAAACTTTATTTTATTTATTTTTTCGTCCCATTGCTGAGGGGAAGCTTTTAAATCACTTTAATTATCTTTTACTTATCTTTAAAATTCACATGATTATGGTGTACAATTAGTAGTGAAACATGAATGCTACTGACGGTATTCTTCCCAACAAATTTGCAGCCAGGCTCCTTGCAGACGAAGGGGTGGATGCCGAGGTGTCTGCGGTGGTGCTTCACCAGCTGGGCCTTGTTCAGCTGGATCTCGTCACAGAACGTGCACAGGAATGGACCAGCCTGGAAAATAAGCAAACTGTTTTATTTGTATCTAGCCTCAACAGCAACTTTGTAAAAGAGTACACAGTTATGTTTTTCAAGTTAATTAATATTTGTTTAAAAAACTAAAGACGACTTCAAATTCCTAATTTATCGGATTTTTTAGTTTTTCGGGACAAATACTTATAAAGGTAAATACAAAACTAAACTTAAGAAATAAGATAAAAAGAGAATCTGTATATTTCCATTGAAAACTCTCAAAATGTAACAACCATGTAACTCGTGCCTCGCACATACTTATTCTGAGTTGCATTGAGTATTTGGGGCTTTGCAGAAGTTGAGTTGAAAAAATTAGTATGAAATTGGTGATTTAATTCAAATATATCCTTTTCTCTTACAATGGGGTTCAGTGTCCGTTTGTTTACTCACTTTTAAATCCAGGTATATCTGTAAATTGGAGTCCACATAATGATGTTCCACATGTGGCCTCACTTCCTCCTTGCTCGCAAACTGCCTGAGACAGATCTGACAAACCAGGTCCACAGTAGGTTTTTGCTCTACCTTTGCTCTCGGAACTTCAGCTGTTAAAAGTTGTACATAAGTTCAAGTTAAACTTCTGATTTTAAGTTGTAAGTTCAGAACTGAAATTAAAAATTAGGTGTAATGTCTGCAAAATTTTTAAGGGGTAATTTTGATCCTCACTTTGTCATTTTTATTATATTCTGTAACACCAGCAGATTGTCCCCCACACACTCTTATTTAAATATCACCTAAATTACTGGATACAAATAAATTGAGGTTGGTCAGGTTTATCAGAAAATGTGAACATGAGTCCGTTGAAATAATTAACCTTAACAGCTAGATAAGGAGAATTGAAGTATGTTATGTCTTTGGTATCAACAAGACAATATTGGATATGCATAGGTACCTGGTATTTCACTCTTGGTACTATACTTTTCAAATGTTTCATCTTGAATCTTAGCAAACTTTTCAGTCTTTACTTTTTCCTGGTCAATGTTTGTGTCTGATAAACTCTGGAGAAATGTTTCTGAAACAGAAAAAAGGCCTGTAAGTTCAATCTTTTAATTTTATAAAGATGCAGGGGGACAAGTGTAGAAACATATACCTACTGAAATCAAAAACTGCTTTACTATGGAGTCTTACAAAGAACAAGAAAGTTAATGAGAGACCAGTACTCAACATGATAATATGATTTATATTTTAGACAAAGCAGCAGTATAGTGGTAGTTTATCATACCATTATCAAAGGGCTCTATGTCTGAACCTTGCTCAACATTATCTAGAACAGCATTTTCAAGGATCTTTTTAGACTTTTCCACCACATCTCGCAGCTCGCTGGCCTGCTCCACTATGTGACGGCATCGGTGGCATATCTTTGACGGCAGACCATCGCCATTCTTAGTCTGGAAATCAACAAAATATCACTTAAACCAAGGATTCCAGTAGCCTAAGTTCCGTCCAACTAAAACCAAACAATGGTATGTATGTTTACAAACATCGAACGGCTTGACATGTGCTTGGCTTTGTGGTGAGAGAAGAGTAAAATAGGCAGAAGCCTCTTAGGTCACCTGGGAGTTTATGGTAAGGATAAAGAGGAACTCACGGCTAAACCAATGATGCAAAGTATTTGTTGTTGCAGCGACTTCCCGCCGCATGCGGTGAATATATCAGACAAAGTACCCGTCGTCTGCAAGCATAACCGACAGATATTTTTAAAATCCACCACTAAAAGCAAACCTTCATTCATTTTTACTTCTTAAAACTGCACAATACGAACAAATAAACGTAAAGCAATAAAAAGAGAAGCCAGCCAACGAAAGAAAACGACCAAAACAAACAAATCAAAGCCCCATTCTTCAACTTCTTGTTTTACGGCTTGCTTTTTCTACGACTCTGCCACTGTTTTACCGTTTAGGGTTTTATATTTTCATCTGTAGTGTAAATCCAATGAAAAAGAAAACCTCTTTCTACGAGAGAGCGAAAACCTTCCCGAGCGGGTATAAGATTTTCCGGCAAAGTCTTTTACGATGTAAAAAACCTACCTACTCCCTATGGAGACGATCCTATATTAGTCCACAGCTGGACATAGGCCTCCCCTAATAAGTGCCATAGCGGCTTGCAAAGATAATACAATAATACTTGCGTGCGGCCTGTCTTCAGCTTGCCACATCCAGCATCTGTCTGCCTGCAGTTTTTCGCAAATCGTCATCCCACCTGGCCGAAGGTCGGACGACCTTCGGCCACTACACTATTCGTACACTACATACTTTTACGGTATTGTAGGTATCGTCTTTGCTATGTTTGCCGCTATCCACCTATATTAGCTTAGTTCAATCTTTCAAATGCCGAGAGCAAAAGGTAATATTTTAAATGTATTCACTTTATTCAAAATGTGCATTCAAGAGCTCAAACTCGTTATATTTATAAATAAATAAATAAATAATGCTGGACAATTCACACAGCATTATCTAGCCCCATGGTAAGCAGAGCTTGTGTTATTATGGGTACTAGATAACTGATATACATAATACAATACATTACATAGATAGATATTTTTTATTTTAGAGGCTCTGGCAGGTAGACTTAGTTCAGCAGCTTATGCAGTTCGAACAATTAGATATATTACCAATGAAGACACAGCTAGGTTAGTTTATTTTAGTTACTTCCATAGTATTATGTCTTATGGTATTTTGCTTTGGGGACAGGCAGCTGACATCCAGACCATATTTGTTCTTCAAAAAAGGGCGGTACGCGCTATTTATAAATTAAAGCCACGAGATTCTTTGAGGGAATTATTTAAAAACATTAATATTCTGACTGTAATATCGCAATACATCTATGAAAATTTAATGTATACCCACAAAAATAAGGATAGCCTTATGAAAAAGTGTGATGTTCACAATAGAAATACAAGAAACAAGAACAAGTTACACATCCCATCATTTAGATTACACAAGGTAGGGAAATCATTTATGGGCAATAGCGTGCGCTTCTATAATAAGCTTCCATCTGAAGCAACTGAGCTCCCTATTCGTAAATTTAAAAATTACTTAAAACTAAATCTCATCAAGAAGGCTTTCTACTCCATAAATGATTATCTCAATGATGTTAATGCTTGGCCAGATGTCGCTCAGTTTCACACCGACAATAGTATGTAGTAAGTAATTTGTTGTTGTGCATAGCTTTACTTAAATATTGACATGTATCGAATCATATTATATTTAGACTTAAAATAGGCAAATAACCATGTATTAGACATATAAGAGATGAACATGCTAGTGGTTTCTTTTCACTTCTTCCACTAGTGGACAAAAAATTGAAGTGAACAGTAAAATAATTTTATTTGATAATAATTTATATTTAAAGTATGACTTGTCTAAGTGCTTATTTTGTAAGCCTAAAGAAATAAATGATTTTTTACTTTACTTTACTTTACTTATTATACATAGTAAACAACCAGAACACCCGGGACAAATAGGATTAATTCTACATGACATGTGTTAAACATAGAATTAGAATTAACTCTATGGTGTTAAATAACAAATACAAATTTACTGCGAAAATAGTTTAATTACAAAGATACTTTAATTACATAATAGCTAAGATTGATGAGAGGTAATAAAAATAAAAAATAAGATAAACTAAACGGTTGAGAACTGGATCATGTTCTTGATGTCTTTGACGAGGATCTCGAGGAACCCGCGCTGCGCCGCCGGCTGGTTCTGGAACAAATAAACATAAAATAAATAAATAATGTTGCACAATTCACACAGCATTACCTAGCCCCAAGCTAAGAAGAGCTTGTGTTATGGGTACCAGATAACTGTTTTACATAATACAATACATTACCCACATAATATGATTATTTGTATTGATAGATGTTTTTATTATACATAGAAAATGACCAGAACACCCGAAACAAATATCCGTAGTTCATACACACATTTATCCCGAGGCGGGAATCGAACCCGCAAACTCCTGCGTCGCAGGCGGACCTTCGCCCACCGCGCCACAGGGGTCGTCAAAACTATGAAACAATTGTTTTCTTTTGCTGACCAAAAAAAGGGCGATGTAAAGTAAGCTGAATGTGTTACCTTGGCGGTATCGAGCAGCTCCTCCGTGAACCTGTCGTTGAAGAGCGCGATCATGTCCTTCCTCAGCTCCACGAGGTCGGCGCCGCCCGCGCCTCGGATCGCTCCGCCCATCGTCAGTGCTGTAATATAATAATTTGTCTGTAACAGAGCCTTCACAGAAACCGAAAATTAGGGTAAGATTTTATATAAGATGATCGGAATGCGTTGTTTCGGTTCTTTACTTGCCGGCACGTTAATACATTATCGCTGCTACGCCTGCAAGTGCCGGCGTTTCCACATCGCAAAGCTGATTAACGAGGCAATAAATAAGCATTGAAATTTTGGCCAACAAGCCACTTGTAGCAAGAATAATGGTCTAGACGGGGTGGCTGCCTCTGTGACACTTTTCAATCCTGTCTTGTATGACCTAGTTATCTCTCTGGGAGCAGTGCCAGTGTGTTACCTTGTTGTTGGTGTTGTGGCGCTGTTGTTGCCCGCAGCGCTATCCGCGCGTGCGCCCACAGCAGCCATGCGGCGTGCTGCAGCGCGTGCCCACACTGCTCTAACGCACGCCGTCTCTCGGCCAATGCTGTGCGCGCCGCACCGCACGCCGCCGCGCGCGCTGCGCCCGCGGGCAGCTGCTGAGACTCGGCAGGAAGCAGCTTCTTTATGTCTGGGAATAGAGTTCAAGTTGCTTACATAACAATTATAAGAACTGCATCGATACACCCCTGGCTGATTTAAGTATTTTACAATTAATTACATCATTAGTTTAATCTCCCCAGGCCCTAGAACTGAACCCGCGCTCACTTCGAGTGCTCTACGTGTACGAATCCAAGCTTTGCACAGTTGACGCTCAGAACATCCCTTTTCTGAGATACAAAATCAATATATTAAGAAGATAGATAAGAGCGATAGATAAGAAGTGCAAGACAAGGTGCTAGCGATCTAAGTCCTATAACCAGTCTAAGGATAGTTTTACTAGCGCCATCTAATTACGTTATCAGAAACATTTACCGTCTAACGTCATAGAAGGCAGCGCCCTCAGGCGGTGCAGCTGCGTGGCGAGTAGTTTCTCCTCCTGGTAGTGCAGCGCGGTGAGTGCGTGCAGCAGGCGCGCGCAGGAGCCGGCGTTCGGCGCGGCGACGGTGCGTGCCTCCGCGGGCGGCGACAGCGCGTCGGAGCCGCACAGGATGTTGCGCGCGTACGTTACTAGGTTGCACACGATCTGGAATATACATTTGTAATTTGAAAAATATATATGGTATAAGAAAACATGACATAAACCTCCTATAAAGTTCTGTCACTTTAATGTTTTATATTCACAAATTCGTCACTTAAAATACAGTTGTCGGTCGGAAGACTCCGGGCATGCGGACTAAATGGGTCGAGCCGGAGCAGCGAATACCTTCTAATTAATATCTCTGCAGTAACGCCTGTCTCGCCTGTGCTGCAGCGGCGTGTCCTCTGGTACAACAGCTGGCTGTACGTTACCTTGTAGTAGAGCGGCGGCGGCGCGGGCGGCGGCTGCGTGAACCTCTGCAGCAGGGCCTGCATGAGCCCCTGCACCCTCGCCAGCGCGCCCGCGCTGTGCTGCAGTGCCGTGTCCTCCTTCACCTGCCCGAACACCTCCTGGTTGGATGCGCGGCAGATCACAGACGTTATCGCCTCCACTTCGACGAGCAGTTCTACGGGGGAGTTCGGGTGGGCGGCTCTGTCAATAAAAGAAGTCAAACGAAATAAGTTGTTTAATGCCTTCTATGCAATCAACAATCAAAACATAGTATTTTCACCACTAAAGTTCGAAAACAGTGACTTTGTTGCTAACAAACAGTGAGCTAAATCGGTTTTTGCTCATAGTTGTGTTTCTATGCCTCACCTGAGCACCATGTCGATACACTCGAGATGCGTGAGCAGCGCGTGCGTCACGTGGATGACGCAGCTGTGGTTCTGCGTGCCGAGCGTCGTCAGCAGCGCGTCGCAGAGACCCAGCGCAGGGACCAACATCTGACGGAACCTGTGCAAGCAAGTTTACAGATTATGAACGCATTGACGATGACACCGTCGCAAATGTAATACAGGGTCAAAGTGCGCTGAGAGATGACGTGCGGCGCGTGACCCGCTGTGCGCTACTCTCTAGCAAACACAAGTCCTTTCACATGATCCCTGATAAAACCTCCCTGATCCATATTTTTCAGTTGGTTCTCAAAATACCAGCCTACTATATATCATACTAGCTACGTCCCGCGGCTTCGCCCGCGTGGAAATCTGTTTATAAACATTCCTCTTGCATTCCACTCTATCTATTAAAAAAACCGCATCAAATCCGTTGCATAGTTTATAGATCTAAGCATACATAGAGATAGACAGTCAGCGGGAAGCTACTTTGTTTTATACTATGTAGTGAAGAGTATACCTGTTAGCCACGTTGGGTAGGAAGTCAGTGTCGTTGCTGACGGCGTGCAAGTCGGGGTGGTGTCGGAGCGCGCGCAGGTTGGCTATGGCGGGCAGCGCGCCCTGCGACAGCACGGTCTCGGCGCCGAGGCGGGTCCCGCACATCTTTACGAGGAGGGCCAGCTTGGACTCGTACACGTACAGCACTCGGAGCGAGCGCGGGTTCGGTTCTAGGGCCTGGGGAGATTCAATGAATCATGTAGTTCTTTGTAAGAGTTAAATCAGCCAGGAGTGCATTGATCACGTTCATACAGTTAAATAAAATAAAATGTATTCATAAAAACTTTTAGCTAGACAAAACATTAGTGGACTTAATTAATAAAAATATCCAAGTATAAATATTTAGCCTGAACTACGATTAGGTAATACTGTGTTTCAGGCGACAAGAGAGCTAAGATTATTAAATAATCAATTACTGTTACCAACATTGCATCGCATATGTGCATAATGTTTCATAAAGATTTTTTTTTATTAATTGTTATGAATTTTAGAATTTGAACTAGCCGTTTTTTATTGATCGACCTTCAGTCAAGAATGCGATGCCACAGGTCGCGCGGCAACCAGGAAAAATCAAACGCTAACAAATTAGGTCTGCCACATAAATTAATTTTGTTAATTCAACCAAGCAGTCCTACTTAATGAGGTTGTTAGTATTAATAAAAAATGTAATCAAACAGCATGGTTACCTCCAACAATTCCGCGTCATCTTGCATCAGGCTATCGATCAAGCTCCTCAGGTAGCCCTGATTGGTCAGCGTGTTCATCCATTCGGTCCGCGGGTTGATCTCGATGAGCGTCTCGAGGCAGGACAGCGCCACCATGCGGCACACGTCGTGCCCCGCGCCGATGCAGTCCCCGCACACGATAGCGCACAGGTTCTCGCCGAAATCGTTTATGACATCTATGACCATTGACTTTAAGGATGATTCTTCTTTGGACGGGCGCGCTTTGGAACTGTCTAGGCGGCTGACGTACGTCGTATTGACTTCTTCTTCTGGGTCCGCGGCGCTTGGCTTCAAATTGACTATGTTCAGGAAGTTCAGCAAAGCCCCATATAGATTTACTCTCATTTTCTGCGTACAGCTTCCGGAGATTAGAATCCAGCTTAGGATTTTGTTGAGGATGAATTTGAGGGTGAGTGAGTTGGTTTGCATGATGTGGTTCGATGGGCCGAAGAATGATGCTTCGAAGTCGGTGGATTTGAGGTTCGTTTCGCGCTTCTGGAGGATGTAGCAGTGACGCAGGTTGACGAGGAGGAGGAGTACTGTTCCTGAAGCTAGGTTGCCTGCGGGACCAAATAAAGGTTTTAGTTTTGTCTATTAGCCATAGATGAAATCTATCTCTGTCCGTTCATTCGATACATTCTGCAGTAAAACTGGTCTGAAAAATTGCACTGAGGCAGTGCTTGATGAGATCTTGTTGGAAAAAACTGCATAGTCTAACAACTGGGCTATTTACCGACCAACCGTTTTTATTCGCAATTTTGCTTCCAATTTTATGTTTATTTATTTATGAGAAATAATAATTCCGGCCACAGAAATTTTTTTTGGCCATGTGGCCAAACTTCTCATTTAATAACTAAGCATCGAGAAATTGATATAGCCTCTAATAAACTAATTTATCTTCTTTACAACGCCAACTAAAAATGTTAAAGAAAGCATCAAGTCAATATCAACAATTAATTTTACTTGTCCTTCTGATTAATACATTGCCAACTAATTTACTAAGTCGGCCACGGAATTTGCAACTCATCACCATTTTACGTTTTACAGCTTCAATACAAGCTTCTCAAAAATTATATATTCTAGCTTCAATAGACAACATCATATAATTATAACTTAACATGTAAAATAATACTTCATATTCTTATAACGTGAAAATAGCCACTGTACGATTTGGCGCGAGTGCGCGACATGACAGCAACCGGCCATTTGCACCAATCAGAGAGTGCCATTCGATTCTTGTAGCGACCCGCCCGTGTTTGTTTATTGTCGTTCGTGCGTTCGTATTGCAATAGTTTCATCTGTAATTAATTAAAGTTTTCGAAAAGTTTTAATTAGTTATGACATCTAAAAGTGAAAACGAAGTACCTTTGTACTGTTCTGACGAGGAATCGGAAGGAGAAGGCAAGCCATCGAAAAAAAAGCGGGGTGAATCTAAGAACTGGATATTTATGAGTAAATTGTGACTGTGAGTTCCGCCAATGAAGCCGTGAGTGCAGAAAATACGTGGGCAGTACGCACTACACACAACTCCATGGACGGGAAAAAACGATTTTATAGATGCAACAAAGTACCACGTAAAGGAGTACAGTGTGCTGCAGAAATATATTTGCTATTTGAGGCGGATACAGAAGCAGTGTTACTTTATCGCACAGGTTGCGCACATGATCACGATTCTATTAAGGTTAACTACGGTTATGGTATTTGCAACGAAACTAAATGTGAAATCAACAAACTGTATGACCTCCACCTAAAACCGAAATCAATCTTGGAGTGTTTGAAAAAAAACTCTGAACTTAAAATACCTACAAAAAGGCAGCTTTATAACTATTTAGCAGATCGCCGGCGTATCAATTATGGACCCTCCACTATTTCTTTAGGAGAATTGGAAAAATGGATAGTTAAACACAGTAGTGTGCCAGATAACGATAGTGAAGTTTTTGTAATAGCCTATTATATTTTGGAAAGTGATCCGCCTAGTTTCCGCATCGTATTATCTACAAAGAACTTGTTGAAACAATGTATATTCGCTGATATTTTGCATGCAGATGCAACATATAAGTTGATTTGGCAGGGGTTTCCGGTATTGATAGTGGGAACTACTGATAAAAACAGAAAATTTCACCCCATTTGCCTGACAATATCTACAAATGAACGTAAGGCTGATTTTAAAACGATGTTTCAAGGATTAAAGAGCAATCTTTTGTCCATTTTTTCTAATACATTTGAACCGAAAATCCTAATTTGCGACGCTGCGAAAAGTATACAAAACGCATTCCGTGAAGTGTTTGGAGAAGAAACGATTGTGAAAATGTGCTGGGCTCACGCTAAGAAGAAAATTTGCACTAAATTGGACCAAACGACAAAAAAAAAATATTCGAAAACACATATTGGAAGATCTTGATGCACTGCAATCAGCTACATCTCATGAAGTGTTTTCTGCTGCTTCGGGGTTGTTTTTGAAGAAATGGAAAGACCAAAAAGAATTCGTCACATATTTTAAAAAAGAATGGCTGTTAAGAAACCCAACCTGGTATTTGGTTGCAGCACCAGTATCACCAGCGACCAACAACGCACTCGAGTCCTTTAACAGAGTTATAAAAGACCACAACACCCTCCGCGAGCGTATACCGTTGGCCCGTTTCTTAGTGGTGGCAGAGGAAATGGTTACTAGCTGGTCACAAGCGACAGATGAAACCTTCGCGACACAACCTGAATTGCAGTTATGTGATTGGACAACTGGATATCAATGGGCTAAAACTGATACCAAAATTAGAGTTGTACAATCAACACCAGACAGCAACACATATTTAATTCCAGGCAAAGACTCGCCCAAAAATAATCAAGCTGAGAAAAAATTCAAGCATTTTGATGAATATAAAAAAGTGTTTTTTTCATTTTGGAAAGTAACACTACCAAACAATCAGACCGACTGGATTACTGGTTGCTGTGATTGTCCTGATTTTTATCGCAAATACATCTGCAAGCATCTGATAGGCCTAGCAATCAGACTGAAATTCATAATGCCACCATTAGAGGCAAAAGCACAGCCGCTTGGACTGAAAAGAAAGCGTGGAAGGCCAACTAAAGCGCGAGCGGCATTAATAATCCAGTAATGTTTTCTTTTTCTTTTAATTAGGTACGGAAATATACGTGCTTAATTACTATAAATGATTGTATTTCAATACACAAATTGATTTTTATAAATAAAGTGTTTTATTTTGTCTGTCCTCAATAGTTCATATGTAATAATAGTGGCTTTAATATACTATTTGATGACAATTTTAGGTAAATTTATCGATCGATAAGTGTAGGGTGACTTACATTTTAAACATACTAAATTATATAATTAGAAGCTAATAGAATTACTATTTTGGTGTCATATATTAATATTTTAGAAGTTTGCTATTTGAATGCATGCCACAAATTTAGATGCTAAAAAATAACCACCATGCTGAGTTATATTTACAGTGGCTTACATAGAAGATAACCAGTGGCTGAGATACTATTATTCAGACGCGCGTTGGTTGTGGCCGACTTAGTAATTTAGAAGGTAACTTATATTTTCTGAGGCGAATAATGCTATTAAAAAGAAGCTTGTTTAATTAGTACCCTTTATTTATTTACGTAATCAGAACGGCAATTATAAAAATAATGACAGAAGGTAAATATAAAATATAGTTAGATTAGGTAAGAACGCATGTTATAAATAGTTATACAGGCAAATTATCAATAATCAAGCTTAATTAAGTTATCATCAGAAATATTCTATTATAAATTCAAATTACTAATGATTCAACATAAAATTGAGAAATAAATATAAGTCCAAATAGGTTAAAAAAAAACATAATTGGAATGCAAGTCAGTGTACCTATCTGCGGCAAGACCTCAGCGGGCGGTATCTTGTTGAGCAAGTCCTGCAGTATGCTCAGCAGCAGGTTCTTCCTGGGCTCCAGCGGCAGGAGGTCGTGTGGCGCCACGCAGAACAGGATTTCCGTGAGTTGGCGCCACGAGTCGTAATAGTGCGTGAGCGTCGCCGCGAGGTTGCGCTGCCGGTTCACTTCCGTCACGTAGTCTAGGACCTGGGGGATTGATGTGTTTGCTCAATTACAGAGTTAACACAGCAATATTTAGTAGACTTGTAGGTCTTTAGGTAGCGTTCTTCTAAAAACACAATGAACCAATAAGCAACTTCATCGCTAAACTGTGTGTGACGAATCACTACATAATATAAAACAAAGTCACTTCCTGCTGTCTGTCTGTCCCTATGTATGCTTAGATCTTTAAAACTACGCAACGGATTTTCGTAGCTCCCGCGCGTGCAGCGCGTGCCGCTTCCCGCCCAGACCTGTCACCAACATAGGGTCTACACGTTGCTCCTTACAATACAAGCGTACCTTCTGTATCTCTCCGGCGACGAGAGTCCTCTGCGGCGCGGTGGCGTGCAGCGCGGCCAGCTCCCGCGCGAGCAGCGCGTGCATGCGCGTCACGCTGATGCGCTTCCCGCCCAGACCTGTCACCAATTAAACATCAAAGTGGTTTATTTTATTTAGACCTTACAGGACTCTATATAAAAGTACATGTTCAATTATTGGTACAAATCATGATTACGTGGCTCGGGCGCCGGCTCCACCGTCACCGGGAGGGACTCCAGTGTGCGACGGAGCAGGCAGAACTAGTATAGTTACCGGTGGGCAGGTCGCAGGAGGCGATGGCCTGCGTGAGCTGGTGCGCGTGGAACAGCTCCCAGCGCGGCTCGGGCGCCGGCTCCACGGTCACCGGGAGGGACTCCAGTGTGCGACGGAGCAGGCAGAACTCCCAATCCTATAGGAAATACAATAAGAAACAAAGTTAAATTAACAACATCTCAACGTAAAGTGACAACCCTTTACGAGCACGAGCTATTATTTGCCAGTAGGTCGGTTAGGTTTGAGTTCCGACCACAACGGCCACTTTCTGTGAATAAATCTATGTATATGTTTGGCAGTAGTTTCGGATTATACGGAACAATTTAACGGCCACCCTTTTGGATATCTATTAGTTGTTAAGTACTGATTAAGAAAACACTGTGACAATCCCTCCAACCTTCCCATGGTCCTGCCAACCTTGCGGTTATACGGACCGAAACTGTGAGAAAGGAGTCACTCGGGTGACCCCAGACTCTACAAATCCTACGCTCTTTGTCCCGAACACTCTCCCCCTTCTGGGGCATGCCACATCACATTACAGACTTCATTGCCGGGCTGCTCCACCCCAGCTCGGTGCTGCTCTGTGCCCCCCCCATCCCTGGTCGAAAACGTGCACTCCTCAACGCGCCGTGTCTTGTGCCAGATTTTGGCGAACCTTTTCAGCTTTCCGAAATTGGCCTCACTGCTGACTAGATCCGAGTGGTATATCGGTCCCTCATATCCCCCCTCCCTAACAATTCCTCGTAATAGAGTGTCCCTTTCCACCGCATACAAAGGACAGTCCCACAGAATATGGTCCCTTGTCTCTCTCGTCTCCCCACAGCTGCACGCAGCTGTGTCGCTCAGCCTCATGTCGCACAGACGCCCCCTGAAGCACCCGTGGCCCGTCAGGAGCTGCGACACCTCGTGATCAGGTTCCACCCAGTGCGCTCTCATGCGCTCTCCCACATCTGGGAAGAACCTGTACAGGTCACGGCCCTTGTCCTCAGACTCCCAACGTGCCTGCCAGGTATCGATTGTCGCCCTATCTATGTCCCCCCTGAGCTTCCCGTGTACCTCTCTTGGCTCGCCCTCGGTCACCTCAAGTCTACGACCAGCACGGGCCAGCAGCAGATCGGCCGGCAGGACCCCCGTAAGAACCGGCAGCGCAGCAGTGCTGCAAGACCTGTAGGCCTTCGTTAGAAGCACCAACGAAGGTCTCTGGGTCCTAAGCAGCACACTGCGGACCACATGGACGGAGGACCTGTGGGACCAAATCCTGGCCGCGTACGTGAGCACCGCTTCGTACGTCCCTCTGTAGAGCACCCTCAGGGCCCTGTGGCGGACCCCCCACTTATTCGCTGAGATACGGGACATCTTGCCGAACGACCTACTCGCTCTTTCGCCTACCGATGCCGCATGGGCCGCGAAAGATTGGGTGGGGTCGATGATGACCCCCAACACCTTGGCCTCCTGCACAACGCGGATCGACGCGACAGCCGCATTGGTTCTCAGCAGGGGTGGCCGTTGCATTCGCCCCTTAAGGGTCATGGTCTGGGACTTCGTGGCGGCGAATGTGAGCCAAAACACTGTGACAGCCGTGAATCGGCCGCTAAGATGGTCAGTAACCTGCTGCGGGTGTTGGCTGGTGTGCGTGAGGTCGGTGAGCAGCGCCGCCAGCGCCGCGTGCTGCCGCGCGCCGCCCGCCGCGCCGGCCGAGCACGCGCACGCGCGCACCGCCCACGACCGCGCCGAGATGGTGACGGCAGACGCGTTCTGAAACAGACATCGACAAGGACTATAAATACGATGGCCAACGTGATCAGCTTTTAGCACTGTTTTATTTGAACGTCAGGGAGTGGGGCTAACAAATATGCCCCACAGAAATGCTCACTATCACTTGCTAATAGTACTGCTATTTCGCGCCACGACATCGACAACCGGGCGAGAAAAATACAATTAAAGACTTTGCCGCATCGCTCGCCAATCGACGTTAACACTATTGCCTCTACTTCAGACGCATGACAACTACCGGCACTGTATGTAGGAGTCGTTCTGGAAACTTCGCGGGTGACGTAGGTACCTTGAGATCGATTATGCGCTTGACGTGCCGCGTCAGGAAGTAGTCCCGCGAGCGCAGGTAGCGCAGCACGGGCGGCGACGTGCTGGGCCGCGCGCACAGCCAGTACACCAGCCGGTAGCAGCTCTCTATTAGATTGTCAGCTTCTCTGTAAATAACACTAATTTGTAGTATCCTGCCGGCTGCGCCAGCACTGCAGGCGGTAACGGCTTTGCACTAGAAACTATTTAATTATACGTATAATTTTATTTTATTTATTTATTTAAGAAACAAAATCCACAGCCTTTAAAACTAATATTAACATACTTAATAACTAAACTTAAGGCCAATAAAGGATTTACTTTGTATAAAATTAAAAAATGTCTATCACTATAAATCAAATTAATAAACGCTAAAACAATTTGAATGACATAAGAAAAAAAAGAGTATAAACTAAATTTAAAACAAAAAGAAACATGAAAATTAAAACTAAAATACTAAATACAAATCTCATTATTCAAGTGTCTCAGCTATGTACCTAAACTATCACAGCCTTACAGTTAATTAGATTGTTTCCTGTTCTGTGAAAAACAAACAATGTTTGTATTTTACCGGCTACATTATTTGAATTTCCTATGGATCGATGTATCAAACAAAAGCATAATTAATTCCTGGATTTAATAACGTTGTTAATATATAATCTGTAATAATAGCAATCTAAGGTGTGTACCTGTTCTCATCATGTCCGGCTATGAACTGGTCCAATATGTCCAGGATGGAGTGCAGACAGGTCCGCGGGAACCCGGCTGCGCCAGCCTCGTTCAACGCGCTGCGGCTCACCTGTACAATACAACATGTTATTACTTACTTCAATCAACCACGTCAATCAACAAGCTCTATGGATGCTGTCTTTGCTTTTCTCCTTGTGACGAGACATAAGTAGCTGTACTTGGCAACACTTACCGGGTCGTTGAGCTGGTATCCCAGTAGAAAGTGCGCTAGATTGGGCGGCGCGGTGGGCAGTAGCTGCAGTAGTAACATCACCACTCCTTCCTTGGCCGCGCGCACCGGGTTCTTCTCGTCGTTGCTACTCGGCCACTCTTCTGCTTCCAAGCATTCTACGAAGCCGTGTCTGGTGCGAGAAATGGTATATGTGAGTGAAATATTTTGGAAGGATCCAAGTAAAACAAATTACAAAATATTCTGATTCCTTGAAACTGAATGCCTTCTATGCACGCTTTTGGAAAGCTGACTCTGCACAGCGCAAAGAGCCTAGTAGCTTACGTTCTCATCGATTTTAGTTTTTATCCACAGTTTTCCGCCCACCCCAACAATATCTTTTGATGGTCAGCAGGGCTACCACGCTATTTAACGCATAACGTAACTCGCGTTAACTCGTTATTAATAAATAACGCGGGAAAAGGCGTCTTTTACGTTAAAATGCGCCTTAAAACGTGTTTTCACAGCCTCTGGTGTGCACACAGTATATTAACCTACCAGAGTCAGAGCAGCAGCTTCCTTCTGTGTATTTTTAACACCTCCATTGCGATCCAATCAGCCTGCCAAACGTGGTGATCATGGCAACCGTTTTGTGGGGAGGCAAGTTCAGTAGAACCAGAGAGGTAAGCGTATGTGTGCTAATAAGGGTGATATCTGACGACCTCTGTCTGTGGCGCTCTGTCTGTGGGTGAAGGACCGCCTGCGACGCAGGAGTATATCAGTCATCTAGTACCCATAACACAAGCTCTGCTTACCTTAGGGCTGGATGATGCTGTGTGGATTGTCCATCATTATTTATTATATTTTTCAACATAAGTGCACAATATATACCTAATTTCAGTAGCAGTGGCGTGTTTGTGCGAGACGGCGGCCAGCAGATGTTGGTGGGCGCGCGGCGCGTGCAGTGCGCGACAGAGCAGCTGCACGGCGCGCGCGGCAGCCGGCGGCAGCGCGTCGCACGAGCCCACCACGCGGCACCACGTCACCAGGCGGCAGCTCGTCTCGCCGTCCGGATCTACCACAGATAGGCGATATACAGAGGTGACAGAACAGAACAGGTACATTTTTTTTTTCATTATTTAGGATTTTGAAGTCGGATTATATTTTTTAAAACACATCAAATTATATAATATTGTAACATATGCGTAGAGAAAGTGCAGACAAACCACAAGACGATTCAAATCTCTTGCCTCGCGGGCTCGATACGCAGCTTTAAAATGTTGTTCTCACCCAGTATAAGTTTGGAGAGCCCCAGTACAAGCATGGACCGGTTGGCCTCCGCGGCCGCGTTCAGCAAGGGCCGCTCCAGCGCAAGCGCGCGCTCCAGGATCTGCAGGATGCTGATGAGACTCTCCTCGATGTACACCTGCCAACAGAACTACTCTGTTATATATAATCCTACTAATATTATAAACGCGAAAGTTTGAGAGGATGTATGTTAGTATGTTTGTTGCTCTTTCGCGCAAAAACTACTGAATCGATTTTGATGAATCTTCACAATAATATAGTTTACATATCAGAATAACACATAGGCTAAGATATATTATCCAAATCTACTAAACTATCACCTCGTGGGTGAAACCGCGGGGCGCAGCTAGTATATGTATATGACGGCGCCACGCCTTGGTTCGACTTTGTAGAGCACGTGCACCGAGCCGAACAAAGGGACGCTGCCCGCTGCGCAGCAGGTCGAACCGAGGCCTAGCGCCGTCATATATTTGTTCACTAATACATACTATTTCTACAATCATTTTATGTAACCGCCGCCATCGGAATCAATGTTGGGGATATCTGCCTCCATATTGTTCCATAAGGTTCCAGAAGACTTTACCTTCCCTAGAGGCGGCGGCTGTCGCTCCAGTGCGGCGTGCGCCTCCTCCAGCATCGTGAACAGTAGCCGCAGCAGCTCGGACTTGCTGTGCAGCGCCATGCTGAGCCGGAAGCCGGGAGGGGGGTTCACTTCCGGCTCGCGCGCGGGAGGGGGGAAGTCCGACGGGTTCGGCTCGTACTCGTCCAGCCAGCGGGCGAAGATACGGAACGCTAGGGAGAGAATCTGTGGAGGAATAAACGAGACTTATAAAAAAATCCATAAAATTTCAAAGAAATTCATCTACCAACATAATGTATATGCGTTTGGCAAACGAAGCCGACGTAATCGCAGACATTCTGTCAAATATTTAAATAATACTGGACAATCCACATAGCATCATCTAACCCCAAGTTAAGCAGAGCTGGTATTAGGCTTAATACAATACATTACATAGATCAATATTTTTATTATACATAGATAACGACCCAGAACACTCAGTCGGAACTGTCTGCCGATCACACATAATTGTCCCGAGGCGGGATTCGAACATATGGACACAACAGTCATACCTTCCACTTCTCCGTGTGGTCAGTGTACGCGCGATGCGGCGCCGCCAGCGCCAGCCTCATCACGTGCTCCAGATAGGGCTCCAAGCCCGGGGCGCGCGCGCCGGCGCCCAGCGCGCGCGGCGTGTAGCCCCCGTCACACAGAGAGTCTATCAGAGTAAGGAATGATATCGATACGGGGTACTCTTCTGCGCGGCATTCCACCTGGGAAAAAGGTATTGTTGTTATATCAAGTACCTTTTAAAGAATATGCAAAGAACTGACTGTCAAAATCATTGCCGCCATGAATAAAAGAGCAAGTTTGATCGTCGATTGAGTCATTGATTATTCATTTCTATGTATATTCTTCATTGATATGAACGGTAGTGGGTGCGACAAAATGTATAGTGAGCACTAAGCCAGAGCCCATTCATTTTAGCTTAATTTTAGTCATAGCTTACAAAGACACAGAATCATCAGGCCCGGAACTAAGCAGAGCTTGTGCTATGGCTATGGGTGCAATAATGGCGTGAGAGTAGTTAGCAGCAACTAGAGATACCTCGTTAAGTTCAGCAGTGAGCGGCATCTTGTCGTGCTGCGTGGTGACGAGCCGGGCGGCCTCCAGCGCGGCCCACACGCGCCCCCGCGTCCCCGCGGTCCCGCCCAGCGCCGCCAGAGTACTTAGCAGCTCTGCTTTCAGCTGCAGAGGTACTGCGCAGCTTACGAGACCTGGTGAACAGAGATCAATAAATAAATAATGTTGGACAATCCTAGAACCGAACATTACAAATGTAAATTTATTAATCGTTCTCTCCGCTATAAATTGTGCTTAACATTATTTCTAAACTTTGGTCATTTAGTTTCATTGTATAGAGGTAGATATAGACACTTACCAAACATAACATTGACGGCATCCCATTGCAAGTTTTCACAGATGGCAGCGCAAGCCGTGTGGTCCTCCCGAGCCGCGCTCGCGATCAGCTTTAGAGCAGCCACAATCGCCTCCACCTAAACAACATAAGGAAACGTCATCTGTAGCTATCAGTGAATGGGCCTGCAAGGCTACCACGCTATTTGACACATAACGTAAATCGCGTTATCAGTGTTATTACTCTAATTTTAGCGCCGTTAATGCGTGTTCAAGCGCATTTTAACGTGAATAACGCGTGAAAAGGCGTAATTAGCGCTAAAATTAGCGTAATAATGCTGATAACGCGAGTTATGTTATTTGTTAAGTAGCATGGTAAGGCTGCTGCCTTCTAGTGTCTCCTAAAGTTGAGCAAAGACATATGATCCCTCCCAGTATTTCTATTTCGAGCCACCTCTACCTACGTGTCATCAAAGTCGATGAAAGCGAGTTCTATCTTGACTAATGATAATGGAGTACAAATGGGATATACATAGATAGATAAAAACTTTATATGGTACTAAAGGCACACATAATACAATTAACATAGAGATACCATTCTAGACAAAAGTACAATAGGTTTAACAATTCAAACAAGCACTTTATAAAGGTCAGTACTTAGTTGTAGGTAAATTTGTGTGCGTTGTAGTATAACAAATATGACATGGCGCAGCGAATTTTTTTGCCTAAAAGCAAAAACACTGATATAAAAATTACCTTAATAAAACAAGAATCCCAAAAAGAATAGCATTTTTTCCAATCATTATAGCATAATTTCTCTCACCTCTTCTTGTCGAACCAGCATTTTCCCTGGCCGGGCGGCCGGCGTGAGGATGGCGGAGGCGCCCATGGACGACGTGAACATGTGGTCGGAGAACGGCGCCGGGTCCGCGCGCAGGTTGCTGTGGACGTAGAGCGTGTGAACTAGGAACAGAGGAGGACCACAGGTCGAGCCTTGTGCGACTCTACTGGTTTATTGATAAATTGTTGAAAACTTGTATCTTACTGTGGATGTTGAGTCTGAAGTAGGACCAAAACCCCATTTACTATCGTTCAAAAGACGTTTCACGTAACTACTCCGCTGTGGCTGCAATCCTAATACAGCAAACTTTATTTTCAAACATATAGTTTTGTATGTTTATTACCTCAGCACTTTCAACGGGGTGAACCGATTTTGATGATTCTTTATTTTTTATTTGAAAGCTGGTGCTTCCCGTGTAGTCCCATGGTCTGACAATGGCATCCATGAGAAAACCATATAAGTCTTAAATTTGCATTAAGTATGTGCCCGACAAATGGACGAATAAGTAACTTAATATCACGCCATCCTATTTCGATGATTCTTTTTTTAAACTAAGTTTTTTATTTAGGAAGTTGAAGTCAGTTTATAGTTTTTTAAAACAAGCCAAATTATAATGTTAGGTCTGTACAGAATACAAAATGTTTATTCAATAATAAAGGATACATAGTCATAATCATATTTGAAACCACCTTTTAAGTATTATGAAAATACTTGTGCTAGGTGGCTTCGCTCTTACACGTTCACATTAATTCATATGTGTTAGTTTTTGTAGGCTTGACTCTATATCAAACTAACAATAGTAATTATATTTTAATAAGTAAAGTAAAAAATTAACTATTAGAGTACAAAGTAGGAGGGTAGGTCACAAAATATACACTGACATCTCCGACATCTCTAACACTGTAGGTGGCTCACCAGTAGTATCTATGCAGGGCAGTGAGCGCGTGGTGCGCCGAGAGCGCGTCTCTCCGCGCCAGCAGCGCCCACGTGTGCCGCGGAACCGTCAGCGCGGCCAGCGCGCGCAGGTAGGCGGGCACCAGGGCTGCGCACACCAGGGAGCCCGACAGCCGGACGAACTTGTACAGGGTGGCTGCGCGCCCGCCAGCGCCGGGGCCGCCGCCCCCGCTTGACCTGAGGACAAAAACATTGACTGTAGTGGCGGTAGCTTCATACAAGCCCAAAAGCCGGGCTTGCCCTACCTCGAATTTCATACCGACCGAAAACATTATTCAATATTTCAATTTTCGCGCGCCAATACATTCATTTGTTTCTTTTTAATCTATGGCTAGATGACTATCTAGTAAGTATCCGAACGCGCCGGCGGCGGCGGCGGCGCGCGGCCTCAGGTTGGCTCTCAGCCATGCATCTCGCTCACACTCATGGGCTTGCAACGGGGCTTTGCAGCCGCCTATATATGTCCCGTTCTATCCTATGAAAAAGTGCTACGTCTATATATATAACTAGGTTAGTTTTCTATAGCGTTTAGTATGGAAAATGAAGCCCGGCTTTCACTGTGAAGTTCGTTTCAAACTACGGTCAACTCACGAAGTTCGTACAAGATAATTCACAAAAACACATGAATGTAATTTCATTTTGTAATTTCGATAACCAACGCATAGGGACATCATTATCTCGTCAATTATCTGAAGAAATTTCAAATCACAATACGCGTGTTGTATTTGCTCTCCAAATACGACCTTTTTTTAAAGACCTTTTTTTGTTTATGCAATAACAAGATAGCGGCAAACCGGTGCCTAGTTATTTAGCGAATCGTATCTCGGGCTTGCCCTGTTCTCAAGCCCTAGGCACGCCACTGATTGACTGAGTATAATACATATATAAACCAGAAGACAGGTTCAGCCACTGGTATCAACAATTCGTTTTCCATGTTCGGGTGATATCGTCTAGGCTTAAAGAAGCCTTTCATCCACTTCTTGTATACTATAGCGACAAGCTGGTTAGTGTGCGACAAGCCATTTCATTCTGGTTCCATACCTTTACAGGTCTTGCGTTGATTAGGCTCCACTTTGTGGTTTTTGTCCCCACAACTTGCGGCCATTAATGGCAGAGAACATTCACGCCGAACAGAAGATAAGAACTCACAGTTTGTAGCAATTATATTTTTTAAAACCTTACCTGTGTGAATGTGTATTTGTCTCACAAGCGCGCCAGTAATCATCTCGCAGCCTGTACGGGTCGCGGGAGTATAGCTTCTGCACACATCGCAATAAGGCGTCTAATCGCGTACGCGCGCCGGCGACTGGCGCTCGCAATCCTTCTGCTGCGTACATCTGAGCACAGCGCGCGGCTTCGTCGGCTCTGTAAGTGATTGAAAAGAAGAACTAGTATGAAACCTTGAGGTACCCCAGTGCTGACTGGATTCTATTTTCATTATATCAAACAATTGTTAAATTGTATCAAAATTTTGCCCATTGTTATCCTATTAATATTATAAACGCGAAAGTTTGTAAGTATGGATGGATGTTTGTTACTCTTTCACGCAAAAAATACTGAATGGATTTTGATGCAACTTCACAAGAATATAGCTTACATATCAGAATAACACATAGGCTACAAATTCATAAACATATATTGTATATTATCCAAAATATCTATCGCAACGCGGGTGAAACCGCGGGGCGCAGCTAGTAATTTATAATGATAAGACTAGAAGTTCATTTCCATTTCTGTTTTGTTGTTTCGCAAGTAGCTTCCGGTAAACAAAGAGGGCTCTAAGAATATAACAAAACATAATATAAGAATTAACTTATAGGAAATTAAAACTTACTTGACTCTCATCTCCATGAGTTTAGAATGCATCAGCACGATAAAGTCCGTTATGAGCGTGTGTATCCTCCTCTGGTAATACTCTTCTTTTGATACAAAATCCGTTGACAGAATTGTCTCATCCAGATATTCAAACACCTGAAAAACATTACACATGAACGGAAAATCTCCAATATTGAAAGAACGTGGTACATTCATAATGTTCTATGATAAAAGGACCCTTCCATCTATAGCGTGCTGTTAAAGTCGGGCAGCTATAGGACAGAGGTAGTTTTAGATCAAGCTTGGTTTTATATTATTCAAGTTAGAGTACACAAACTACATATTATGTATTTCGAGGAATTAGAGCGTAGGAGTACTTGATAAGAGACACTCATTAGTTAGTGGTCAAAGAGACAACTGACTTTTCCGTCCATAGCAGCATATACCAGAATCTCATCCTGATCCAGTAACTCCACCTTGACTCCTCCCTCTCCCCTCCACGTAGTATTCATTTATTTATTGCATACACATACATCGTCACATATTTTAGTATCGACTGCGGTGCTCCATACGCAACATTACCTTTCCGTCTATAGCTGCGTCAACCAGGATCTCATCCTGATCCAGTAACTCGACCTTCACCTCCCCCCTCTCCCCTCCACGCAGTAACGACTGTGGCGCTCTCTTCAGAGCTGCTAGGGCGAGGCCCAGAGACAACTGGCATAGAGCCCGGACACCTGATAGAAAATAGTAAAATTGTGAGATAAAACTCCCATAATATGCATGAAAAGTATCTGGGCAACAGTGGTGCAGCCATACAGAGTGTTAGACTTAGAAAATGGCTGTCCAAACAATGTTTTTGTTGAATTCTTGGTACATAAATATGCGTAGAATTGTATTTTTTTCCTTTTGACTTATTATATTTTACAATTATTTTCATTTTGGCCATTTGAATTTTAAATTCAATTTTTTACTGTCAATTTATTTTATTATGTTATGAATGAATAATAATTTTGATTATTTTACCAAATGTACTTATTTAATTTTTTTTATTTTAGTTGTAAAATATTTATTGATTATTTTATGACTTGTAAGCTATTTTTGTTACCAAATAAAGAACTTGAACTTGTACCAATCGAAAACGATCACAAAATATGTGAGGGCTTTTTGTTAGCCTAAACTGAAAACTGAATATAGTTTGAAATGTTTACCTGCAGGTTTATCATCTTGCGTTTGGTTCTGCGACGGAGCGAGCTCGTCTATCAGAACCGCTATGAGATCCGGGTCTTGGATGAGAGGAAGTTTCTTAGCTAATTCCTCGCCGTCATCTCGCCTGCTCAAAACATTTCAATCGTAAGACAGAGGAAATAAGGTTGAATTCTAATGACAAAAATCACAAGCTAAAGCAGTTTACCTGTGTAATACTGATAGGTCCAAAGCGTATAAAAGCGCCATTTGTAGAGCGAGTGAGATGTCATCCAAAGCTCCCGTTGGGCCTAAACTTGGTGATGTCGTTTGCTGCAAAGTGAGAGGTGTGTTGTTGTACATCATATCGAGCAAGTTTAATAGAATCAGACACTTCGTACTGATACTTACTTCTGAGAGTAGTCTGAGGATGATGTCTCTTCCTAGACCTTTTTGAGCGGACGCCGCGAATAGAACACCGGCCAAATGTTTTCTAGAAAAGATTTTGAAAATATTGTATTAGAACAGAACTTGTGATACATTCATTCACGAAATCGGATACTACAATAGATATGCGATACCCCCCAGCCATCTCGGTGGCACGGTGGGCGATGTAGGGAGGTTGCGGGTTCGATTTCCGCCTCTGGACAATTGAGTGTATGATCTACAGATATTTGTTCTGGTGTTCTGGTCGTTATCTATGTATAATAAAAAATATCTATCTAAGTATTTTTTAATATTAAGTATATCAGTCATCTAGTACTCATAACGCAAGCTCTGCTTAGATTGGGGCTAGATGATGCTGTGTGATTTGTTCATTATTTATTTATTTATCTTAACCACTCACCTGGTAGTCTCCATAGTAGCCACGAGCCGAGCGTGGTGCCTCGCCGGCGGCAGCGCGCGGTTCTGTTGCAGCAGCTCCATCTCCGTCGGCAGAGTGAACCGGCGCAGGGCGTCTAGCGCGCTGCCCAGCAGGCCGTCACTTATCAGCTGTTCCACGTAGCGCGACACGTACGCCACTATCTCCTCGCGACCATTTATTGACCTGTGGAACACATGATCATTGAATAAAGGTCAAGCTCAATTTAAAACTCTGGAAAATCGAAGGTTTTTTTCGAGATACTCGACAGTAGTAAATTTTATCTATTACTAGCTGCGCCCCGCGGCTTCGCCCCCGTGGAAATCTATGTGTCAAATTGTTTAAATGATAAAAAGTATTCTATGTCTCGCCGTAAAAACCATCCTTGAACTTCAACGAACATTTTAAAAAAAGATTTGGCCAAATTGGTCCAGGCGTTGTTGAGATATGCGCTTACCAACACATTTTGCGATTCATTTTTATATTATAGAGATAAGAATTGAAAGACATTTGGATCGCAAACCACATTATATTTCAATGCCCATGATTATTGTCTCCTAGTCTATGAACGTGAAACCTACAAAGAGAATGCAAGATTAGGGCAAACATCGACGGTAAATTTGCCGTGTATAGGCACGATCCCCAGTGTTGTGCCACATACGGCTGTTTGCACCGTGTCATTCATGGCACTGTTTCTTAAACGTACGGCGTGCTGTACGGTTAAGAAATGCCATGAACAAAACGTTCCATGAACAAGCGCCTTAATGTTGTATGTTTCTTAGTTATACTACAAGAAGATTTGAGAATGCCATACAAACTCTTCATGTGCGACTTGAACAAGGTATTCTTTGTTTATTTACTGCTTGATTTCTGGTATACGTATACCACAGTCGTATATATACAGGATGGAATTTTGTACTGCCACCTCAAGGGAAAGTACTCTTAATAATGTAGATAGAAAATCTTACTCAAAGAAAACATTCCTTTAGTTTTGACAAGAAAAAAACTGCATTCAGTGTATAACATACCAGCACACTCCATCCCGTGCCATGACAATCTCTTTCAGTGCATGGACCAGCGCGCGGCGTCCGTCGTAGAACAGTATGATAGCGACGAGTCCGCGCGGCAGCCCCGGGTGCCGCGGGGACTGCCGCTGGGCCGTGTGCAGCAGCTCCAGGGCTAGGTACTCACTCACGTTGTACATGTCTGGAAGGGAATTCAATGCACATTGTAAATTGTATGTAGTCAGCTTTAGCATTAATGCGAAAGAGAGGTTTTCACAACACGCAAAAAGAGAACTGTCGTGGCGTTACGGTGAACTATCATTTAAACGCAACAAAAGTAGAGAATTGACACACAAGCGACCTCAATTCATAAGACACTTCTCTTTTTGAACATACTTTTAATCCTCAAGCATCGCGTGCAAAGACGCATTCCACGATTAGTTATTAATATAAGTCTCACTTTAGTTTTATTTTTCATCATCAGCCTATATTTGTCCACTGCTGGACATAGGCTTCCCCCAATGAGCGCCATAGCGCCCTGTCTTCAACTTGTCGCATCCAGCAGTCTGCAGTCTTTCGCAACCTGCAGTCTTTCGCAGGTCGTCATACCACCTGGTCGGAGGGCGTCCTACACTACGTTTACCGAGTCGTGGTCTCCACTCAAGAACACGTTTGCCCCAGCGGCCGTCGGTTCTTCGCGAGATATAGCCAGCCCACTGCCACTTCAGTTTTTTTTACTCATTCTAAATTATATCTTCAAATTACTACTGTTAGATAAATTTATTGCTAAGTTGAATATTTATTCCTTCAACTTTAATAATTTACGCAATGTATGATAATGCGATTTCATTTTTGACTAGGTATTCCATACTATAGACCAGATACTAAATGTGAAAAACAGATGCATAATAAATATAACTAAAAGTATTTCAGCAAACAAAGTATTTATAGTATTTAATTAATGCCAGTAATAAAGATACCAAGTGACTATTTATTACCATACTCAGTATAGTGTAAGTTCAGTTCAGTTGTTTATTGATATAAATTTCTTACTAAGACTGATAACTATGCTGAGGACTGACTATGCTTTTTAGTGTATTTTTGTTTTAATTTATTTTCTATGATATGGGTCCTTAATTTTGTATTATATTCCTGAAATAAATGATTTTATTATTAGGGTACATATTTACCTGATATAATAATAGCCTCATCCACCAGCTCTTTGGAAAGCAGCGTTTTCCCCAAACTGGGGAGTGTCACTCCTTCTGTAATCCCTCTTTTTATTTCATCTCGGCTTGCTGGATTTTTGGGCTAAAAATTATAGGTGTACAAATAATTAGTAGCATTACTTGGAATTTGGTAGCTAACCCATTATTTTTCTTTCATTTTTCGGTTTTGGTCAACTTAAATAACACATTTATTATGCACTCACTAAAGGCCTTACAAACAACTTACAGGGTTCCTGAACAAAGATAAAAAGGTTTGCTTGTGCCGTCGGAGAACAGACTCGAATGTGTGCACGGTGTATGTAGCTGAACCTCCCTCGTTGGTGAGGTAGCCCTCCACAACCGACACCAGCTCCTTGAATGGTGTCCATAGGTCGTCTGTAGCACTGCCTGGTGAAACAATATTATTTAGCTATCTGGTTGATTTCTTGTCTGAAGGAATCCATGACTATAAAATTTGTTAGAGAAGAAGTGCAGGCAGCCTTAGTAGAAACTTAAAAAGCCAGAAGTTGGGATACTACATTCTTTTCGAGGAAGAGAAACTTTATAACTTAGCAGCAATTATAACCTATTCAGCAGAGAATTATCACATGAGATACACATCTAACGACCAATATTTAGGTTTTAAACTAAACATATTATTAAAATCTATTTTTTTTTTAGTAAAATGGGCAAATTAAATTAATAGAGGTGTTATTTAGCATTATATTCAGGTGCCGCTAAAATGTAAACAGCACCGACAATAGGTTACAAACTTTGAGACTGTTACCTTCATTGATATCCATGATTTGAGCTTATTAACACATGTGTCTTACAAAATGAACACTCTGACTGAAATACAACAAATTGCTGAAATCGTTTATTTTTACAAAATTTCTTTGAAAATATTTTTGGAAAACAAATCATGACAGACACCACAGTTGTTGATTTTTAAACCTGGCTTGAAGGATTGATGCAATTAGTTGATGAAGTTAGCAACAAGCTTTGTATCCAACATACAGTAAGCATGATTGGTATTGTGTTGGCCATGTGTTGTTATTGTCAGTCTATAACCACCCCACCCTACTTTTAGTGGTTAGACAATGTCGTTCTGCGTCATTCATTAATTAACCACGTCGTTAATGCCCGGGATACACGAGGCTAGTTCACTACTAAACTGTCCTGGCTTTGGCTTGGAACATGCTAGTTCTGTTTACACTAGGCTTGATTATTTAACATATTACATTTTTGGAATAGGTACCTTTAAAGTACCTATTCCAACAGTACAAGCAAGCTAGCCTACTTAGCAAGCTAACTACTAAGCTAGCCTACTAATATTATAAACGCGAAATGGATGTTTGTTACTCTTTCACGTAAAAACTACTGAATGGATTTTAATGAAACTTTACAATATAGCTTATACATCAGAATAACACATAGGCTACAATTTATAAAGATATATTGTATATAATTCAAAATATCTATCACCACGCGAGTGAAACCGCGGGGCGCAGCTATAGGTAACTAAACCACAAAAAAAAACATTTAACTTGCTTGGCGTTGTGAACTTGTGATTCAGAAACAACTGTTATCATTATCTATTATGTACCTAAAGAATTAAATAGAAAATGAATGTAAGTTGCGTATAAAATTACATGGCAACTATAAAACAATAAAAAGTATTTCAAGATTCGTGCATTGTTTGAAAAAAAAACCACAGGTCTTTTTTCAAACATTTCTAATTTGAATGGCTGGTGTTAGAGTAGGTACTGACCTAATGATTCTGTATTCGATATCACTATATTTACTATCTATGAGAATTAGCAAGCTGAAGTGACAGTGGGCCGGCCATATCTCACGAAGAACCGACGGCCGCTGCTGGGGCAAACGTGTTCTTGAGTGGAGACCACGAATCGGTAAACATAGTGTAGGACGCCCTCCGACCAGGTGGGATGACCTGCAAAAGACTGCAGGTAGATGCTGGATGCGTCAAGCTGAAGACAGAGCGCTATGGCACTCATTGGAGGAGGTATATGTCCAGCAGTGGACTAATATAGGCTGATGATCATGATGACTATATCACTACTACAACTAAAAATAGGGAATAGGGACAGGTCATGAAAAATAATAACATCAATGTTAATTCACAACATTGAGAAAGTTTTTAATTAGTTAGGTAGGTACACTGTAAAATTAGAGAACAACTAGGGACAACAGGAGTCATAACAACAACAATATTATAGAGTAAGAAAAATAGATTTTTAAGAATTTATAAATGCAGCTCATTATTAAAAATAGCATCTAAGTACTAATTCAGATGAACTTCTCAATCTTCGACAAGTACTCTGTGCATTTGTTCCTGTAAAAGGTGTTATTGTACAACACAACATTGTTGTAAAACTCTCCAACATTAGTAGTCTGGACGGCCAGAGAATTCAACACATCCATGTTTCCATCAGTCCTCACTCTATCACATTCAGATTCCACTGCATCCAAATAATTTAAGGCAGATTTGTTTTTCAGATTTTTCAGGACAATACTGTTGTTTGAAGTAAAACCTGTCATCTCAAAACATGCCTTAGCTGCAATGTATAACACACTCGCGTAAAAGTGGGACAGAGCATTCAAATTCACAATCATCAGAGTTTCTCCCAATGCCAACTGCTTTATCACTTCAAGCAACAACTTAAAGCTTCTTTTTTCATACGCATTGTAATCTTCTAATAGGTTGTACTCTTGCAACCCTAGAATTTTGTGTATCTCCACGCCATATTCTCCAAATTGATCCAAATCCATTAGATTCGGTTTATCCTTGCAGAACACAATCTCTTTAAACTCTTGTTCTGCTAAAATTTGTTGGTAAAGTTTGAATATTGGTATGAATATGAATTTAGAGCTGTTGATTTTCTTCAAAGGTAGGCCGTATGTGAACATTAGTTTAAGATTGATTTTATCATCATAGAAGTTCAGCCATTTTACTTTATCGCTTATTAATATAAAGGGGTTTGAGATGGTTTCTGCTTGTAGAAACGAGTTCAGATTACTCAGTTTTTGTTTTAGCGACATTCTCGCGTAGAGGTGCCTCTCGGTGTAGGACCCGCGGTGGTGACGCGGATTCAAGTTCACTTTGTTCTCCTCATGAAGGATCCCTTTCAGGATCTCTTGTTGGTTTTCCAAGGGCTTCAAATCATACTGCCATATAAATTCACTAGCTACTATAGCTCTGATTCTCTTGATATCTCTGTGCAGGGATATATTCTTTTGCATCAAGTAGGCTTGTAGATTATTATTGATGACTTGACACTGTATGCAGCAGTAATAGTTGGAGCATTCTTGGATCTGCTTGAGGAAGCCTTCGGGGATTGCTTCGAGGGGGAATAAAGCTTTGTTCGCGTAAACATCAGTTCCATATGCAGTTTTGAGAATGGGGAAATATTTTTCCAGGCTTTGTCTTCCTTTGTAGTGAAGGCAAATGGCGTAGACTTCGGAGTTACCTTGTCGCGAAGTCACGGGCTTGTAAATGTTGACTTCGCTAAACACGTGATTGACTAGGTAGAGTAAGCTCACAGTTGAATGTTCAAAAGTGGTAAAAAGCTTGAATATGAGTGTTCCACCTGTAAAAAATGCATGTCATGAGTTTTTGTACATTATGATAGATAAAGATAGAGAAATTGATTGTAATTACCTGAACTTAAAGTTTGCAGTGCTGTTATAATTTCACAGTAATGCAGTGGAGATGTCATCTCTTCCTGGGCATCTGGTTTTTGTAGGCAATCGATTGAACCATCGGCTGTTACAAGCAATACCTGGAAATAACAATTCAGGATTTAATAAAAAGAATAGATAGAAAATAATCTATTGTACACATAGTGTGAAGCATCCATGAAATCAACAAAAAGATGACTTCTATATTATATCATTATATTTATGCCATTACGGTTTACAATAGAAATAGAAGATAATACGTTCAAAATAAAATTAAGCAAATATCTAAAATCAAAAAGTCATTATAATATTAAAGAATACTTTGGGTTACTCCAAAAAGTAGATAAATATAGAGATTTAATTCCTATTGTTTATAACCATTGTGATAGAAAAATGTGCAATTTTTAAAATTTTTATATATGTGCTAAAATTCTATAATTATTGTACATTCCAAAGGACAAACTGTTCAACAGTTGGCACCAGACCCATACCACGACCCGTGCTTAGCTAGTGGCTAGATAATGCTATGTGAATTGTCCAGCACTATACAATTATTCGTTAATTAGAATAGAATAGAAAATTCTTTATTGTACTTTAACTATAAACTATAAGGTTGATAAAATTTTTGTTATGGGGTCATCCCTAACTGAGAGGACACTTTGATTTAAGATTTGTTTTGTCAATTTAACATTTAAGTTAAGAAGTAGGTTAGCAAAATTATATTTTATTTTGGGAGAACTTGATATACATATGTATTTATAAAAAAAAGTGAAAATGTGGTTTGTTGAAAAATTAAGAAAGATTAATTAAGAAAAATTGTTACTTATTTTTGTAAGCGCATTTGTGTTTAAAATCTAATCTATTTATAATTTTAAAAAAATATTTTTGTTAATGTAATTTAATGCTATTTTATTTTTATGTTATACTATACTGTGGATTTTATTATCTGAAATAAATAAATACAATACAATCAAACTCAAGCTTTAACATGATGTAAAAATACTACCTTTCCTAATGACTTGGCCTTTTGTATGATTGCCTGTGAGTTTGCCCAATCCATGAGGTTGCCGGTGTTGTCCACTCCAAAGTCCCAGTTGTCCAGCGTGTGAAACATGAACCGATCATCACTGATCATGTTTGATGGCGAGTTACCTTCATAGTACGGGTTCAGGGTGTTGGCCACCCATTGCCACTGAAAGGTAACATATCAGCTACTGTACATTTACAAATGCAATATGCAACCTTGAAGTTGTCTGCTAAAAAATATGCTTTAAAAGTGTTTTATTCATGTGAAATCTATGCCACTTGCCGCAAAACTTAATTTTAACACAAGGGTAAATATTTAAACATCTGGGTAAATAAAATTATTCATCAGCGGACTTGCTATTCTGCGAACCAATCTCACAGAATTAATAGAAACTCACCTCAACATTTGGATAATTCTGCTTCAAATAGTGGTTCAATGAAGTGATGAATGCACCAGGTGCCTCGCACAGGTGCAAGGACACCATTTTGGTATCGGTTGTTGCTTGCTTTGGTATCACATTGTAGGTGGAAGCACATTCATAGAACTTTGTCCATGCCTGTGTCAGAAATTCAGGGTTTACCAGGCACCTAATCTTCCACCCAACTTCTCCAGCAGGGTTCCTTCGACGCGTGTGGCTGCTCCACTCTTCGATATTAAAATCATTGAGCTGGCTCTTATGGAAATTCAATTTGCTCTTTTGTATTTCGAGTTCCTTAACCTTCCAGGGCGGTGTTGAGAAACAAAGTTCCACCTCAGGCAGTTTCCAGTCATTGTTGAAACGAAACTGAAACTTCTTGTTGAACAGATCATTTAATTCCTCGTGGAAGTCATCATTACTGTTAATATTTTGCCGCGGTTGAAAAAAAAAGTTATCCGATTTAGGATGAAACATTTTATTTCTTTTACGCTATTCTTGGGCGAAAGTTTCTCAGATTGAAGGATTTGCACTACATTTTCACCACCATTAAACATTACTTCACACCATCATCGTATACATTTAATAATGAAAGACCACACAATTTTATGATATTATAAAAAACTACGAATCTATTACAAACGAGAGATTCCAAACATTCCGATCGACATTTAACAACAAACAACCAGAGTGAATTCCAATCCAACCAACCAAATAGAATGTAGGTACAACCAAAGATCATGTTTTTTTTTTTTTTTTTTTATAATTTTATTATTGATTTTTACATTAGGTTTCGACACTGAAGGATTCGGCCTCGGACGATTTTTTAATTATTTTGTAGGAATACCTGTAACATTTTTATATAGGTATTTGTATTCTCTATAAAATTTCCTACAAATTACAATAGTCTGCAGTAAATATAAAGACAGACGAAAAGAATGTATAATACAAAAAATTCAAACTATGTTATTAATGTGCCAGACACATTAATAACATAGTTTGAATTTTTTGTATTATACATTCTTTTCGTCTTTTTGTCACTTTTCTTGCAATGTCCCCGTTCATGGGACCTATGAATCGGAATCAAGTTTTTTAACATTTTTCCACATTTTTGAACTTTGCACTCTATGCTGCACCGTGCGCGATGATTCGTCTACATTTACGTACATACCTATTGTACAACCAACCGTACCTACTAATCATACGTAGTTAGTGTATTTTCTTTGCAACGGAGAGTCCTCGGATTCCCGTGACGTCCCGTGTATATCATAATTCATAACTAATCGTGGACTGTAATGGTTGATTGATCGTTTCGTGTTAATGCGAGATTATTTTTTTAAAGAGGCTTTTAAAGGGAATAAAACTAACGGAAAAGTTATTTGCCGAAAACAGTTAGATAGGTAACCATTTTATAGGAACTTGAATTTTAGGCCAAAAATCTCTTATTCCCAAATGCTCCAAAAATACTCATTGACTTTAGCTTTTTTAATAGTTAATAAAAAATATAAAAGTCATTTATGGTCATTTGTATCTGGATATTTACCTACCAAGCGCCATGATCACGAAATAACTAAAGGCATTGCAGTTTGCTGATAAATTTCTCGTTTTCGATTCGTCATCTCCCGTTTGTGTGTTGGTTTGCTTGCACAAAGGCATACAAAGTGCAAGCAAGACGAGCGCGTGGCCGGGCTTTATAGATATTATGAGATGGTTGAGAATTGACGGTTCCAAACAGCTGTCTGTCCTGTCCATTGTCCAATTGTCCATCCAGCCAGCCAGTGTGTCGAGGCGAGGATCCCTGAGTAATCTGTGGCGAAGCACAGAACTAAGAAGTTGAAGTTGAAGAAGTTGAAGTTGAGTTGAACTATTTTATTTTATAGTTTATCTTCCTTTATAATTAATCTATGTTATCTTCCGATTATTATCACAATTCACTCACAGTAACACAGACAAGACAAAGTGAAAGGAATTATGTCGGCTAGCAGCAATTTTGACGCTGATTTCGATCACTACCTACAGTCCATGATAAATCTAAATGCCATCGACAGAATGACTGCCGACTTGGGTGAAGAACTGCATGATTCGCAGATGGCAATGAATCAGATTAAAACAATGATCGATTCCCTACCCAAAAGTACACAAGACACAAAGCCTGGACCTAGCTACAGTGGCATCCGGCACGAAGATTTGTCAAACTTTTTGAATGCTAGGACGCCCCATCTATTGATGCCGGATATGGATCAAAACACCTGCGATTTAGATTTGAACGACGCTATAGCCACTATGAAGACTTACGCAGAAGAAATAAAAAAGAATCTCGTGGTTCCAGATCCAAACACGAAAGGCTATGTGAAGAGAGATCTCGACGACTTAGATTTTGAGAAGTATGCTTCAAGTTTGGATGTGCTCTGCAAAAGACTGAGCAATTTGAAGATGAACAAGAAAGAAGATGGTATGCAAAGGAGTCCAGAGCTTGAAGAGAAGTTGGCAGTGATACATAATGATGTTAACATGTTTACCAAGGTATGTTCCTATACTATAGATACTGACTATGATATCCTTTCCTATTAGAAACTTTGATAGCAAAACTGACCATGGTTCTTTTACAGATGGTGCAGGCTAAGACAACTCTGAGTGAGGCAAACAAGGAATGGACATCTACACAGCAACAGAATGATGCAATCAATTATGATCAGATCATTAACAAACTACTTTCAGGAATCAATGAAGTCTCATACTTACTTCATAACAAAAATTAAGTTGTCTTACTGAGTTAATCAAAGTAAAATGAGTAACTCGGTTTCTGGTTGAACCATCTGTGATTGTTTATTTGAAGGTTTGTAAGAGTGTGATGTAGTATTTATTTATACGATATAGCCATTAACTATTAAAAATATAGATGTTAAGCATGAACTTGACTCTCCCACTGAGGGTTCCATACAAGTTCTTGTTTTTTTCCTTTACTTGAGCTATAAGACTTTGAGTTTTGCCAAAATTTAATGATTGTAGAACCTATAATCATGGGTACTTTGTTAATCTACATTGTAGATCAATGGGATAGGGAAGTATCCTAAATGATTATATTTTATAGGCATTGTTTACAGAGTAATGAAATTTTGATGCAAGCTGATTTTTGAGCAGAAAGTTATATAATATTTTTGTCATCCTTAATTAAGCTGGGGATTTTGTTATACATCTTTACTAACTGTTTACTTACCTATTATAAGGGCTTTAAGGCGAAATGAGTTCGTCTTTTAGAGACGAACAACACGTAGAAGACATTTCATTACAATAATATTAAATAACTAGAAAATAAAACTGGTTTTCCCGTAGAGATATCTCTGTAAAAATGAAGATTAAGAACTTTATACTGAACTATCGAGTCAAGTTTAGTCAATCGTGTTTCGACTCCCATAACTTACTAACTAATATGCTAAACTTTTGATCCTCATCAAAATATATTCGAAAAATAGGTGTTTTGTTCCCTTAAAATTGATTTCACCTTAAGTGGCTAACCACAAAAAGGTAATGTAATTTATCTTTGTTCCGTCTATTAGTGCACCTTCTCCTCGTTCCGAGAAGTCCGTGGACCGCCGGATTGTTTCACATTTAGTGTTGATCCCTTCTCTTCGAATTTCTTCACACATTTCTTTATCAAAACCGCACTCGGACATTGATTTAGGTCGTGTAAATCGTACTCGACGCGAAAGAAGCGTCTCACAGCAATGGGATAATTATTGTTTCAATAAAATTGTTTTACGCAAAAGGCGCGCTTTGAACCGATCCATTGCAAATAATTTTCCGTGAAATTAGCTAGCCACTAACCCTCTCCGCGCACGCAAATTTAAACGAATTCATGGCCCATCCTCTATATTATAATTTAAAATGTCTATTTTTCTATAAATTACAGCCATTTAGTTAATCATGTAAAAACAAGGTGAAGTAAATTTTTGTGATGCCCTGAAATGCTGTCTACAACTTTGTGTTTGTCTTATATTTATTAAGATATGTAATAATTTATTTTGTTTTATAAACTGGTCGCCAAACTCCCATGTGATTGGTTCCCTTTATATGTCGAGTCTCTTTACATTGAGTCAAAGTATATTTTTCTTGCAAAATATTGCTATTTTATCTTTCTATTACCTACAGATACGTCGAGTTTGGTGCATAGGTATAATCAAAACATATAATAATAACGACACCACGGGTAGCGAGTGCTCCCGGGGAAGTTCCTGGTTCTCGTCTCCGCTTGCGGAGTGGCATCCCAAGAGAACCAGATCCCCACCTCTTGCTTGCCTTCATTGGCCGGTCTGAGTGGAGTCGCGAGAGATGCATCTTAGTATGTAGACTCGGGGGTGGAAGTGTCTAATGGCGTAATAGCGAGGAAACCCGCTCACGAGCAGTATTCGTGATGGTGAAATCGGGGCCGCACCTCTCGACACCCTTCAGTCGTTTGCGCCGATGTTGTTCCTCTGCGGTATTTACGCCGGCTTTTTAAGGAACCCATCCAGCATTCGGCAAGCCACCGTGTGCCACTCTTAACATTATGATTGACTTGTTTATGGCAGACGTCCGCAATCTCCCCTAGCCCGATTACCCAGTCCATCCACCCATCACAATAGCTTGGTTTAATTTCTTTCATTTTTCTTTGCAATAGTCTCTACACCTGGCGGATACCATCTTTGGGTGTATCATATTGTGCACCTGAGGATGATACCCGCTATGTGTAGCCATCGCCTTTTGATTAACTATCTCAAAGGGCCTCTGCTGTTGGCTTCGGCCCCACGCAAGCCTTCCAAAGGACCGGGTCATTTTATGGCCCGAGATCATGGTAATGAGATACATAAGAATAATAATAAATAAATAATGCTGGACAATTCACACAGCACCTCATATCTAGCCCCAATCTAAGCAGAGATATGTAAATACAAATATTCAGGGATGAGTAAAAACTTATTATTATTATGTAGATTATGAGCGCACATTGCGCGCCATAGAATTCGCGTTCATAGGTGTAGTACCTACTACACCCTCCGGCTAGGTGGGATGACGACTCGCCAAAGACTGCAGCCTCTCGCCCCGTTATTCTATAAATTAGTCTTTTTTCTGAAAATTGTATACTTAGTTTGAAATACCCTTAGCGCGCTCGTGGCTTGGTTCGCGCTCGCAAGGCGTCCGCGTCCGTCCACCCACACCATAGAATTAGCTTTCATTCATTGCATGTTACCTAGCATGGTGCAATACACAAGTGGGGACGGCAAATTCTTTTTCATTCATGTTGTTGTCAGAGGTTGCGGTCGATTCTCGCCTCGGGACAATTGTGTGTACGATCTGCAGAGATTTGTTCTGGTCGTTATCTATTGTATTAAGTATATCAGTCATCTCGTACCCATTACACAAGCTCTGCTGAACTTGGGGCTAAATAATACTGTGTGGATTATCCAATATGTTTCGTGTATTGAATACGTTAATGATTGAGAAAGGTTGTGGCCCAGTACCAATGTTATCATTGTATTTACTCCAGTCACTGTTATTGTATTTACTGAAAAATTAAACTAAATGGTTTTTGAAAAACAAGTCTCTTTCAAGTCAAGTCATAAAACCAATGATATTTAAAAAGTTGTTTATTCGGTTTTATAAATACAAAGTCTGAAGAGTCCAGTGAAAGTGGCAAAGTCTGTCTTCTCATAAACAGAATAATGTCGTAAGTAATGAAGTACTACTCCTCACCAAACTTGACTCTTTTAGTTTCAATATTATCAAAGTCCTCTTCATCATCACCAATACTAGTCTTGCCCTCTTTAGGTCTCTCATCAGCTTCAATTACCTTGAACTTTACACCATAGATAGTACTACCATGCAACATTGTCATAGCTTCCTGGGCTGCTCTAGATGAAGCATATTTAGCAAAGCCAAATGTCTTGTTTGGGAACATAGAGACTTCAATGAGGTCTCCAAAACGACAAAATAAATTATGCAACACATGCTGCGGCGGTGGCATGGGTTTTAACACCAAGAAACATCTTTGGGCAACTCTGCTGCCTTTACTTGCCAAAGGTTTGGTCATTGGCAGCTTCACTCCACATATGTACTCAAAATCACTGTTATTGTCAGGCATCTTCTCTTTTGCGACAGATTTGATTAAGTTTGATGCTTCAGCAATAGCTTGAGCGAGCTGCAGCATGTCAGGGGAAGATTCCTTAACATTTCTGAAGTTATTCACAATTTCAGACAAATTATTGGCAGCTTGGGTGAGGGGACTGTGATAGGCACTGACAGTGACCACTTCTCCCGAGGGGAACTCAAAGAAGTGGAGGGTTTCCACCGCATGGGCTGCTGCTACCTCAGAATCATACTTAATAAGGGCCTTGCTTTCATTAAACTCTGATGAGAACCTGAAATTAACCATGCCAGGAATAATGTTGAAAAGTTGTTCAATATATTTTTGAGGCAAACCTGGACTGCAGGTAACACTAATTGAATCAAAGTTCTGAGGCCTTGCTTTGATCAATCCAACTAAATTATTTTCCCTGCTATCGTAATCGCATTTAGAATGGCTTCTCTGATCAAAGCTTCGATCAAAATTATCATCTCTCCAAGAGCTCATGCCATTTTTTTTATTAGTATTATAGTTATCGAACTCATCATTCACCCGAGGCCTTTTTAACTCATCTTTTGGGGTTGCAAATATGGGTCTGTATTTAGAGTCACACTCTTCAAAGGCTTTTGCAGCATCAAAAAACGAGTTGAAATTTACGTAAGCAAAGCCCTTACACTGGTCAGAAGCCTTATCTTTCTGTAAATGTACGCTTGAAACTGTACCAAATCTAGCAAAGTGGTCAAATATCTCATGTTCACTAACACTTCTGTGTACTTTTATAAAGAGCCTCTTGAACTTTTCTTCATTAGTATGAGGTGGTCCACTTTTGTCAGATGATACCATTACTTTGATTGGTTTACTGTCTTTTGATAACGTTTTCATGTGAAGATCCTGGATTGCAGCAGCTGCTGAGGATGTTTTGCTGTATTTCACGAATGCTATCCCCTTGGACATTCCTGTGTTGCGATCTTTAGGCATGTAGATGTCCTCCACTTGACCATGTCTTTCAAATGATGGTAGCAGGTCTTCTGTTGTATGGTTTTTACTACACACGATAAACAGTCTAGAATATGGTGGCTTATCATTGTCGTTAGATTGATCGGATGATGATCGATTCATTTTCAGTTAAATGTCAAATAAACCAGTCAGCATCAAATTAGCCAATATGTTGGTCGGTCTTCTAAAAACCGTAGGTAGGTATCGCTTCTAGTCAGGTCAAGTCGGTTTGTCGTATTTCGTTGCGTGCAGATTAGTCGCGTTTAAATTTAGTCCATTTTCCTATAATCGAGAAGGTAGTTACATCCTGAAAAATAAGAAATCTTCTAATCTTAAATCAACACAACACATCCAACGGAAGAGAAGATTAATATGTAAGAAAAATCTCCGCAGTATTCCAAAGCTAAATTAGATTAATTAGACGAACGTATACGTATGGTATGGTATTGGGTAAGGTACCTAAATAATGTATGTATTCTTTGTATAGTTTTCTTATCTTCAACTTCTTTTAAACGGCTCTGCAGTCTGCATCTGGCTCTTCTCCGTCCAAGAGGTCTGGCTGCTTGCTCTAACAATCTGCTTAAGGTCGTCAGGGGGAGTGAGAGACAGAGTGGTTTGATTTGTTTTTTTCCTGCTCTGCCAGCCACACGCTCCGTCTTGCTTGCGCAGTTCAGTCTCTGAGAATCCTAGAAAGAGAAGTCCCAATCTATGCTGAGAATGGCTCCTAGAAAGAGAAGTCCATAGAAGGATAGCAAATACCATCTCTTTCACACAAGAAAGAGAACAATATATCCTCAAAGCCTGAAAAGAAATGAGATAGGTTGACTGTATTTCTGTCTTGCTCAGCGTGTCAAGGTCAATCAGTCTAGTGATCAACAAATGTGCCTGGACATCGGTGGGTTTCGACGCAATATTGTTGTTTTCAACCTTACAATAAGTTTTCTTCAAATTTAAATGTGGTAGAGTGATTCCGCGAACATTACTACACCTCCAATCAATAAAGAACCGAAGTGAAGATGGTTCAGAGCAGTGTTTTTCAGTGTAAAAGTTACAGTGAAGTGAAAGTGCCGGATTCATCATTCCACTGGTAAGAACAATTTATTTTGACTACAAAACGATTCAATATGTACCGTTTCTTAGATTCCCATCGAGACAAGGCTCAAAAATTGTGTTTAAAGTTAATTTTCAAAAAATCATGAAAATTTAGGGTTGCCTGCACTAGAAAATAAAATTACCCACATGTCGCATTGAAACATTTTGAATTCCTTCATTGTTTAATAATGCATTCATATATAAAATAGAATTATGTAACGATTTTACGTCTTCTTTGACTAGAACCCACGGGTCGCAAAGATTAGGAACCCAATAAATATTTAAAAATATGTATGAAACATTTTGATGAAAATTTATTGATAAAAAAGAAACGGCGTACTTATCTGTGCCCTCAAGCTGTTCCAAGGCTGGTAAGAAAAATACTTTAAAATAATGCCTCCGTGCCACAGTGGGTAAAACTCTGTTTGAGACTCAGAAAAGTTTGTGATACTATCTTTTAGTGTTCCTACTACCTACCTACTATAATAACCAACCAAAATATTTTAATTCTATTGGGTAGTATTACTAATATTACTTTTATATGTACCTATACTTGCTATCCATATGCTTCAGTATTTTATTTCAGACATGTAAGATAAAAACTATAGAAAAGGATCGTATGGAAAGTGATCAAAACTTATCAAATACGGTAAATTTTACTGACAAATCACTTTTCCATTTTTTTTTCTGTCTCCATGATGAGGCAGCCATTTTGTTTTTCTTTTACCTCTAAGCACGGATTAAGTCATATCTACCCACGTAGAGGTCCTAGGAAGACGATAGAGGACTTATATGATAGCCAATAATGTAGACAATAAAGTAATAACATTGCTGCAATTTCTATTTCATAACAGAGGAATACCAAATTTATAAAACACAAAGTAAGTTTTTTAAATAATTATAATTACCACGTAGCAATAGATTCCCTACCATAAATGATATTTTAAAATTTACGTATTATGGTTCTATATTATTAAGGTTTAAAAAGAATATTCTGTCGCCTATGCCTGAAAATGATAGATTTTTTTATTTTTGTTATATTTAAAAGAGCTTACATACCAATTAAATATAAAAAAATAGGTAGCTAAACGTTGCTTTATTTATTTATTGTTTACCCATTTCCGCATACTTTCTTATTTCCTAAGAAAAACGCAAGTAAAAAATAGGACCTATCGGGTTGACGAATTATACCTTCAGGCTGTAACAAAAATTAAGGATCAAAAACATTAACCTACCAGTATAGGAAAGACCTACAAAGGTTCGGTGAAATTCTAGGTTCTGAATTTCTTGAAAAAGCCCGAAATATTTATGAACTGGTAAATCGCAAATCATATCCCAGGAATTTTGGGACATTCGGCATAAACCAAGTACCGAAATAACATTCGCATGCATCAGGTAACTTCGCGATAGTAGGTTTGATAGGATCTTTATTTCTTATAATATTGGGGTTATTAGCTATATAAAATATCACCAAAAAACCTGACATAAGAAATCTAAAATCGGGGTAAAAACTTTTGATGGCAACACTATTTCGTATTATCTGTCCCTCACACGAACCACGCTACCCAGACATCTAGTACTTTATAATTAATCTATGGAATGGCTCTTTTCACTTTTGTAAGTAGTAAATAATGTATCAATTGACAGTAACCATGCGTCCATTCCTTGACTAATGAAATTTCCAGAACTTGGATACTGACAGAAAGTAGCAAACCATAAAATTTGCCAATAACAAAGAAGTCAAGTCAGCCGACGATGCTGCTGCTAGTGCAGAGCCATTCCTTCCTTAATCGTTTTTTTGTGTACGGATTTGCATTGCACGCACGTGTGGTTGTTGTTTACGAATAGTGATTGTTCGTAATAACAGAGTGAAAATGGTGCGAAAGCTAAAATATCACGAGCAAAAACTGCTCAAAAAGGTGGATTTCATATCATGGAAGGTGGACAATAACTTGCATGAAGTAAAAGCTATGAAAAAATACTACATCCAAAAGCGCGAAGATTACACAAAGTTAGTACCTACCTATTTTTATTATATTTCGCCAATTACAGTAGTGCGCTTATTTCTACATGTATCGCTTTTCAGATACAACAAGTTATCCAGGGAAGTACGAGAGCTTGCGAATAAAATCAAAGATCTTGATGCAAGCTCAGAATTTAGGACTGAAAGTAGTGCACAGCTGCTTGAGAAATTATACCAAATGGGATTGATACCGACACGGTGGGACCTCTCACTGGCCACTAATGTCACCGCTAGTTCATTTTGTAGAAGAAGATTGCCATCTGTTATGGTCAGAAGTGAGTCCATCATCACTACCTCCTTTAAAGTTTAATTTTATCAACTTATGATGGATGACTTACATGTTTTCTGTGGCAAGCACCCATTACTGACTCCAAATGTTTGTGGACACCCAGCAATAAATAAATAATAATGGACAATCCACACAGCATCATCTAAACCCAAGCTAAGCAGAGATTGTGTTATGGGTACTAGATGATAATTAATACAATAGATAACAAAGATAGATATTTTTTATTACACATAGGTAACAACTAGAACACCCAGAACAAATATCTGCAGATTGTACACACTATTGACCTGAGCAATGATTTCTCACAAGCTAAAAATATATTATTTCATACTTTTTTATTTCAGACCATAAGTTTTCAGTTTCATAATTGCAGATAGAATGTCAGAGACTATAAAAGAAGCCACAAAGTTCATAGAACAGGGTCATGTGAGGGTTGGCCCCGAGGTGGTGAAGGACCCTGCATTCCTGGTCAACAGGTCACTGGAGGACTTTGTCACTTGGGTGGATGGATCCGCAATTAGGAAACATGTGCTTGAATACAATGATATGGTAAGTCACATTATTTATGAAGGCTTGCCTGTGGATCAAGGTTATTGATCAATAATCTTGATCTACAGGCTTTTATTTACATAATCTCAGCATGACCTGGGCCAGTAATAATAACGAAAATGAAAGTTTCTGATTCTATCAAATACTATCAATATGTAGTTGTGACAGTGGCCAAATTATTGAACAAAAGTGTTCTCCTACCAATGAATGAAAATGAATGCTTTTTAATGTGTTATGAATTATGATGGTGTTATGATTATGACAATTATTTTTTGTATTATTTCTACTTAATTCGAAAAACAATCTTCCTGGCAATACTGTAGAAAGAGATGTAGGGCTCTCAAATCTCTGAGACCAGATTTCTCTCTGACTAAGTGTTTGTCTGTGATATAACTTATTATCAATGGTTCACTTTTATCTATGTCAAATTTTCGGTGCACATTCCAGGTTGGGTATAAATTCCTTAGGTAAAGGTAAAACATAATATGATGGCACTTTTTTGTTTCAGAGGGATGACTTTGAGATGCTGTAGGAGGATTCACACCTAGTAGTATTGTAAGAATTAATGAATGAATGAACTCTTTAGAAGTTTTTTTTTATAAGATAAAAGAACCAGATTATGTTAACAATTTAATAAATATTCTTGTAACCTATCTATTGAAAAACAATTTCATTGTATAATATGATCCTGAACTAATACTAACGCTAGGTGCACTCTGCGCTCAAAAATTTAAACAGCTGTTTCCCATTGTAAAGAAAGATCAGTAATTTTTACTGATCTAATATCTATACTGTCTGCTCAATCATATGTCAAGATTTGATATACTAGATGATCTATAGAGTACTGTTCACCGGTACCCAGACATATGCCTTGACTGTATAACACTCTGATCATCAGGATGCCTGGTCTCCATTACCATGGCTATCCGTAGCACAGCATCAGCCTGCCTCTCTGCAGCCTCTGACAGTTTCCTAAGTGCCTCTGCCTGTATAAGCATGGCCTCTGCAGTTTTAGCAGCAACCTCTGCTCGTTGCTCCTCTGCTTTGGCTCTATGTAGGTCTGCATCAGCTCGCTTCTGTTCTATTTCCATCAGCCATTTTGGATATATATCTGGAAATAAAAATGTAGCTAAAAGGGAAGGAATAATAATCTAGAATAGAATTTTGAAGAATGTTGTTCCTCAGCTACTTCATACTACTATTAAGGATAATAATTGTTTTCTACTTACTACTGAGAATGTTTTCATCAGAACCCTGGTCTCCATCTTCTACGCACTCTTCATCATCTGAAGATTGAGCACTGCTTTCACTCTCAAGACCTAAAACACAAAAAGAATTCTGTCTATTTTTGATAATTCAACAAAATTAAATGCATATATGGGATATGTAACAAGATTTTGTACGAACCAATAACTTTGTAATGCCCATTAGTAAGCAATGCTGTTTCTATCATAGACTCCTGTTTTATTTCTATAGGTAGAGGATCCTGAAAAATAATTTTGATGATATAAATGAATATGTTGTAACCTGATTTTAGTAAGAGAAGAATTACTCACGCAGGGTTCATATAGATTAGGCCTTGATTTTTTTCTTTCAAATACTGGCTCAAGAATAGCTAAAGCTTGTTTTTCAATTTTTGTGTATGGCTTGATGTCTTTCTTATCAGAGAGTTTTCTTTTCTTTCTTTCAATTACCTTTTTCTTCAATTTATTCTTCCAGTCACTCCAGTACTAAACATGAAAATAATAAGCCATTGAAATATGTTATAAACTTATCCATTCTAAGCACTGGAAGACTACAAATATGTTCAATTGGCTGCACTAATGTCCCTAAAAAGTTGACTTACTCTACGACGAGTACAGTCTATCAATGAGCGCTCTTTTGCAAGACAAAGTATAGCCAACTGTACTGAACAATTCGGTCCTTGTATCTACCCTGCTCCATCCGATATAAGTCTTCTTGGCACCTTTTCGGTTATTGAGGATCTTAGCCAATTCACTCCATAGCTGCTTAGATTGATGCCGGGCTTCCAGCGTCCTCAAGGTTCCCGAGGCAAAGTCTGGATGCTGTGACATGAAGTCCACCATAAGTTTCAACTGTTCCAGCGCCACATGACGAACATTTTTGTTAGTTTCAGACATAATGACGGCAGTATACTTTCTCTGAAGCTTTTGGTAGGATAGGATTTATTCGAAGAATCGAGATTTATTTTAGTTTTTCTTTACGTTAGAAAAAGTAAGTAAACCGTAAACCAAAACAAATTCTTGTATTTGGCTTGGCAACAACACTATATGGCAACAACTTCAACTTCTTCCTAGATGGCTCTGCATCGGCTGGATTGACGCAATTCTACCAATGTCCACCAAGGCACCAAAGGTACTTGCAATGAACTCACAATGAACGTAATGTCACCAACCAAAGTCAAAAAGTCAATTTAAAAAAAAATGGTGGTACCATTAGGTACCTACTCCTACTGGCTTCCGACTCTGAAAAAGATCCATGATACAGAGATGCTAACGTATATCCAAGTAAAGAAAATAGGTACGGTACGAACTATATAGGTATATACATCCTTTGTACATACATCATTGTACATACATCCTTTTCTAGTTTTGCTTGCACGGATCCTATCCTACCGAAATTCGGTAGAAAATTGACTGGAAAAACATGGCAGCACTTGTTGAAATGTCTTGCGCGGAGAGTGTGCGCAGAAAATAAAAAAAAATAGTGAAAGAAAGAAATGGCAGTTACTACCGAGAAAGAAAATTGTTCAAGAAAAATTAATGGAAATATACCTGCATTATCTCTCAACAGTGATAATATGTCGACGTCTACTGACAGCGACGACGTAGCAGATCCAACTTATGAAATTAGGAACATTCAAAGTATTATAAACGTAACCCGTGAAAACATTGACGCGCTGAACGCGAAATTCGCTGGTTTCCAGCAGCCTCCTTCATTATATTTATCTGAATATCATGAGTTGACGTCTAAATTGCATAATTTAGAGCTTAGAGAGCGGACTTTACGTGAATTGTTGCAAGAGGAATCTCCGGACAGGAGCGAGGAGTGTTCATTGCAGGATGACAGTAAAAAATACGATACTCTTACGCGGCAGCCGAAGGTGTTCCTTCGGGCTCACCTGCCGAACCAGCAGCGCACCAGCGTGCAGGTGAAGGAGGGCGTGACGCTGCGGGATGCGCTTTCGAAAGCTCTGAAGCTGCGGAACCTGACCTGCGAGATGTGTGAGGTGCTCCGGACCGGGTACAACCAGGTCATACCGTGGGACATCGACATCACGCTTATTGATGCAGAGGAGGTCAGTGTCTGTTCATTATTTGACTCCGGTAAGTCACAAGGCTGTTGAAAGCCTGTGAAGTGTTACCACAGCCTCTCAGGTAGGAGGAAGTAGTTTGTTTACTTTGCCCTTATCAGTAAGGATTTTCACAATTTATTAATTCATATTGAGGTTAAAATTATACCAACACTGGTAAATTGAAATTGTAAATACTAGTTCTCATTTGTTTCTATTTTATTTGATTGCAACTTTCTTTGTTAATAAATATGAGAAATAAATTAAGATATTTATTTGCAATGAAGCTAAAGCTGGTATATCTTATCTGTGAAATTTGTATTGAACCAATTTAGTAACAAATAAAACCACTCTTATTTGTTACTCTTTTATAACTATGATTTTCTTTGCTGACTAAACTTATATCACTAAAATGGGAAATAAGACTTAACTACAAATGAAAGAGCTGCCATTGGCTATTTTTCAGCAGATACATTATTGTGAACCTTGCATTCCAGGTGACAGTGCGAACCCTGGACAAGCTCCCCATAATGTCTCACATATCACACCAGTTTACTCGGAAAACCTTCTTCACGCTGGCCTTCTGTGAATGCTGTCGGAGGTTACTGTTCAACGGCTTCTACTGCAGTCAGTGCAACTTCAAGTTCCATCAGAGATGTGCTGATAAAGTACCTAGCATCTGTCACCAGGTAAAAATATCAACTTTCTGGGAAATATTGACATCCGATGTGGCACGGTGGGTGAAGGTCCGCTTGCGACACAGGAGGTTGCGGGTTCGATTCCCGCCTTGGAACAATTGTGTGTACGATCTGCAGATATTCGTTCCGGGTGTTCTGGTTGTTTTCTATACAGGGTGTTTGGTGGAGGGTTAGACAAACTCGGTGGGTGTGTAGGCGGACCTATTTGTAAAATATAAATTGAAGTAGAAGACCCTAACTCTTTCAAATTTTTTTTAATCCTGTTTTTTGTATTTTTATATAATTTTCCGAAATTTTAACTCTTTTCCCCTATAATTTTTTTTGGAACATGTTTTCGATTGTTCTTTTTATTTGGTTTTGGTACCAGATGTATCCTTCATCTATTGAAGGCATTATTAATTTTAAAAAAACCAGTAAATAATTAGTTATACACTATCAAAGTTAAAAAAATTAAAAAACTGAGTTAAGAAGGTCATCTTTACATCGTTTTAAAAAAAAAACTAAAAGCGATCGAGGAGTTCAAATTCTTTTAAAAAAAAATCTTATCATCGCTTATTCCAACGGTATACCACATGTAGCCGAAAAGTCTATAAACATGTCAAAAATTAACACTTCAAGGGAAAACGAAGTAAAAATTCCAAGGAAAAAATGAATCTTTTATCTACTTACCTTAAAAACCTTTTTACTTTTTAAATCTTAGACTGATATGTCTATTAGAGGATTCGAATTCTTATCAATAATTGTACCTAATCGTTAAATTTCCCTGTTATTTTGGGTATTTCGTTGCCTTTCGAGTACTGGTAGTGGGTTCCTCGTTAAACGATTGGAGTATGGCTTCGTCTACAGCAACATGCTGCTGCGTTGCACTGACTCGTGGTTCTCGAAGGGTTAAGTTTCCCGTTTCTCGAAGTCGCCGAAAGGTATTAGAAAATGTGCTGTGATGTGGCACACGTCTGTTGGGATGCAATTCTCTGTACAGTTTCTGTGCTGCACGTGAATTTTCATCGCATCGACCATGCGCATAAATAATATCAGCGTATTCTTCGTTGCTGGATTCCGCCATTGTGACAAAAACAACGATATCAAAAACAAAACAAACAGTTTATCAAAACTGACGAAATACCCAAAATAACAAGGAAATTTAACGATTAGGTACAATATTATTGATTAGAATTCGAAATTCAAATTTAGAAATTGAATCATCTAATAGACATATCAGTCTAAGATTAAAAAAGTAAAAAGCTTTGTTAAGTAAGTAGAAAAAAATATTTATTTTTTCCTTGGAAGTGTTAATTTTTGACAAGTTTATAGACTTTTCGGCTACATGTGGTATACCGTTGTAATAAGCGACAATAAGATAAATTTTTAAAAGCATTTGAACTCCTCGATCGCTTTTAGTTTTTTTTTAAAACGATGTAAAGATGACATTCTTAACTCAGTTTTTTATTTTTTTTAACTTTGAGAGTGTATAACTAATTATTTACTGGTTTTTTTTAATTAATAATGCCTTCAATAGATGAAGGATACATCTGGGACCAAAAACAAATAAAAAGAACACTCGAAAACATGTTCCAAAAAAAATTGTAGGGGAAAAGAGCAAAAATTTCGAAAAATTATTTTAAAATACAAAAATAGGATTTAAAAAAATGTAAAGAGTTGGGGTCTTCTACTTCAATTTGTATTTTACAAATAGGTCCACCTACACACCCACCGAGTTTGTCTAACCCTCCACCAAACACCCTGTATATAATAAAAAATATCTATCTATGTAATGTATTGTATTATGTATATCAGATATCTAGTACCCATAACACAAGCTCTGCTTACCATGGGGCTAGATAATGCTGTGTGAATTGTCCAGCATTATTTATTTATTTATTATTGTAGTTCATTGAATTGGAATGAATAACCAACATACAGTATGTGGTGTCATACATTTTATGCATGATTATTGGGAACCACATTCATTTGCTGATATACAACAAATAAGACCTATTCAAAATCCACCTACCTACCAAAACTCTTGTTCTTGCCATTTTTGATAGGTGCTATGAAATTTTTATTTAATTTCAACTGGCTTTTGACTGTCAGTAGTTGAATACAAATACAAGGAAGATAAATGTAACATAAACATAATATTCAACTTCTTGGTAGTGTCCATTATTTTTATCATTATCTTTTTCTTTTTAGTAGGTTTGTTTAACATATGTATGGTCAGTGTAGCACTTAAGTTTTATTTCATGCGCAATTTGTAAGTATACTACATTTTCCCAATAATCATTAATCCAATAATCATGGCAAACAGACTATGTATTCGATACCCGGCGAAACATGCCTAGTCTAGTGCATAGTGTCAATTGTAAATAAAATAATTCATAATTAATAAATTGTAAATTGTTATATCCACCTAAACAAATTATTACTCAAATTTATGACCTATGTTCTTATTAAGATGTTTTTAGTAGGCTTTTTTGGAAATAAACTTTTTGTATTTATATTTCTTGTAGAAGTCATGTGCCAGTCAGTCAGTCATTCAGTTTAAGTTTATTATATTAAGTGTGTAAAACTGTTTGTTCTCCGAATAAAATAAAATAGTATGTATTTGTGTTCATTTGAGAATATCTGTTCACCAGGTGCGGATGACAGACACATACTACGCTGCCCTGCTAGCCCAGAACCCGGAGACTCAGGCCGGAATACTGCACTTCCCTCCACACTTCGGCTACCACATGATGCACCGGGGAGACCAGAATAAGTGTGTAACCTGCATCATAGAAATATGTATAAAGAGAAAGTGAACCGAAAAGTAGCTAGTTACTTTCAAATAATCATTTAAATTGTGTTGGTGAGAATAGAATTTTGGAATTTTTGGATAGTCAATCTGATCACAATCTCATATGATGTTAACACATTCATTGCCGACCTATATCATGACGTCATGTTGTTATGTATTATGAATATTTAGACAGCTATGAAACATGTTTTGAACCAAAAAATCATTATTCCCCAGAAAGCATTATGTGACATTACTTTTCCTTGTTGTAGGCAACCACACCCGCGCACTCTAAATCCTCAAGACCGCTCGAACTCAGCCCCGAACGTGTGCATCAACATGGTCAACCGACCCATGACTCTGGCGGAACACCAGAGAAAGTATAATCAGGTAATATTATGGGAACTCAGAAGTAAACCACTTATCAATAATAAATTCACATCAAATAGTACATAATAATTAGAAAGTCACATAAATCTTCAAACAATAAATTAATAATATTATAATATCCCATATGCAGTATGCGGGCAGACCAAGACATCAAATTAATTAGAATTACATTAAATGTATTCATATAGTTAGATACAACGCTGAAATGAGATGAAGAAATAACGGGCGAGTTATGTAAGTTAGTTGAATGTGCACAATTAAAGACTGACCCATTACATCTAGGGACAAGAACTGGTTTGGAGACTTTGTCCAGTAGGCCAAGCACGGGGAGTGTTCTCTAGGGTGTAAATATGCGCAAATTTTTATGGATTCTCGGAAGTACCCGCGATGCGATGCCCGGAAGCTTATTCTGAGGGGTCAGCCCGCTTTTTGAAGAGACTCGAAAATTATTATGTTCTGGCTGCGTGTGAGTTGTTGTTGTCACAGAATAGCTTTATAACTGAAGGAGTACGCGGAGTCGGCCTTTTAACGTTAGTACTTTATAGTCATTCTGTCCTAGACAACAATTCTCCTTGCTTGGCCTTCTGCAGTAGAAAAAAAAATAGAATAAGATTACTTGATAAACATTCATATCATTTCATGTTTTTTACGTTAGTCCTCCATTAGGATGCAATTTCGGGAGTAGAAACGTGGAAGTAAATTTTTATGAAGTTTAATAGAACTATTGGCCGACGCATGTGATATGTTTATTGATATGTATGTGCGACATTTTGACAGTTTAAAAAAAAAAATCTATAACATGTGATATAGAAAAAAATCGCTTCCGTTCCCGCTCCGCTGCTAACGTAAAGCGCCTTACATATTATATATTTATATAAGTAGGTATGTATTATTGTTATAAAGTATATATGTATTTATAGTAGATAGGTATTTGTATGTAACATAATAATATGAAATTTCATGTTGTAATTAACTACATAGTAACGCACACAAATCCCCTTTTTCAATCCAACGATCCTATTCATCCACGGTTGTCTGGTAGAGATCGCTCTTGAGCGATAAGACCGCCAAATTGTCACATATCTTGTATTATTATTGTTTACCTTGTTTGTTTTATTTTTAAGTGTGCAATAAAAGTATTGTCTATCTATCTATCTATCTTACTAAATATCACAGGAGATTGACATTCTCAATTATTATTGTTGCAGCAATGTAGCACCAACTCCCCGCAATCATCGAACTACCTGACCTCCAGCAGACACGCTAAAGACGACAAGGACAAGACGGGGGAACAACACAGTCAAAGCACACAGGTTTGTTTATCTAGTACCATCCATACAGTGGCGGTAGCTTCATACAAGCCCAAAAGCCGGGCTTGCCCTACCTCGAATTTCATACCGACCGAAAACATTTACTTCAATATTTCAATTTTCGCGCGCCAATACATTCATTTGTTTCTTTTTAATCTATGGCTAGATGACTATCTAGTAAGTATCCGAACGCGCCGGCGGCGGCGGCGGCGCGCGGCCTCAGGTTGGCTCTCAGCCATGCATCTCGCTCACACTCATGGGCTTGCAACGGGGCTTTGCAGCCGCCTATATATGTCCCGTTCTATCCTATGAAAAAGTGCTACGTCTATATATATAACTAGGTTAGTTTTCTATAGCTTTTAGTATGGAAAATGAAGCCCGGCTTTCACTGTGAAGTTCGTTTCAAACTACGGTCAACTCACGAAGTTCGTACAAGAAAATTTTCGTATTCATTCATTCGAATCACTTTTGTTTGTTTTGTTTATTGAGTGAGCGACAATTAGCATATTTATTTATCGTCCTAACTTTCGAGATTTTTGTATGATTTAGAGTTTAAAATGAGTGTAACAGGTGATATTGTTACTTGTGAGGATTTGAAGTGTGTGAAAGTTTTAATAGGCGAGGAGAGGATGAAATCTTTATCTTTCACGGAGAAAAAAGACCTGTGGCCTTCCGCAAAACCTACTCTACACTGGTTTTGTGTATTTCGCAAACAAGTAAGTCTCATTATCATAAGACAATTTAATAGATCAGTGTACAAAACTCATTGGTTGCTCCCATTCCAACAAATTGTATTGCTGGAGTTGCATATTTTCTAACGAGATAACGGTTTGGAATACGTCTGGTTTTGATGATTTAAATTTAAAAAAAATTCACAAAAACACATGAATGTAATTTCATTTTGTAATTTCGATAACCAACGCATAGAGACATCATTATCTCGTCAATTATCTGAAGAAATTTCAAATCACAATACGCGTGTTGTATTTGCTCTCCAAATACGACCTTTTTTTAAAGACCTTTTTTTGTTTATGCAATAACAAGATAGCGGCAAACCGGTGCCTAGTTATTTAGCGAATCGTATCTCGGGCTTGCCCTGTTCTCAAGCCCTAGGCACGCCACTGCATCCATACCCGTCTAAAACCACATTGCTGATGTGCGAACTCGTCGATAGGCAAAGCCTAAATGTATGCGATCTCACCTGACAAAATTCCTATAAGGGGAGGCCTGCGTCCAGCAGTGGTCCAATATAGGCTGTTGAGTAGGAGGAATGTGCGAAAGGGCGGGCTAGGTTGTAATGCACAATTATTCCTAAAACGATCGCGTAATAAAATGTGAACAGACCTTTAGCGCAAGGGTTATTATAGAAAAACTATGGAGTTTTTTTTCCAAAATAAATTCATGTCAACTTTTGAATAACTAAACTATGTCGGCTTTATTTTTTCTTTGTCCGTGTATCATTTGTTTCGCCCAAAGTTGTTCTAAAAGGACGTCACAGAGGTTATCAATACTTCGCACAAAATTTACATTGAATCTTGGGAGGTCAATATCTTCTGATGTGAACAAATTATTAATTAGTTAGTGGTTTGTTGCAGGCATCTCCGACGGGCACGCTGCGGCCGCGGAGGGCGCGCGCGCGCTCCGCCGACGAGTCGTGGAAGAACGCGCTGTCGCCCAGAGAGAGCTACGACGACTGGGTCATACACGCGGATGAAATACTCATCGGGGCGCGGATAGGTAAGCATACTACACGGTTCTATTCATGTACTAATGTAGCTCCCGACCATCGCCAGCTCCCTCACGAAGTCCTCAAAGTTAACTTATGTGATGGCTCGGGTAGTATACAACAAACTACCAGACTTGTCACATCTGATGGCAGTCTTATCTTGTTTTGTCGTTGGCTTGTCGAGCAGAATTTCTATTCTGTGAACGAAGTAGTACAATTGTAAACCATTTATGACTTTATTTGATTTAATGTGATTTATTTTTATTTGTAAATTTAACAAAACGTTGTAACTGCATATAAAACGAATATATTACTTGTAAATTGGTTTTATCAATAATCTGTATTTCTTTAAGCGGGTTAACTACGAACCTTGTTTGTGTTAGAAGTACACCAACGTTTCATATCATATCAAGAGGAACTAGTTCAGGGTGCCTCCCGCGTTCCTGCGTGCACTGCGCGGAGAACTCGCTTCAAAAGGAATGGTCGATCGTTTTATAGTGACTACAATGAAATAGAATACAAAAAACACTTTATTGTGCACCAGATTCAGAGAATTATTAATTCACATAGCGTATCAACTTTTACGTATTTCTATTGTAGAATATTTATAGAAAACGAATATATCTTTGTTCAGCTGTTCTTTTGATAATGATGAATGTATGTTCCCAGGTTCCGGCAGTTTCGGGACGGTGTACAAGGCGCACTGGCACGGGCCCGTCGCCGTGAAGACCCTCAACGTTAAAACCCCCACGCCGGCACAGCTGCAGGCTTTCAAGAACGAGGTATTTAAGCAGTCTTCAGTTATATTTGCTGTTGAGGAACAATATAGTCGTTGATATTCCTTATTTGTCACTTCAATCGAAGTCAAATTCTTGTTTTTGAGAATTCCTAAATAATATATTATAATTATTAAACAGTGCTTTATTTCATTTATAATCTCTATTACAAAGAGTGTCTAAAGTAGAGTCCACTACAATTGATTGTCACGAATATCAATAAATACGTCAATTAAGGAGTAATTCGTGATTCACCTCGTCAAACGCCTTCTTGAAGTCAGCGTACAAACTTGGGGTAAGGAACCTATGAACTATACATGTCCGTTATAATTCCTGTCCGAGCCTCTATAGCCAGTCTATGTACGTAGCTAAGCGGCTACATTTCTTCAACATAGACAATAGGAGTAGTAGACGGTGTTCGACAGCGACAGCTTTCAACACTCTGCTAGCTGTGAACTTGCAGTCTCATGATGTGGGTCACTTAGATATGCTAAACGAGCGACTCAACCAAACCGTTTCCACTGTTTCGTTACTGCTAGGTTGCCTGGGAGAAATCTCTTGTCAGCGATAAGGCCGGCTATAGTACTGTATGTGTTTAATATTTAGAAATAAGGTGTAATTTTGTTATGTTTCAAGTGCAATAAAGTGTTCAGTCATTAATTAATTAATTCATTCATTCGTTACGCAGCCTAGCTCTGATGGGACACTCTTAGATATTTCCTAGCTCACGGCACAAGTTATGGGTGTTTAATCTAGCTTTCCCACAGGTGGCAGTCCTCCGCAAAACGCGGCACTGCAACATCCTCCTGTTCATGGGCTGCGTGTCCAAACCGTCGCTGGCCATCGTGACGCAGTGGTGCGAGGGCTCCTCGCTCTACCAGCATCTACACGTGCTGGAGACTCCCTTCCCCATGCTGTACCTCATAGACGTGGCGCGGCAGACTGCGCAGGGCATGGACTATCTGCACGCTAAGAACATTATACACAGGTATGTTGTACACCCTCCGTGACGCAGTGGTGCGAGGGCGCCTCAAGTGATTGTGAAGACCGCAAGCCCCAAATGGAAATTGACAAGACACTTAAATAGATTATAATATGGATTACCTACAGAATTCATGGAATGTAAACCTAAAGACGACGTGTACAGTGCAGCGCAACCGTGCATTTATTTAGGTGTAGCTCGATAATTATTGTATTGTCAATAAATTATCGATATTATTCATCATACGATCAAATGTTATACGCCCCTTCCACTTAGTTTATTGCATCTCATCTGTCATGTTAGGCGCGTGCTCAAATGTCAATCAATTTATATTATACTATTATATATTACAATAAGATTTCTTCATGAATCTCTTTTTGTCACCGGATATGGATAGAAAGGAGCAATAGAGAGGGCTATATATCACTTGTCTGCTATTGGATAATGTCATTTTAAACATGTGTTTCTGTTTTCAGGGACCTAAAATCAAATAACATATTCCTAAGAGACGACTGGTCGGTCAAGATCGGAGATTTCGGACTCGCCACCGCCAAAGTGCGGTGGTCAGGTTAGTTTATTTGTTTAATTTTTAAAAGTGTATAGTTTGTCACCAGACACTGTAACGAGTTACATATAGTACAGCCATTCGAACCCTAGCCTATACATCGCGTTGGTTGGCCTCTTGAAGTTCATTAAATAATTTATAATTTGACAGACCGATACTCACAATATCGTTTAATTATTTTCAGATAGTACCGCATCCGGCGTGCAATGGCAGCAGCCCACCGGCTCGATCCTGTGGATGGCGCCCGAGGTGATCCGGCAAGCGGAGCACGCGCCCTACACCTCGCGCTCGGACGTGTACGCCTACGGAATAGTTCTGTACGAGCTGATGGCTGCAGAGCTGCCCTACTCTAACCTCAACAATAAGGATCAGGTGAGATAGAGATAGAATGTTCACACGCGTCAACCAACTAAGCGCCGGTCGAAGCCTTAAAAAACCTGTTTTTCAGCATGCTCCTCTTTCATTCAAAGCAGCCAGCGTAGCCTGTTTGAAAGTGTTTCACAAAAATCTTACATATAACATAGAGGTTCATCTAGGTAAGACCCTATCTGTGCCATCCACTGTTTCCCGGTTATTTATTAACAATTTCTCTGGAATCAAATCTACGGGAACTTGATAATTGGCCCTCAGCACACATGCTATTTACCGGCATGTACTAAGTAAATAACTATTTTTGAGACCTAGCTGTAAGTTTTCCCAAAATGTTTCAACATTTTGGGAAAACTTACAGCTAGGTATATATATAATAAAATAAAAAATAAAACAATCTCGTCTGACACTATTCTTGTATCTATCTTTAGATTCTGTGGATGGTGGGGCGCGGGCTGCTGCGGCCGGACGTGCGGCGCCTCCGCCAGGACGCTCCGCAGGCCCTCAAGAGGCTGTTCGAGGACTGCATCAAGTTCGACCGCGACCTGCGGCCTCTGTTCCGGCAGATCCTGGCCTCGCTGGAGGCCATGCTGCGGGCCATGCCTAAGATCACGAGGAGCGCCAGCGAGCCTAATATAAACAGGTAATGTTACTGACTGTATCGAGCCTTTGAGAGTTTGCCTGCTAGTTGTCCCGCAGGCAAACCGTGAGGAATCTCGGAATAGTGTCTTTCCAAGACTGCTCATTAAAAACTTTCATTCGATTTTTTCCGAGCGATTCAACTTACCTTGGAAACAAACAAACGTACACGTGAGACAGGTTCAAAAACAGCCTCAAACGGTAGCACTTGCACCCCTCTGTTTGCGTCAGGAAACAACAGCTATAAAATAATATAGCAATATGAATCAAAGCAAGGCATAACGAGATATATCTCCTGTATAAATTTTCGAGTTACGTGACCACACACGCAGCTATAATTCATATTTCTATGTCGTCAACAAGCTCAAAAAAAGCATAATAAACAAATGCAGCCAAAAAAAAAAGAAATGAGAAGGGGGGAAAATAAGATTCCCACTAACCCAAGGACCGAGGGGTCGTCACCCCTTGTGTAGATGAAAGATGCATATAGCATCGTTTCAGCTTGCTATAATATAACACAGTATATTGAGCTACGTCTGCGATGGGCTTCAGGTTCAATGACCGTCGTGGGGCCGGCCGAGGCACAACGAGCACTTTCAAGAGTGTAATCATTTTAAACTTTCTTTAATAAAAGAACAGTATCGCTTGAAAAGTTCGGAAATATCGTCTGGTCGGTCACACACAGCCATGCGCGTCTTGTCAGAGGTCCAGTCCGCGGTGCCGCGGCCGGCCACTGCTGCCCTCCCGGTGGAAAAAAAGGCTCGTATTCCAAACTACTTCCGTTTATTTACCCTACGTGTGTTGCAGACAACTGCACGCGTCGGACGACTACCTGAGCTACAGCTGCGCGTCCCCCAAGACGCCGGTCAACTTCCAGTTCAACACCGACACCAGCTTCCCGGCCTTCTACGGGTGAGCTCAAGGATTTTTATCGGTATTGATACAACGGGAATTTATCGCGTTTTTTACCTCCAGTCATCCCGTGACTACGACTGTGTATAAACTTGTTGAATCGTCGGGAAAAATAGGTAAATGTACGCGATAAATACCCGTTGTATCAATATGTACTTATATTTATGTGTTCAGATTGCGTAGGTTTGAAAATATTAATTACTTACTAACAGTTTTTGTGATTTTAAAAGCATTCACTGCACATCCTCCGCCATGCGACCCGAATGCATGCCGCAGTTTATTTGTTTATTTATTTATTTATTTCCACCGTAGGTACACAATGTTACACTTGATGTCGTTAAATACTATTTTAAAAGACAAATTACATTTTTATTATAATACACACTAACTTTTGACAAAGGAAACACCATAGGACATTGTGCAAAAAAAAAAAAAAAAAAGCAGACAGACATGCCTTCTTTAAAAAATTAAAATAAATTATGGTATCAGTTAAATGGATATCTCGCTCTCATCTTCAATCTCATTCTTTATCAGGATGTATCTTTACTTCATAACTAAGTCGCTTCCCGCTGTCTGCCTGTCCCTATGTATGCTTAGATCTTTAAAACTACGCAACGGATTTTGATGGCGTTTTTTTAAAATAGATAATGATTCAAGGGGAAGGTTTATAAACCACACATAGATTTCCACGCGGACCCAGCTAGTAGCGTATAAAGAGTTTGGTTTCATACACTACTTGGTTAGCAGAGAATGTCGAACATGCTATTCCTTGCTTGTAAAGTTTTCTTTTATCGTGAATAGTTCCTCTAACGATGTCGTTGCCTTGTTTACAGAATCCCGGTGCCGAATCAGCGGCATCCCTAGGATACACGACCTTATTGCCTCGCAATACGGTGCAGCTGTATATTCGACTGAGTGAGAACAGATTTATAGATATAGTACCCAACAATCGAATGACAGTCTTGAGTTCACCAATAGATTATCTTCGAATAATCCGCTAAATCGCTATAAGTACATACCACAAATAACTCTCCGTGGTTTACGTGTAATACAGTGTATAGCAGTTTCTACAATTAACAACGTTCAGTAATTTTATTGTTGTTAAAACCTTATGATGGATAATTGTTAATTTCATAAATACTCAAACAAGCCATATAATACATATTTCTAAATTGAATCTGGTATATCAGATGTATAGATGAGATTCAATTTGGAGCTATGTTTGTTTGGGACTTAAAATTTAGCATTGTTTTTTTTATTATTATTGATTATATTGTTATGTACAATGAACCTCGCATTTATACATTAAAAAAGGGAAGTACTTGTTCATAACGTACTAAAACTACATAAGTTTAGACACATTTGAATCCATTGATCCTTTATCCATCACACATAAATAAATTATAATTATATGCTCCTATAATAGTCGTACCTTTTACAACTCTAGTATTATTTAAAGTTCCTATTATGTTCCTGAATGCATATGGAGTGCCAAAATAAACAAGGCACAAACAACCTTGTATAAACTGAACCAAGGCTAAGATTATTGGTGAATTCAGACTATGTAAATAATTTACTTTAGTTATAAAAGTATTGAAAAATACATACCTAACATTTAATGATATTCTTGAACTGAACTGATGTTTATTTCGAGTGTTATTAAAGCATTCAAACTTGTATAAAACGCTGTAAAGTAATCTTTAACGTATAAAATATGTAGTCATTCAAGTTGAGCAGAAATTATTTTCCTGAAGACTAAATTAACAGACTTGAAATTCAAATGTAAGCATCTTTTATATGATTCAATAGTACCTACCTATGTATAGCGCAGAGTGTGTCCAACTCGATTAACAGGGCTCGATTTGAATCCCTGAAATTAAAGTTATTATATTACAGACTCATGTCACGCTCTCAAGTGCGCGTGACTTGAGTCTACGATGGAATTTTCGTGAGTAGCGCGGAAGGGGTTTGAAAATTTAAGCCCTATCATCAGCTACCAATATGTTTTTCTTTTGGAAATTGCGGCCCGTATAAATTATAATAAAAAAACTACTATTTTGCTAGCGCCATTGCTTGCAGAAACTGGGAAACAGATTTCTTTAAATTTCGCAGGTGAATTTCATGCCACTTTCTGACTTAACTTGTGGAGGTTCAATTCAGCCAGGGGCCGAATTCTGCTTGCCAATCGCTTTACACATGACAATGGTATCGTCACAGAATCGTCCATAGATTAAAAGATAGTGCGTGCTGAGGTGCTTTTGATTTGCACGAAGATATTGATAGATTGGTTTAAACCTTGACACTTTTGACAAGTGTCCCTCCATCTGTTGTTTCTATGTATCTCTAAAAGCCGCCACACACAGAAACCGTGGCCGGGCCGGAGGCGACAGCGTGCGGGTTCATACAAATCTACGTGCACCGCGCCGCCACCGCCCGCCGGTGTATGTGTAGTCTTTCATATAAATTCGTATGCTACAACCCGCACGCCTTCGCCTACGGCCCGGCCAAGGTTTCTGTGTGTGGCGGATTTCAAAAATATTTGATTCTGAGACCATACCATTGTTATGATCAAACAATTGATTTAGTGGAATTCAGCCTGAGCACTGTGCTGTGCTCTGTCTGACTGTAATCTTCCTAATATTATTTATTTAAAGCCTATATATTATTCAAATGTCGTCTCTAACATAAAGTTCAAAATTATGTTTCGACAGTATTTTGAATATTATATTTGACCATCATAAATATAAATGCCTACAATACCATTGTACAATCTGTAATTTATTTGCAAAAAGATTAACAACGAATTTGAGTGATTTTGATTATTTACTTATTCAAAATGTTATTTATCCGTAAGGTATTTTATATTGACGTCTAAACTCATTGCAAGACTTGCCGCAGAAAAAATTCCGTTACATAAATTTTTCTGTTATATTTTTGTGTAATATGTTACAGGAATGTATTTCAAAAGTATTCTTTGTTCAAGTAATTCATTTGGTTTGTAAATAATTGTAATTATTATCCAGCTTTTAAGTTGATTGTGTATACAGTATAATTTAATTTTAACGCAAAATTAATAATTTAAGAAACACAATAAATTATTGTTTTAAAATTAGTGACGCTTTCATTAATACCCAGATACAGTGGCGGCTCATAATATTAGAGCCACCTTAAAAAAATATGTTTTTTTGAGTAAATGATTAAATAAAAGCAAAATATAAATATTATTACTATAAGATTTAATTGGCTTATGGATTATCTACTATAATTACACCTAAATAAGGTGTAACATTATGAACACAATAAAAAAAATATATTAAAAAAAAAAATATATATTTGGTGACACCACCATTTGCAGCAATTACGGCTTCAATCCTTCTGGGCATACTTTCAATGCATTTCGAACAATTTTCTTTAATGGATTCAACCCTGTGCCATACTTCTATCAAACGCTCTATTAATTGGCGTTTGTTGGTGATGTGTTCTCTGGATATTTCACGCTTCATCAGCTCCCACAGGTTCTCTATAGGGTTGAGGTCTGGGGAATTTCCAGGCCAGTTCAAAACTTTTATTTTCTTGTCAGCAAGGAATTTTGACACCTTTTTCGCCTTATGGCAGGGTGCAGAGTCGTGTATAAAGGTGAAAATGCCATTAGGAAACCATTCCTGATTGGTCCTGCCGCATGGTCCCCTCTACGATGTGGAGCCGTCCCGTGCCTTGACTGCTGATCACAGACCATACCATAATGCTAAGAGGGTGCTTCACTCGCTGTACAACGCAGTCCTCTTTATATTTCTCATCAGGCCTTCTTCTGACAAATTCAGACTTGTCCATTAAGATCTGCGTTGACTCATCCGAAAAGCAAACCTGAAAAATATTTATTTTGTTGCTTCACAATTGTACAGTTAATGTACAAAACACTAAGTATTAACTATTGCCTACTCACTTTGTTCCAGTCAGTCGCAGTCCAGTTCTTGTGTTCTTTTGCCCATTTGAGGCGCTTTTTCTTTATAGCCGGAGTCAAAAGTAGTTTTTTAGCTGGCCGGCGACAGGTGAAACCCAAGTCTTTGACGCGCCGACGAACTGTGCCTTCAGAAATGTTGACGCCAGCTTCTTGAACCAACTTTGTGAAAAGCTTACGACGGGCTTTTCTATTTTCTCACGTGATGTTGTAATTTTTTTTCGGCCGCACTTGTTCACCCGTTTTGGTGTTAAAGAGATATTTGCATCGATTTTTTTATTCGATCTACTGATGCCCGCGATACTTTGCTAATTTAAGCAATTTGTCTGTGGGAATGTTTTGTGTGCTCCAATAAAGTTTTAATCTTAGCATATTATCTGGGAGAGAGGTCCCTCGCTTTCCCCATTTTGAAAATATACACTGCAACAGAAAATCAATAAATTTCAAAAACGTAATTATTTTTGCCGCAAAAGCAGTTTAAATATACTTCCTAAATACATAGGCTACGCAAAAAGAAACTTTATTCTAAACCTAAATAAGTTTTGAGATTAAATAAAGCAGATTAATTAAAAATTTCGATATTTTAGCAGCTGGCTCTAATAATATGAGCCACCACCGTAGGTATTTATTCAATATAAGTAATTGTTTAGGAATTTCGATTCTCTTCATTAAGTTTCCGTGGTGTAGCGGTTATCACATCTGCCTAACACGCAGAAGGCCCCCGGTTCGATCCCGGGCGGAAACATAATTTTGCTTCTTTTGATTTATGGCGATTGCGAAGAGGTATTCTTCCTCTCCCGAACCACAAACTGTCATTTACGATTGGAATGCAACCGGAGCAAAATCTGGCCCTTTTTACAACAGGTTAGATCATTAGACTGTAGCAAGCAACAAATCGCTGGCTAACTCACGGTACAAATATGTATATGATCAGGACAACACTAGAGGAATCATTCAAATCAATAATACTACAATACATAACCCTCCAGGTATGTGTTCAGTCCAGGGGTTGCAATACGAACTCCAGTCTGGACTGAAATAGAAAATTAAAAATGGCAAGGAGTTCTAAGCAATGACTTTCAGTATCCTATAAACTAAAAATAATTATGTACTCGTAGGTTTAGTAATTAATTACTTTATTTGAAAGAAAATTACAATTAATTTATTAATAACAATAAAAATTCTTCCAGTCGCGATTACAGATAAATGATACATAATAACAATTCTTCACTCAACAAAATAACAACACAGTCTTAGGACCAATATTATTATGTGTCTCAGTTAGACGGGAAAACTTCCAGTACTAATCACTATGACTATAATGACTATCTGCCTCGTCACCATCAAGGTCTTTCGCTACAGGAATATCTTTTGCACTCTCGTCCACAAGAGGAGTTTCAGGAACATTCTTATTGTCAGATTTAGTTTTGTTATTCTTTTTCTTTTTCTTGCCCTTTTTGTTTGTTTCCTTCTCTGACTTAGTTTCTTTCAGTTGGAACTTATCTACCATCATTTTCGCCCCATTTACGGTAAGGTCATTGGTAACACTTCTCTCTAGCGCCACATTCGCTGCTTTCTGACTGTCGAACTCAACAAATGCAGTCGCTGAAAAGAATAGGATAATATAAAAAAAATAATGGAATAGATTTAATTATGTTTTAAATTTCAGCATAGGTACTATTCAAAGATAGCTCTATATATAGCAGGATTTAATTAATAATGCTGGACATGTACACTTAAACATTTTCTAGCCCCAAAAAGTCATCATCAGCCTATAGCAGTCCACTGCTGATCATAGGCCTCAAAAATTAAGCAGAACATTTGACATTTTGCTCAACCACTGGGGCTCGATTCATTCGCCGCACTTATCTTTGCCGCCCTGTATTTCCAAATCACATGGTATGAAAGCCTAGCTCATACTCGATCTATCGAGTTATGGCTCGCTTCGATCGTCACCCTGGAAACTAATAATTATGGTCTTTCTCATAGTTTTAATAGAAGTATAGAGAGTAAGTATAAAGAATTAACTTACTCATTGTTTTCTTCCTGTGAGGAACCAGCCGCACTGACCGAATAATGCTGAATTCCCTGAAAGTCGTCAGTAAGTCTTTAGCAGTGAGCTTCTGCGGCGGGCCGTAAATTCGCACCACGATGGTGGTTTCTGTTTTAGGCCGGACTTCGCTCACTCGGATCTCGTTGTCTGCTATTATTGATCCATCCCTTTTTAACGCCTGTAAAAAAGTAAATGTCGTCATCATCGGAAATCAATAGCAGATAAATAAACTAAATAATTATCAGATAAATAGTCTAATTTTAAATTAAATGATTATTATCATCAAATAAGAAATAAAATGATAAAGATACATAGATAGGTACTATTATTATATAAGTAGGTAATTGATTATTTTAACTTCATTATTTGCAGCTTTAGTTCACCCACAGCTCTGCATTTCATGGTTTGCTTGCGCCAGCCTCCATGGACATCAAAAAAGATAAATATATAAACTTATTTAATATTTATAATAGTAGGTTACGGTTTGTCATCTAACTGTCTTAGTAAGCTCACACCACTACGGCATTTCTATACATTAGCCTAACTCAATGTGATGTAAAATGTTGTAAACAATCCACAACACAAAAAACTAAAGCTTTGCGTCGAGTTTCTGATATAATAATATGTATTCAAGGAAGCATCTCAAATAGTTATGTAAATTGCATATAAAAAGAAGAGGCAACAGAGTGAATTTTAGGTTAGGTATGGGTGGTTTATTAACGAACATTGTACATTGATTTTGGCTGGTTTCATAAATTTTGGTTGATTATCTGATTCCTACCGATACAGTTTCACAAAATGTTTACCTTTGTGGCAGCTTCTGCTGTATCAAAGTGGATTCTAGTGGAGAAGACCTCTTCATTGACAGAGTGGGCTTCACTGGAAATTAAAAATAAATTGTTATTACCAATATTATTTTTATGCATGTAATTATGGATAATTTAAGTTTAAAGTTATCACTTACCCAACACCTCTATAAAGACCATATTCGGAGAAATGATCAATCAACAGCTTCTTAAAGTTGCCTTTCAAGAGTGAAACAGGGAGATTATCAATGTTTAAGGTCATCTTATCATTATTAATCTTTTGTTTCTTGTTCCAGTGTTTTTTCTCCCATTTCTTGGGAGCAGGTTCACCCGCTGCTTCCGTGTCTCCTCTAAGTTGCGTTTCTTCATCAGTTTCTTTATCATTTTTGGTGACAGAAGCTAAATTTTCATTAGGCTTAGTTTTTTTAATTTTATTTTTTTTCTCTCTGTTAGCTTCTTTTTTGAGTTTCTTTTTCGTGGTTTTGTCAACAACAGTCATTTCATTAATCAGGTTGGTGAGAGTGTGGGCGTTGTCTCCCAGACTGAGACTCTTTAGATTGTCAGCAATGCCAGGTTTGGGAGACTTTGGGGCTGGTTCACCATAAGCATCGTCAGCTGGTATGGTTTGATACTTCTGCTTTTTTGGTTTCTTCTTCAGTGCTGGTACCTCAGTTAGTATATTAGATTCAGATGCAGATTTTTCAATATTCTTTGCATGTTTTTTAAACTTTTTCTCCCTTAAATTTCCATCATTTTGTTTAGTTTCAATTCCTGGCATGGATAGTAACACATCCTCAGCTTTATCAGATTTGTTTACATTTTTGTTATTAAGTGGTGTCTTCCTTTGATCAGTTTCTTTGTCAGCATAGGACTGAACAGAACTCTCCTTAGGTATAATAGGTTTTGTCAGAGTTTTCACTCTGATAGGTTCTCCTATGTTACCGTCTTCACCTGCTTCTACATTTTCTTTTGATGACTTCATTTTTTTCTTTTTTTTACTCTTTTCTTTGCGTGGGGAGTCATCTGTTTCAGTATCATTAGATATATCTGATTTAGGCTTTTTTATAACTATTTCATCATTTTCTTCTAGCTGGAAGCTAACCGATTTGTTCCTTTTGTTGGACTTAGATTTGGAGAGGTTAAATGAAACATCCTCAATTGTTTTGTTGCTTTCTTTTTGTGAGACTTGTATCTTCGTAAAGGAAACATTGTTTTTTGATATTTTAGAGCTAGCTAGCGGAGTGGAGGTAGCTTTAGAGCCGCTGAGAGCAGGCACTGATGAACTATTACTAGGACTGCTGTTACTCAAGCTGTCACCTTCGATAATGGCCTGAGAGGTGCCTATCGACTGCCTTTGCTTCTTCTGCCACTTACCAGCTTTACGCTCAGGTTTAGTGTACTTATAATCATTCTTTTTTGATGTTCTATCTTTGATCTTCCAACTTTCGCTGCTTTCACCTTCGCCTGTCTTTTGATATAATGGTAGATACTGCTCGAAATAGTTTCTCTTGGGTTTGACGTTAGGGGAAGAAGTCGAGTCAATATCAGAGGATGCCATTGTTTGTCTATGTCATTTCATTACAAAGAAGGAAAGCAAAATTCACTCAATCACACACTCGCACACAGCTGCGTTTTTAAGGTTAGGTTATGTATGTTTTCGTTTTGGTGTTTTTCCAGGACTACCAACACACCACACAGAACAATTTAGAGGTGAGTCCGGTATACAATATCTAACTGAATAACTGTTGGCTTGGTTCAAAAATATCCAGCGTTATTGAAAAATCCGCGTACCGCTAGAGAATAACTGTACGAAGCGAGCGAACATCGCACTCACCGCTCACCCACCCACCCGTAAGTCACCCGTCACCCGTCACCCAACCATAACTAATCCAGCCTGCAATAACTCTCACCTATTCTAGGCACGCTAGCCTACCATCCACCCAACTGATTTGGTTAGAAATATCTAATACCTCTTGTCATCCCTGTCTAACACCATGATTCTAATGCGAGTAAACGGGATAGTCAGTTATTCAAAATACCCAATACCTCTTGTCATCCCTGTCCAACACCAGGATTCTTAGGCGAGTAAACGAGATAGTCAGTTATTGGGTACCCATTTTATGCACTGCGTCTAAGTTCAACCATTTTGGTTGGTATGGGTGGTTTGCAATATTGCATAGGTAAACAGGTGGCGAGGTAAGACTGCCGATCGTTTTCATCCTATCTAAATAAGTTTAAATTCGACCATACCTCAGCGTATTAAAATTTAATTTAAATTGGATAAATCATACATTTTTTTAAATATTAGACTAGTCATCGGTGGCCAGTGGCGCTAATTGTACCTACCTACACCTACGTGATTTGCTTACGAACAAATTAGGCAGGCATTGTTTTGTTTTGTTGTTTATTGTTTGAAAATCTTATTTTTATGTATAGGAATATAATCGTATTACAAGAGTACAATAGACGCAAGACGCAAAGGCCGGGCCGTGGCGTCAAGTGGTGGAAGAGTAACAATGGTACATATTCTGTTGTATTTTTATCGTTGCTAGGGATAAAATTCAAAATCAATCAATTCGGTAGGTACCTATTTATTTATGTAGTAAGATAAGCTTATGTTAAGGATAACTGATATACCCAGGTACTTATTACAATTAATAGATATATTTTACTATATACATAGAAAAGAAAATAAAAAATACGATTTGCAAAGAAATAGAAATTTCTGATATCAACCTATTTTCAAATGTCAATTTGTTCCAGCCTTCCAAGAAATCTTCAACGTCACTCAAAATATATATAAATGTCAACGTCAAATTGATTTAGTTGCTCGCACTTAACCTTTTTTTATCACCTCAACGGACTCGCTCCCCTACACGCGAGGCCACCAGATTCAAGACCTTCCTGGCGACCGCTTCCCCGAGAACTGCTGGAACACCACGATGATGTCCAAACGCAAGAAAACCATCGCAACCAATCGGCTGCTGAACAGCAATTGAGAGGCCGGCAGGACTCTCATTGCTGTAACTCAAGACTCGAGTGACGTCTCGCTCGACGTTGAAGCTAGAAGAAAGAACCTTAGTTCGATTCTAACCGCATTTCGCTCGAAAGACGAACTGTTGAAGACCATTGATGACCTTTTTGTTTGACATTGACAATTCAAAAAAATAGAATTGTCAATGTCAAAACACAAAGGTCAAGTGCGAGCAAACTATTTGACGTTGACATTTACATATATTTTGAGAGACGTTGAAGACTTCTTGGAAGACTGGAACAAATTGACATTTGACACTCTGAAACAGACACTGGCAGAGTCGTAGCGAAAAGCAAGCGGCGCCAAAACAAAAGAGAAGTTAAAATTGACATTTTTTATTTTCTTTTCTATGTATATAGTAAAATATATCTATTGATTGTAATAAGTACCTGGGTATATCAGTTATCCTTAACATAAGCATATCTTACTATATAAATAAATAGGTACCTACCGAATTGATTGGTTTGAATTTTATCCCTAGCAACGATAAAAATTATAACAGAATATGTACCATTCTGTTATATTTTTATCGTTGCTAGATAAATTGCACTTCTTTATTTAGAATATAGTTAGCGACGACGACGACGGTTTGTGCATGTACAAATGCACAAACCGTCGTCGTCAGTCCTTCGTTGGAGGTATGCTTAACTTGCTAAAAATAGGATTAACTTCATCATCATCAGCCTATGTTAGGCCTCCCCCAATGAGCGCCACTGAACTGGTGGACCAGCCCTTTCGTGAGTGTCCATGTCTCAGCTCAGTATGTAAGTATTATGATATATAAATACATATAATTATGTACATAAAATTTGGGTATTGTAAAGTTATTGGATACCGGTTGGTGCTAACGTTATTCGAACAAAATATCCAACTTATAACTGTTGGTAAAAAAATCCAATAACTCCCACCTCTAGAACAATTTAACCTACCAGAGCTGTGCTACCAACCTTGCAGACGTAAACAGAGAAGACAGGCAGACAACATGAAGACAGAGACGTAAACAAGTCATAGACAACTTACAAAACAATGACAGATATAGTGAAGCGACGAAACCTGACTCGCCTGAGTGAATGAACGAACTAAATACAAAAAGTTAAACCCTACCCCATGCCCTACCCCACTTCATAGAAGTCTGACGAAATAATATTTTTATATACTGGCAATATTGATAACCTCACTTTTTATAAATGGCGGATGCGCTTGCGTGATGCCGGGTTCTTGTTATTATTGCATTTAGAAGGCGTCATTTTGTGTAAATTGTGTTCTTGTGGATTATAAGGATACGTTTCAGTGAGGTGAGTGAATTGCAATGCAATAGTTTTTTCGTGTGTCCCGAAAAACACCCATGGTAAGTCAATTACAAGGGGCGCGGAGTTCGTGAATGTTCGATTGGCAAAAAAGACGCTCCGCCAAGTACACGAATCGCCATGTAGTATTTACCGTTATGTATGACCACGTTACCCTATAAACTGCCACTAATCGGAAAACAGCACCTTATCTTTATATTTTCGACGAAAACTCGTAATCGGGCGGGTTCAAACGCCTCGTCCTTGAAGGCTCGGATGGGCGCCAAGCTGTTGAAGTTCGTAGAAATAGATAAGGCGGGAACCGCCACGAAAAAAATCATTCGAAATAGTATTGTGTTACAGTGATATAACCATGGTGGCTTCAAAACGCGGTCGCGGAGCTCGTAACCAGGCAGCTAAAGCTAAGCCTGTGGAGGAACCAGTAGCAGTGCCGGAGCCCGCGCCGGTCGAGGAAGCGGCGGAGGCGGCGCCCGATCTCGCGCCCGCGGAGAACAACGGCACGGAGCCGGCGGAGCAGGCAGGGGCCGAGACAGCGCCCGAGGCCGCAGCAGAGGCCGCCGACGACGAGGCGCAGCCCGAGGCCGACAGCATAGAGGCTGCCGAAGCTGCATTGGAGGCCGCAAAGAAGGCAGAGGAGGAGAAGGTTGAATCTGGTAAAATCCTCATCGAGAACCTGCCCGTGAGCTACCTCTTTGACTACCAAGAGAAACTCAAAGATCTGTTCTCCAAATATGGAGAGATCACGCACATCAAGTGAGTTGATTTGATTATTTACTTTGCTAGTGATGCTGACTTTGTGTATGAATGACATTCAAATATCAATCCCTGAAATTCATGATCCTTCTCTAGAATTTATTTGAACTGAAATGATATGAATAATTTGATTATAAAAGTGTCTCTGAGGTCTGGAGCGTGAGCTGCGCTCGGAGCACTCCGTTTGTGTGGAGTATTAACGAGAAATATTTTTCTTTCTTTTTAGACGTGGTCCAAACATTGTAACAGAACTGACCACAACTCCCACATTATCGGCAATAATCGAATTCAAAAACAAAGATTCTCTGGACAAGGTAAACAAATGTTTAACATAACATTATGTATTATTTTTATTTTAATAATAAAAAGTTATTCTGTAGTTTTAGTGCCGAAAAGGCGGTATTTAAGGCTAAGAATATTTTTCTAAATTGCTGTGTCAATAGTTTCCGTGACAGTTAGTCACGTGCAGAAAGAGTGACTATTTGAATGTTGGCACGGCTGGTCTTCTACTGAACCCATTAGCCCAGTAGCGGTTTGCTATCTTTTATTTGAGTAATTTTCCAAATTTCTGACATTTGTTTTTTTTATGTAGTAGATCAGCTGAGAGTTTTCCACTGTGTGTTATTTATGTGTCTTTTCAGTGATGGTAAGTTATTTTGCAGGTTATTTCCAGACTTTAAACTTAGTTAGAAATTAAAATTGTAATACCAAAAATCATAACATGCTTAGTTCAATGAAACAATGGCTGAGCTCATCACTTTACACTGAGGTGTTAAGTGTGACTTTTTGTTGTAATCAGTTATTAAGTTCTCTATCAAAGCAGTTCTTTGTCAACCTATTTTTTCAGCAAATTCAGCATAACTTATGTACCTATCAATTTATTTCAAAATGTATTCTGTAGTCTGCAATTTACTCTTAAACTTAAAAACACAATAACAAAAACTCATACTTCTATACAGTCTGAATTTTATAATTGCCTCAACGTTTTATGTCAAGTTACATGATTGTTTAATTTGATTCAAAAGTTAAGTAAACTAAATATAATTCTAATTATACCACGTAAATGATGACGCCCTTACACCACTCACGTAAAATTGGAACCAAACCAAGTTGTCATATTCGAGAAGTTAATAAAGTTCTATAAAACAACTGCTCTTTCTAAGCTCAGACGAATTTTAAAATATTACTGGAATAAGATGAAACATAAATAATAGGGCTTAATTAAATCGGTCTTCAAAACTCAAAGCATCATTGTAGCTTGGATAAGGACATACAGTGTTTTCCTTCAGTGTTCCGAAGGTAAAGCGACCGCGGCGAAATGTGTCGAACTCAAACCAACCCGTAGAGTACGATGGTTAGATTTGATAAACAACTATATGATAAGCAGAGTTTGACACATTCCGCCACCTAGGCCATCTCTTAGCATCTCTGGTGGAAAAGACTTAGGTTAAGGAAGGACCCACTCACGCGACGGCATCGACTCGTAACTCCCTACCCACGGTCTCTGAAATACCAGCGATATACACACAGCGATACCATCTGGCAAACCAAAACTATAATAGCAATGAGAAAAACAATTGTCACGTAACTACCTGCGGCCATTCAGACCGCCCCTGCTGGCAAAAGTTAATAAAAAAAAGTCTCGACTTTTTTTTTATTAACTTTTGCCAAGGAAGTGCCTTCTCGACTTTTTAGTTTGTTAGGCGGCACAAAGTAATTGACGCATGATATATAAACATGCACACACGTTTAACTATCAATAAAATAACATAATAACGCTGGTGTCTGAAAGACCGCGAATGGGTAGTTAAGGGTTAAAACTGAATTACCAAAGCGTTCCCTACAAAAGTCTTAATAAGTACATAGTCGAGTGACTACACATAAGGCGTTATGATGTGTACACACTCTAAAGCCGACTCGCGCGCGCGCGCGTTAATTTTTGGCCAGAATTTGTAAGCGCGCGCTTGAAAACGACTAACGGATACGTGCTCTTAGTCCCTTCAATCGAGTGTTTTCTGCGATCATGAGTCAACACGTTCACTGGCCATCTGTGGTGGGCCACGTCCGAGGGCGTCGTCACAGGGTGTCTAGTCTACCTGATCGTGGCAATGAGTAATAAGTATAAAGATTTTTAGTATACATACTCTTATAAATTAAATAAAAATTAACAGAGAAACTGAATCGGTCTCCACTCAGCATGTGCTATGGTAGAGCAGATCATACCATAGCGCTGGTCTTCCGTGAGACCGTGGTGCGTAAGGTGGCCGAATAGACGCATACAACAAGGAAGTCTAAGTCGCTAAGTCATGATCGTATCATCGAGGCCCCTTAGCAAGATAGATTTCCCCGCAGGCCCTGTCAGAGGACGGCGCGGTGCTGGACGGCAGCGCCATCTCCGTGTGCGTGGAGTCGCGCGCGGAGACGGCGGTGCTGGTGGGCGTGCCCTACGAGGCGGGCAGCGAGTACGTGCGGCTGCTGTTCACGCAGGCCGGGCCCGTCGCGCACATACACGAGTTCAGCAAGACCAAGTACAAGATATGTGAGTGTTGCCTACTATACTGCTATTTATCTACCTAATAATACTCATTTTTAGAATGTTTTTACCCACTGTGGACGCAGGGAGGAGCTCTACGGAATCGACCAATAGGGAGCCCTATTCGGCTGTACTCCCTTTGCTATTAAAATCATCAGCACAAAGATTATAGTCGCAGAAGAACCAGTCTAAATGTTTTTTCCTCGCTTCTTTCTTTAGTCTACATAAGAAACATGTCGAAGGGACAGATATAATTTTTTTTTTTAAATATCTTAAATTTTAAGAATTTGTTATTTTCCAAAGGTACATCTATTACACTTACGGATATAAAGAATTTTTGATTTCGTTACGATAGACATGCTTTGGTATATTGACATACTAGCCTTAGATGAAAGAAACTGCAGATAGAGAGACGCACGTCAAAAGTATCGAGCATGAACTTTAAACCATTTAGGATCATTGTATCATCAGAGATTAGTACGCACGCACTACCTATCCATACTCCGGTTTAGAATCCAACAAATATTATGTCAATAAAGACATGAATGAAAATTTAACAATAACAGAAAATGGCAAGTTTATCACTATAACACAATTCATAATGTGAGAACATGTGAAAACGAACGAGAGGTCAATTAAATTATGAATGAAAGCTTTCAAATCCAATAATTGATTTGAGCTTCTGAGATTTGCTTCCATGATACCAATGTCATTAAACATTTTCCATCAATATTCCTTAGCTTTTTTAATGTACAAAAAATATTTGAATTGGAGTATAGTTTCTATCTTACTATCCTTAGCTATCGCTACTGAATCTATGATTCTAAATGGCGATTCAGTGACTATACCATTATCATTAGTGAAACGATTGGTTAGCAGAATTTGAGTTCAGGAAGCACCGGGAGGGTGAGATGATTATTTCAATATCAACCAATTTGATTGATCGATCCAGCTTCCGCTCTGCGTCAGTGGTATCTCCCGCATTATTATCTGCCATTCATTATTATGTTATGATCCAGTGAAGTCTTCAAATCCCGAACTTTCGATTATAGCCCTTAAAACATGAAACGGGAGTCTGCGAACATAAAGAATCTACCCCTATTGTAAAGCCGGGTGACGAGGTCGTTCACCTTATTACGTGACGTAACCTACCTAACACGAGACACCATTCACGGCCAATAAGTGAGCTAATGGAGTGGAGATATTAAACGTGTATAGCAGTGGTAAACTTGCCTGTATAAGCATTTCGTTGGTAGGTAAAGAAACATGCCAATGCGTAGAAAAAAAGGTAGGTACACGTGAATCCATCTAAAGGTCATTGACAGTCGTTAAAATGATATGGCCTTGCTATGCGTCATGGAAACTTAGCCAAAGTTTGTAAAACTCATTATTTTTCCTCTTGAATGTCAGTATTTCTTCGCCATGGAATATAGTGCCGGTAGAAACATCGCGCCCTATTTCCGCCCTGACCTAAATAATGTAGGTTGCGTTGGCATTTTACTTGTAACGGACCTGCTTGAGTTGCTTCGCCCCGTTTGTTGCCTGTCTAACCTTGGCAGCAGGGCTTCCCTTTATGCCCCGTACGTACACGTGCTCTGTATAAATTAAGGGAAGAATGGATAAAAATGACATTGATTTACCCCTTCAATAAATTACAAAGTTCATCTACTGTAGGCCAGATAAAACTAGATAGTTTTTCTAGGTCTGGGTCTTTGCTATTTTATATACTTAGGGCTAGATATCATTGTCCCGCATCTATCGTATTGTATATTACCGCTATTTCGGCGCAGGGTCATGGAGGTAGTCATAACTTTTTAATATCACCCGTTTGTGTCACTTACCCCCATGATAAACTCCTTTGTTTTCCGTTTGTTATTCTATGCCTGTATTTTGTACCTGTGTCCAAATAAATGTTTTTCTATTTTATTATCTTCTATTCTATTGTATGAAGAGTCCGTCCGTATGTTGTTGCACAGTGCGCGTGACATTCCACGAGAAGGAGAGCGTGGAGAAGGCTCTGAAGCTGGACCGCGAGCTGCGCCTCAACGGGTTCCTGGTGACCGTCTCCAAGTACCGCGACGACGATGAACAGAAGGCGCACAATGCGACCGTCAGCAAGGTAATTAACCCTACTCGATAGGGGTCTCGTACCACACACACCTCAACTGTACCCTACTCACTAGAACACACTTGAACTGTACCCTACTCACTAGGACACACTTCAACTTTACCCTAGTCCCCACAAACGCGAAAGTTCGTCTACGACGCAGGAGGTTGCGGGTGCGATTCCCGCCCCGGAACAAATGTTGTATGATATCATGTCTGCAGGTACCGGGTGTTCTGGGTAGGTTCTATGTATAAAAAACTGTATACGTAATGTGTTCAGTTTATCAATTTATCAGTAATCTGGTACCTAGTACCCATAACACAAGTTCTGCTTAGCATGGCGCTAGATGCTGTGTGGATTGTCCAGCATTATTATTATTATTCATATGTTGGAAAATGCCTAGCCCCAAACGACATTGGTTTTGCCGTAACCACCAGCAGATGGATCTTGTGAAAGTGTTGAATAGTACCCAGAAGAAATTCCTTTTATAGAGTACCTTAGTCGACTTACGACATCCACGGGCTGAGATGGGTCGTACCACTCGCTCCATAAGTCACTCACACGAGTCGACTCAGCTTGGTGGGTGTATGCTACATGACGGTGTATGAAATGAAATACCATATTGTTGGTAGTTTGACTGCAAGTTTTGAACTGATGACCTTGGATTGTGATTGTGACCCGGCCAACTTTCAACTTGCTCTCATAATTCACCCATTTGTAGTCTAGAACCTGTTGCGTTTTGGCAACATTGCATGTATTTACATTTTAAATTGTGTATTTGTACCCGACTACGGCAAAGCAATACAGAGTTACTTATTTAATGTTTTGTACGGAGCGCTTTATCAATTTTAATTAGAGAATTATTCATTATTGACTTGACTTAATGTTCGCTATGAACCTATGGTAAATTAATTAATTTAATGTAATTACGATAGAATCAATATTCCAATCCAATACACCCATTAAACATCCAAGTAAATGATGGCGGTCTCTGATGTTTTTCGGTAGTCGGGTTATTTGTTTACTAATAAATAACTTGTGTTTTTTGTTCGACGCTTGACATCTAATACTGTTGTTTTAGCAAAATGTGTCTTCGCAGAACAAGCGACAACACTCCCAGAACCGCAACTCTAACGCGAACGCGAACACCAGCCCGAACGCGAACGCGAACCGCAACAACGCGTTCCGAGCGCGCGGCGGCGCCGGCTTCAACGCCAGGGGGAACTTTAGAGGTGAACACTACGGTACATAACTTTCACTTTATTATTTTACAATATAACCTTAGCATAGCACCAGTTCATAGACAATCTATAAAAAAAACATCATTTTATAACAAGTACACTTATTTAGGGCCCTCATTGTGTAGTGAGTAGTGAGTGCCTCCCCTTACAATGATTACGACTGGTTAGTGTACAAGACTTAGGTGTACGTCTTCAATATATTTATATAATCGACACTAAAATGAACTCAATCATCACAGCTTCTTACATGTTGACACTGGATAAGAAATAGCCTTGTTATTTTTTATGTAGTTTCATCTCAACCCAACGCATCACTAGGACAACTGGTGTTTGTACACGTCAGCGCCTAACGCGTGCGTCCTGCGAGGTTTTGCTCTATCATAGGTGATGATTTCCACTCATCATCTGGTGGGTTAGTTGCTTGTTACGACACTTAGTACTACAAGCGATATATATCGGGCTGTTGATTATAACAATGTTATTAGTAATGTAATGATGTTGGTACCACAGGAGCGCGCGGCCGCGGTGGCGGCTTCCAGCGCGGCGGCGGCGCATTCCCGCGCCCGTCCTTCGCGCCCGTCAACACCTACATGCCGCCCCAGGCCTTCATGGGCCGCCCGGTGAGTACTACCCTAAGCTGAAGACAGGGCGCTATGGCAGCGGCGCTCATTGGGGTAGGCCTATGTCCAGCGGTGGACTAACATAGGCTAATGATGATGATGAAACGCGATAATGCATGGAACCCATTAATACTGGTTTAAATTCGGAACATTCTTTAACCAGCTTGGTTCAAAGTACAAGCACTCTTAGTGCTGACTCATGTTACTATTTGAGTCATCGTAAGTACAAGAGGCCTCAGTCAGGTGGAAAGGGTTTAATTATAAACCATCATGATCTGTCACTGCGCGTGTGAAGTAGGAGCATGGTTTGGTATTTTGCGACTTCCGAGTTTATTTTGAAAATATAATTTAGTTTTTTAAACTTTTATTAAAAAAGAAATAGAAGACAATCAAGAATATAAATGTAAATTTTACAGCCAAATGAACAATCCAGATATGTATAATAGTACAGTACAGTAGCTCGCCTGATCTATAATAATATTAATAATGCCTCTTTAGTTTCATTCCAGGCAGACAAATAAAATGAATGTTACTGACCTTTGCCTGGTAGGGTTGGAATAAAATAATCATCATTTTAAACGTTATTAATTTAATTACGAGTACTTATATTTTTGGTTTGGAGTTTTTTTTGGCGTAACCATTCTTCAGCTGTGTTTTTTTGCAGTTTATTTTTTGCTTGATTGTTCACACCATAAGTACTAGAAACGAGTGCACGTAGAGAAATGCAGTGAAAACTAATATTTTAATTTTACATTATTTTCAAAGCTATCCGTATAGGTAATCTGCAAGAGAAGCCGGGTAACTTGCACTGTTAACGATGCGCTTTAAAACCACTGTGGAAATTGTTAAAAGTATAAACTCTGTCTAGAATTGAAACTCCCGTTTTATTTGACTGTAAATTTATTATGGCAATATCACAGGTCTAAGTAATAATCTCGGAATTAAATTAGTAATAATAAGTTACGATGGGTGGCGTCGTCGAATCGAATTATAGATACATTTTAAAAAGTTGGCGCGGGTTGTTTTAGATTTTTTATACAATTATCCACGCTGACGTCCACAAATCCACCAGTATACGAAAAAGGGGATCGCGCCAGCGTTTAAAATTGACCTATAATAGCAGCCAGCCATCTGGTCTAGACTAGACACATACCTTATGAGGTCTTCTAAAGCCCTCGTACATTTGACCACTGCTATTATTAAGAATTATTTCGCTTCTAGTACTCTTAGATTCATGATTGACGTTTCTCTATTTAACGCAGCCTCAGGGATGGCAGGTAGGGGATGCATTGCGCATGCGAAATTAAATCGTTGCATCAATGCACTTTAGTTTCATCAAACTTGTACAAATAACATATTTAATTTGAATTCTAAAGTGAACAAAACTATGTTTTTGACTCGGATTTCCTTTTTTCAGGGTGGCGGTTTCATGGACGGGCAGCGGCCGAACAAGCGACTCAGGCAAATGTAAACCGTATTTTATAGTATTTAAGGGCAATTTTATCGTACGTCGTCGTCTTTGTCGTGTGTGTGTGTTTGTGTGAGTGAGCGTCCCTACAGACTACTACAGTGACATGAAGTAAATAATAATACAGTATCAGACGAAAGATTAATTAAATCTAGCTAATTGTATTTACTAAGTACATGAAGTAAAATAATTGTAAGCTATGTCTTTTTGACATTTAATAAATGTATAATGACTAACATTATTTCTGTTTCTTTTCTGAATCCCTAAATTACCTAAATGTAGTGCGGAACAGCATACTACGCTCCAAAACACGCATCGTTGACGTTGGTCAAACAGCCGGAATCCTGAAGTGGAACTGGGCCGGACACGTCTGCCGTATGTCCAGCGACTTGTGGGCAAAGACCACCACAGAGTGGAGCCCACCCAACGCTAAGAGGCGACGTGGAAGGCCCAGGATGAGATGGCCCGACGAGCTCGAGGTACATCTTCCATCATGGCCTGTTGCAGCGTTGGATCGCGAGGAGTGGAAGAAGAAAAGGGAGGCCTTTGCCCAGCGGTGAGACAGTAATGGCTTAAAATAAATAAATAAATAAATAATTGCATTGGCTGAGGAGGTTAGGTACATCTTACATAGATTTCCAGAAAGGAAAGTAAGATTATAAAGTCTATCAACGCCTATAATATGGATAGTTAAAAGAAAAGTTAAATGCATAAAATGTAAAATTCTTTTAACGAATGAAGTCGGTTAAGATCCACGCAATAACACAGTAAAAGCTAGTAAATTGCACTAATTTGATGTACATACCTAATGCATAAATGCAATTGTTTTTGTTACACATGCTCTGTGTTTAACAAATAGCGTGTGCAGCTCAGGCGAGCGACGCGATCGGACGCATCTAGACAACTATAATGTAAACTAAACAATGTGCTCAAGAATATTGATATTTATTTTACTGGTGGAATGCGGCGTGACTGTTGACTTGATTCCGAATAAAGAAGCAACTGTCAAAAGTGTCAAATCATGGCGGCAAGCGATACGCGGCGAAGCCTTCGAGAATAGTTTCAATGTGTACGACCCTTCGTTTCTGAGCGTGGTGTGGCCGCGGATACGGAACGGAGTGCATTTGATGCTGGCTGCAGAGTGCTGGCAGGATGTCAGCTTGTTTCTGAACGATTTGGTCGAGGGCAGAGCTTGGGCTTATGATGGTGAGTACATTTTTTGATCTTGAGGGTACGTATACTTAAGAAACTCTGTCGCCGCTCTGTAGTTTAAAAATGGAATAGGCGATTTCTATTTTCTCAAGAAGGTTATTTACAGGCACCGTTTAAAAGGTAACACAATATGATTTTCGATATTTGTTCCGGGTGGTCGTTATCTATGTATGTAAAAAAATATCTATTTATGTAATTAAGTATATCAGTCATCTAGTAGTTAGGTAGGTACTCATAACACAAGCTGTGCTTAGCTTGGGACTAGATAATGCTGTGTGGATTGTCGAGCATTATTTATTTTTTAAATAACATACAAAAAATGGCGTCTGCTTTATCCTCCACATACCTTTTTATAAAATTCCCAGAGATAAAGTCCAGATTGATGTTCCAGGAGCGATCCCTGCCCCACTGCCAAAATCCAGCCTCCGAATATCTAAGTTTTAATAGTCAGCCGAGCAGAGGCGATAACCTGACTCTACCCCTGTCTTGCTTAGGGTAGAGTCAGGTGTTGCTTAGTCGGGCCTATCCGTCCAACTCATCTCACAATATCCATTACATTTCCACTAATTAATACAAATATACTTTCGATTGACGACAATCGATTATTGCGCAACTTTCGCCTCGCGTCTAATGTGAACGTTCTCGCAAGTTCACTGGCTCTGCGTGTGCAGTGCATATGCATATGAATAATTTATTTATAACTTAGTAGTTATGCTCGCGGCTTAGCATGCGTTTTTCGTTGATAAAAAGTAGCCAACGAACCCGGGTTAACATCTAGGTGAAGCAAACTAAAAATCTGGCTTAATTAGCAATGTCACTATAAATTTAGTAACCCATTTTTGACATTTTATAATTACCTACATTATTACATTAATTTTGAATCAATTTATTATGATATAGAATTTAATTATGTTAACCAAGACGTTATTCATAATATAATTAGAATTAAAAACATGACATGTAACATATAAACGTTATAAATAAAATTAACTGAAACTGGTATCTCGCCAAATATAAATAAGACGTCGAGAAAAGGTTATTTCCTGCCCGATATGAAATTTGACAATAGGTAAGTTCTTATAGCCATTTTAAATCTCAATTTTCCTCCAGTTTTTCGTTTTTAACCTGCCATTAAAAATACTGTTTAGTAGGTATGTTCCACTCCACTTGTGGGCACTTCACATAACAATGTAGTAGGTAGGCGCCTCACCCAGTAAGTAGGTTTCTTTACGCTGCCGAGATGGTAACGGATGATGGAGTAACTGTATCTACCTTTGTAAACACTACAAATTGCTGCTATTCATTATGTAGTTTACCTAGTTAGATTATTGCCGATTAGATAGTTCATCAGAGAGAAAGTACCTAGCAGTAATCAAACTTGGTATTTATTTATAGATGATTGATTGATATTATGTAAGTATAACTAGTTTTTGGAGTGGGGAAATCAACGATAGGTACCTACGATCATTGAGAAAATATTGACATATTGGAGGGAGAGGCCCATTATTAGTAGGGCGACGTCATTGTCATCTGCCCATTGCTTGATGTACCTACTGAAAGAACACTTTAATAATAAAATTATAAACTATGTATCTCAAAGCCAAAACAAAGGGCTATGTTTACCTTACCTATAGGTTTACGTACGAGTATGTTTATTTGTATTTACGTCATTTAATTTTTAATCTCAGGCTGAATTGGAACCCAAGCTCTTTGGCTTATCGGTGCGTCTTCGCTTGCAATCTAGGATTCTTTATGATAGCTTGCACTGTGAGAGAAGACTGATGTGAGCCCCTCCATCTCTGTAACTGTTATTCTGCGTGTTAGCGTGCTATGAATCGGTATTTGTGCGAATTAGCATAAAAAAGCAAAAGCATGACAGTCGGCACATGATATTATGAAACGGAGTTCTTGATGCACGGAAAGTTTGAAATTTATATTATTATTATTATTATTCGTTTATTTCAGATTACATTAAATCCATATAAAAATTAAAAACACACAAAACTTAAAAATAAACATAAAAATTAAACATTCATAGATTAGATACTCTGTAAGAATATAATATAGTATTTGCTGTCAATTAAGGGTGATTGTAATATCGACGCGGTACCTACCTAGGTACCTACATACTCAAGACTCCAGGATGGTTCAGAGACGAGACTTGGAGATTATTTATTTTTTATATTTCGCTTTAAGTACCTACATACTGAACAAGAGAGTAGGTAAATAGAAATTCCTCACAATCTGGAGCACATAAGGAATTTTTAATTTGCTAATTACCAGGATATTTCTTATTGTTATAACCGCGATTGTTAGAAGGATCATCTTATTATAGATACAGGATTCCGGCCATTCCCGACAGATTTCATATAAAGCAATTCTACCATTCCATCTTTACATGGTTTTCCATAAGCAAATTAATTATACGATAAGATCCGACCTAAAAATTTTGAAACTATCATGGTTATTAACACTAAAGTCATTTAAAACGGGTCATTTTAATCAAATCAAATCCCGTTTTAAATGACTTTAGTAAGATCGGACCTAACAAGAATATACCTACATATAATATCCTTGTTTGTCCATCTATGTCTAAAGCATGGATGGACAAACAAGCGGGGTTGTTTTATACCCCAGCTCAGCTGGATAGCGGCGGCGACCCCGTTCGGGCGATCGATCATCCCGGCTACTCTCGGTCAGTGCCATTTGCATACATAGAGAGAGGCATAATATAAACAGTAGGATGAAGGGTTGGGAATAAGCTACGAGAATAATACTAAGAGCTAGTTCTGAAATTAATTTTATAACGACGACCTCTGTCGTGCATCGGACTCCTGTGACACATACAGTTGCAGATTCTATTCCCGTCGCAGAAAAAATGTCTTCAGTAATATCCAATTCAGTAAGCCAATGTTTATTCTTGGTCTGGGTTATTGCATAAATGTTTGTTAATCTAATAAATTACACTACTACTACTACTACTTTTGAGTGAGGGGTGCTGCAAAATATCCAGTTTAAGCAAAGAATATAGTTTTAAAATTCGTCTGTAGATAGTCTTCTAAAACAGCCGATATGAGAGAGTAGGCTGATAATCCAACTTAGCCAAGTGATTGATACAACTGGTATTTATCGCGTCTATTTAAGTACCTATTTGTCCCGACGTTTCAACAGGTTTACACACTGTCGTGGTCACGGGTGTTGTATCAATATCATGTATACTTATCGTGTCATCTAGTACACATAACACAAACTCTGCTTACCTTGGGGCTAGATGATGCTGTGTGGATTGTCCAGCAGTATTTATAGCCCACCCAGAGGAAAGGTGGAAGGATGAGATGGCGTGACGAGTAATCATGGCAGCGTTGGATCGCGAGGAGTGGAAGAAGAAAAGGGAGGCCTTTGCCCAGCAGTGGGACAATAATGGCTTTAAATAAAGAATAATAATTATGAGTTGAGATCGCGAAGGTACCTAGGTTTAAAAATATTTAGCCAAGTGATGCAGGTGAACTGTAAGTGGTTGAACTTGGTTGCAGTGGTGGATGCCTCGGGGCGGTACTCCTCCGGGCTCTTCACGGGGTCTCGACACTGGCTCGGGTCCAAAGAGAAATGTCTGAAGATGGTAAGTTTCCCGCACTGTAAAACTTAAGAAACTATCATGGTTAACACAAACAGTGATCATGGCGCATGAAATATTAGAAAAAATATTGTCCGTTTAGAAACGCCATTAATAAAATAGCATAATCTTTTAGTGTGCCTTGAACCAAACCCTCAACGAACATCTCTCCCGATATTCTTTCTAACCGACGACGACGCAACGTTTCGTCAGCGTCGTCGGGGCCCTGGCATGTTTACGAGGCTTTATAAGTAGGTCCCTACCCAAAGACATTTACATCGTGCTATTCTCTACTATTTCATACTTGAATCGAATTCTAATCTTGAATAAAGTTCAATTCTCCAGACTCCTTAATTTAGCGTTACAGCAACGATGATGTGTAAAATCGACTTATTGCTAATAACATTTGTATGAAACCTTCAACAATTTTGTTTTCAGGACAGAGAATTCACCGAGCATGGAGACAACGAGACCCTGTACGCCCTCCGACACAACGACTACATGAACACGGTGCTCAGGAAGGAGAAATATCACGGCTCGGGTACGTTTCTATTCTAGAGCTCTCTTTCAAGCATAATTTGCCTTTGTTGACACGCAGGTTCATGCATTTTCGTTGCTATTAGCAACTGGATAATGGACATCTATGTAGTTAGTACCTAGATGAGTAGGTACCTATGTGTAAGGTAACGATTATGCATACCCATGGGATACTAAGCTAAAAAAATAGAGACCACTGTCGCAAAAAAAAAATTAACATTGGAAGAAGACTACGGCATAGGTATGTATGTTATTAGAGGTGATCAACTCTCGCGAGAGGGTCTTTGATCGGTTATAAAGTATCGCGTGTTTTTTAATTTAAGGGTATTGGTTCCGGGGTGTTGTGACTTCACATTTGGTGGTCATTGAACTCTGATATCATATCACGAATGAGCTAGCGCAGGGACAAAGGAAAAGAGATGGCTATGCTCAGCTGTAGATCGGGTCAAAAAGAAATGATGATTATGATTCAAAAGGGTTCTATTCATTACATGTCGTTCACATGTTATAAGTAATGGGATGTCACAATGTATTCTGCCCTATTGGTTGTGCAATGTAGGTAAGGTACTAAAATTGACAATAATTAACTACTATTAATTAATTATAATTATTAAACAAATAATACAAAAAGTATCTAGACAAATAAAAATAATAATAACTATACAATCGATTTAAACAAAAAATTACAAAAAACGTCAATGTTTATATCTGCAATTCATCGGTCATCATAACATAATTCATAAATTAATTAAAGGAGTAATAGCATGTTTGTGTCAATAGTTTAGTCACTTGCCTCCGAAACAACGCACAAGGTAATTCTCTTGATGATGATGCACATTTCGTAGACCCCGAAGACTGGCGTTGGATGCTGCATCACGACGAGCTGATGCAGCGCCTGATCTCCGCCGAGCACTGGCCTCCACACCGCCTCGCCTACTCCTCAACCAGGGTCCAGCTTAACGTCACCAAGTTGACTATGCTCAAGGTAAGGATTCCTTAGTTGGGCGAGCCAGAAGCTTACGATGCTCACTATTTAAATTCTTTATTCATAATGCTTCTTTACAGATCATAAACGAACACACAATAAAAATAAAAAAGCCACTTACAATACATAAATTCAATGATTATATTTAAGTTATAAATATAGATATTATGGTCATCACAAATGATAAATATTCATCAAATAAATGAACATAACTATATAGGTATAAATGTTTCTTACAAAATCATTTTTATTTTCGAGGTAAGGATTCCTTAGCTTGACCAACCATATCACGGTTTATCTAGCCAAACAAATATAATAATTCATTCATTGATTCAAAGGTTTGATAACTGATTTTACACCATAAAACTTTTGATACTCCTGGTAGTCACCAGGATAGTTTTTAAAGTTTTATTACTCATTAGATATATTAAATTACTCTCGAGTCTGTATCTTTGAAACGTTTTATGTTCCAGTCGTACGACATCACCCTCGGCGTGTGTCTCCCGCGCTCCTGCCTCACCGACGACGTAGAGTCCCTCATCAACTTCTCCATAACTCTCAACGACAACCTTCGAACCAACAAGTCCATACCTCGCATCACCAGAATCACCTCCCTCAGACAAATCGACGGCTTCGATATGACAAACGACATTGGAGCAATTGTGTTGATAATTTTCACAATATTGTTGGTTATGCTGGCGACATCGGCCACTATAGTTGACTTTGATCTACTAAAATGCTTCCCGTACAGCAAAAAATCCATGAGCTTTGACCTGCCAATATACAATAACCATGAAACGAAGTTAGTTGATGAATTGAGAAGAAAACGCATAGACGTGAAGAGCATCGATAGCATCATGGCTGAGAGTGCAAATATGAACCTTGTCACAATGAAGAAGCTAGTCAAAACCAACGATGGTCCTTCCCCAATTACGCTAGACGTAGTGAACGTGGAAAGAGTATCAGGTAGCTGTAACAGATGCGGAAAGTATAAGAGGCAATGTCCGAACAACAAACAGATAGGGAACCTACCGGCTTGTCCGAGAGTCAAGTACAGTTCTTTCGCAAGCCTTAGTACAGAGGATAAGAGAAAGACGTTCTTTTGTAATCTTTTCCTGTGCTTTTCGTTCAGTTACTCTTGGAGCAGGGTGTTTAATAAGACCACGGCGAATAATGATTTGTCGGCGGTGCATGGAATGAAGGTGTTCGCGACGTTTTGGATTATTTTCATACATGTTGCTATGTTGGCGAGTTATACGTCAGGTAAGAATTTTACTCCAAGATTTTAGTATGTAGGGAGGCACTTGCTAGCTAACGTGTGTTACGCCGAGTTTTACGTTTAAAGTCAATTTCTATGAATACAGACCTATTTAAAACATTGAATCTTTCGGTAAATGATGATAGCAAGCCGTTTCATATAAAACAACAAATTTAAAAATAATAAGCCAAAACCAATGTAATTACGAGAATCGCAACTGTACATAGTTACTTACGTTTAGAGTATAAATAGCTTACAAAATTAGCTATTAATGTTTTGAATTTTCAGATGGCGGCGGGGATTTTAATGAACGCGAAAGTGTCTTTTACATCGTAGCGACTGGGACAATTGCTTTCGATACGCTCTTTTTTGTGAGGCAAGTATTATTTTAAAGGGCGTAGTATAATTTTCACTGTATGAAATTAGGTTTTATCATAACATCTATGATATATTCACCATTATTCACTTAATAAACGAGTGAGTTGCCGTTTGTTTCAGTGGTCTATTCAGCTCGCACCATTTCTTCTACCTGAAGAGTCGGTACAGCGTGAAGGAGCTCGTCAGTTTCAGCGGAGCCTGCGGTCAGGTCATGCAGTTTGTCTGCTTCGTCACCAATAGAGTCGTCAGGTAATAATCGTCTTGCGTACTATGCAGATACTTCTTTATTTCATCTTACTTTTTAACATACAGCATCTATTTGATGATGATAGTAATTTAATTTGTACTTTACGTTTTTGTCTACGAGCAACGTCGTCTTTAAATAAAAATAGTGCTGGACAGTATGCACAGCATCATCTAGCCCCAAGGTAAGCGGTGTTATGGGCAATAGATGACTGATATACTTAATACTTACATACCAGATCAACAGGAACAAATATCTGCATATAGTACACACGATTGTCGCGAGGCGGGAATCGACCCGCACCTCCAGCGCAGTAGGACCTTCGCCTACCGCGCCACAGAGGTCAAATCTTAATCAACGTCATCAAGATAAAGTGATGATAAATTCAGTAGAAAGACCGGTGATACTGTACTTCTGCGTGACTAACTTATCAACTTTATTGTAATTTGGAAAACTTTCTCTTTTGCAATCTCGTCCTCTTCCTGAATCGGAACCTATCTTAAATAATCAGTTTCATCTTATATCACCAAATTCATCTCATCATTCTGAATCTTCATTCATTGGCTAGTCATAGATATCTACGCTAGGATTGTAAAGCCTGTGTTATAGACATCTATGCCATCCCTCATTATAGTGACACTGATTTTATAAAAGGTATTTAACAAAAATTCCTGTATTCTCATATAGTTTCTAATTTCGACCGACTTAGACGACCGATGTGGCGCGGTGGGCGAAGGTCCGCCTGCGACGCAGGAGGTTGCGGGTTCGATTCCCGCCTCGGAACAATTGTGTGTACGATCTGCATATATCTGTTCCGGGTGTTCTGGTCGTTTTCTATATATAATAAAAAATATCTATCTATGTAATGTATTGTATTATGTATATCAGTTATCTAGTACTAGTACCCATAACACAAGCTCTGCTTACCATAGGGCTAGATAATGCTGTGTGAATTGTCCCGCATTTATTTATTATTTATTTTAAAATACATTTGATTCTCGTGTTTAGATTGATTCCGTCGTACGTGTACGCGATCCTGTTATCAGCCGTGCTGGCGCGCGCGTCGCTGCAGACTTCCTCGCTGGCCCTACCTGGAGGTGACCACTACAACTGCGACGAGCACTGGTGGAGGAACCTACTATATGTCTCCACCGCCTATCCTAGGAGCGAACAGGTGACTAATATCTTCGTCTGCCTTCATTTCATTTAATTATTCATTCACAAAATATGTACCTATCTTAACGTTGCTACGGACTCTAACTCAAAATATTTTATTTCTTTAGGGTTACAAAATAAACACTTAATGTACTATAAATTGTTATCAAATAAGATAATAAGACCCCAAGGTATCTAGTGCTTGTTTTTTGTAGTGTGTTAAGAGGTATGATTCTTTTATTTATCCCAAAGTGCAATGTAAGACGCTCGAAGCTGGTGGTGTCATTGGAGGGTGCTCCCTTATAAGAAACCAAATCTTATTACGTGTACTTACCAAGCCGCATTGCGTGAACTGATTATAAATTATAAGAACTATTTGAACGGGTATTAATCGCGTTTATGAACCTATTTTTCGTGATGTTTCAACAGGAGTGATCCCGTGACCACGACGCTGTGTAGACCACACTATAACAGTTCTTATAATTATGTGTGCTGATCGCATAAGTCTGCACTTGTGTTGTTGTTTGTCTTGCTTTAAACTTGTCGTGTACAACAGTGTCTCCAAATCTCGTGGTTCCTGTCGAGTGAGAGCCAGCTGCACGCGCTGGGCGCGCTGACGTGCGCGTGCGGCGCGGGGGGCGGGGCGCGCGCGCGGCTCGTGGCCGCGTTGGCGGGCGCGCTGGCGCTGGCCGCGGCTGCCGCTGATGTGGGGAATGCGGTCGCAGACTATGAGACACGGTGAGATATACAGCACACAGATAAATCCTACTATTATTATAAACGCGACAGTTTGTAAGTATGTTTGTTACTCTTTCACGTAAAAAATAATGAATGGTTTTTAATGTAACTCTACAATAATATAGCTTATACATCAGAATAACACATAGGCTACAATTTATAAAGATATATTGTATATTATCCAAAATATCTAATCACCACGCGGGACAACCGCAAAACCGCGGGGTGCAGATAGTAATAATAATAATTCATTTATTTCAAGCAACATTAGTCTAGTACAGGATGGAAAAGACTTAAACTACGGCCCATATAAAATATAATATTATAAAGAGGAAATTTGTTTTTTTTTTGTTTTGAATAGGCTCCGAAACTAATGGACCGTTCTTCATCTTTCACGTTGGGAAGCTACACTATCCCCGGATGACATAGGCTATAATACATTCTTTTTGTCCCCCTAGAAATGTGAAATTCGAATGTAACGCGGGTGAAACCGCTGAGAACAGCTAGTATAAAATATATAGGTACCTTAATTTAACATATGTACATAAAATAATCCTACTTACTTGCACTAGGCAGTGAAAATCCATCTGTGGCCAGTTGAGATGACGACGGTCGGCTAGATACTGCATATGCTGAATTCTGGGAAATGTAGTAATTTTGTTGGGTACACGAATCCAATTCTTATTTTGTTGGATAATAGAGTCCAACAAGATAAATTAAAGAACAATACAACTTGTATGATATGTACATACTGACGACCTCTGTGGCACGGTGGGCAAAGTTCCGCCTGAGCTGCGCTGCGACACAGGTTCGATTCCCGCCTGTACAATGTTTGTACGATCTACAGAGGTATTTGTTCATGGCATGTTCAGGGTGTTCTGGTCGTTATCTATATATAAAAACTATCTATCTATGTAATGTCAAAAAATCGTTATCTAACATCCTTAACGGCCATAACACAAGCTCTGCTTACCTTGGGGCTAGGTAATGCTGTTTGAATTACTATTTATTTGTTCACCAGTTATTCAAACGCCTACGATGTATACTCTACACTGGTCCAGCGTCCCTTGGCGCGCGCGGTTCCCTACTTTGTAGGGATTTTCGCCGGCTGGCTCATCCACACCATGCAAGGCAGACTGAAGCTTACTAAGGTATTTATATCCAAAGAAATAATAAAAACCATAACAATTTGCGTTGAATGGTGTGTACGTAGGCAATAGAATGGGTTTTCGTAGTTATACTTGAGGTATTCCATACACCACGTTTTTCTCAAAGCTTCTCCCAATTCATCATATTGAAAAGTGAACCTTCTTGCTTGCTAAGCTGACACTTCAATATGATACATTTAAGTTTTTGTGTAACACAGGAAAATATGTTATCAAACGATTCTTAGATTTTTTCGTACGGTGTCTCAAGTCTTTTTAAAATCCTTAAAAAACCCATTGTAATGTTTTAAGTAAGATAATTTCAGTAAGAATTATTTATATTTAATATTTTTTATACAGCCTTAGGAAAAGAGGTTGCAATATAGTTTGCAATATGTTTGTCTCTCTTTCAGTTAACCTCTTCCATGCTATCCTGCGCCTCTATATCCCTCGTGGTGGCGGGCGTGGCCCTGCCGTTCGTGTGGCCGGCGTGGCTCGGCGCGTGGCTCCACGCCGCCTGGGCCGTGGCCTTCCTCTGGCCAGTGTTACTCGCTACTACGCATGCAGCAGGTGAGCCATACGTGTGGACAGACCTTTTAGGTGTTGCTGTTGTGTTTTAAATCGTTTAAACAGTACAATACAAATACAACATGGTTATTCAATAATAAAGGATACACAGTCTTGATTAAGACTGTATCGAAAGGTGTCTTCTTATATGATTATATTAGAAGACACCTTTTAAGTATTATGGAAATACTTGTGTTAGGTGACTTCGCTCTTCCAATAGATGATTTAAAGTTAAAAATTAACTATTAAAATAGTTGAGGGTAGGACACAAAATCTACCATGACATCCCTAAACTCTAACAATAAGTTTTTAACTTAAAACAGTGACTTGTAAAATGTAGGATGCTAGCAGATGCTGCAGACAAGACGCTGTTCTGTAGCGTTCATAATACAAGGCACTCAACGGTGGACTAGCAAAAAAATTATAAAGAGCTTGTGTAATGGGTACTAGATAACGGTACTGTACGATCTGCAGAACAACAATCTGCAGATCGTACAGACAATTGCTCCAAGGCGGGAATCGAACTAGCAACTTCCTGCGTCGCCAGCGGTTCGCCCACCGCGCCACAGAGAGCATATGAACATTGCCATTAAAACTATAGGTCTATAAATATGTTGCTTATGTCTTTCCCCTAGGTGTTTTCCGGCGAGGTCTAGGCAGCAGTGCGGTGGCGGCGCTCAGTCGCCTGAGCTACGGAGCCTTGCTGCTGCACGGCGCCATCGCTCGGTACCTCCTGCTTGGGGACAGCGCGCTCTGCGAGCGGCCGGCTTGTATTGTGAGTCTACTATTGAACTTTTATCTGGTTCTGGTGGGGCAGAGAAGAGCCTCGAGGTTTGGCCTCATTAATCCGGCGTCATCTCGAGGGATGACGACCCATCGGTCAAGCATATCGATTCTGAGGCTGAATGTCAAAACTGCCTGTTTTTTGGCTATATCGTGTAATCCTAATCATCTACCTACTGCATAACCAAAAGAAAGGGTTTTGTATTTTACGTAAGTACCGAAAACACTAATGGGGCACTATGTCTTTTATTGAATTTATTAAGGACTATACGTATTTCTCAGTAAATCCTGTATAAGGTATTATAGGTTAAAGACAGAATCAGCGCTAGCGCTCATTAATTATGGGTTGTTTCAGTTAAGTCCAGCTGTTGACAAGCATGTCCATAGTATTGCCCCGAATGTCCCATAGCTTATCAAAAGGGTGTTGTTTCAGTGGATGTACTTCGCGGGCACGCTGGTGGTAACCTTCCTGTCCTCGTTGCTGCTGGCGCTGCTGATAGAGATGCCGTGCTGCAGCCTGCTGAGGAGACTCTCCGACACCGCCACTACGTAGCACAGCAGCAACGAAGACACTCATATTGTATGAGTCACTCGGAGTCATGTTTAGTTTCAGTAGAACGTTTGTACCTACGCCAATATTGGTTTCATCATTAGCTACGTGGGTACGTAAGGTAATTGAAGTTGGAGGAATGAGTTTCAAACAATTTAAGGAATTGGATGGTGATTGATTAATGATTATGCTAGATCTGCAATGCAAGGGCGAATTCACACAGGATCCGATTTATTACCGCGATGGCGTATGTAGTTCTAGGAGCGAGTTCAAACACCCGACAGTATTGCGGATTCAGTAAACGATTGTTTGTTTTTTTTACGTTGTCTACGGATCCTTATCCATAGACAACGTAAAAACGGATCCACTGTGTGATTGCGCCCTAGGAAACATATTTATGATTAGGTATTCGTTTATGCATGTCTGATCGTCTAGTCTTTTACCAAAAATATTCTAGCAGTAATAAAAGAAAATTGATCGAATATAACTGAAAATAGGGGTAGATAAAGAAAAGTCGTAGAAAAAAACATTTTAAAAAATATTTAAAATTATATTTTATAAAAACTTATACTACGAACAATTATTTACATCTTATTTACAATAAGTACAGTTATGTACAGTTAACCATTATTTACTAATCGATTAAATAAATGTATTTACTTTAGATTGACTTTGTTTTTCGGTTTTGTCATGGTGTTACAAGTACCCAAGTACCTAATCTCACGATTCCGGTTTTTTTCAGTCGAATTATGTAACTAATTAAAAAATAACTTACAACGAGTCTTTGTACACGAATGCTTTTTTAAAATACCTAAAAATATGTGTTGTAATTTAAACAAGAATAATAATCACTGATCCACCTGGGCCAATCAACGCCTACAAAACTCCATATAATATTAATTTTATTTTAAATGTTGTTTTCAGATCATTTTACAAAACTAAGATTTCGAAGTGGGATTTTCTCCCTAACGCCATCTATGCACTTTTATGGTTACTAACAAAGCAATTCTAACGTTTGCAATTTCTCAGTATGCAAACATACTACCCTCATTATGTTTATAGGTTTGATCAAAAACTCTTACGACCAAAGTTACCATCGCTTACAAATTCCTATCTCCACACTTACTTATTTCATCACAAAGTTATTGTTAATCGACAGGTCTTTTAACTTTAACCGACGAAGCTATGATTCTTGCCTTAATAAATGTCACGAAACGTTTATTTTTTGTAGAAAATGGCTGCAGCTATAAATCGCCACCGGGGGGCGATACCGGGGGGCGATACCGGGGGGCGATACCGGGGGGCGATACCGGGGGGTGATACCGGTGGGCGATACCGGGGGCGATACCGGGGGGCGATAGGGGGGGTTGGGCTTTTGTTATTAAATTAGCTTGTTTATACCTTTTTCTACCGTTCGAGCATTGATTTTGTACTTGTTGTTGAAATAGGCTATCCTTACACTAAGTTTGATCACGTTTGTCCTTCACAAGCGGGGCCTTACACAGTGTGGCCTCACTAACGGGGGCCTCACACCCTGTGAGGCCTCCGATTCGGGGAGACTATCTTGAGCATGGTGACCATGGGGGCCTCGAAGGCCACTGATATTACTAGGGCTAGGAAGAACGAGATGGCTGTCAGACCCAGGAATAGTACGAACTGAAACAAAAATTATAAATTATTATTTATTGCGCACGTTAAAACAAAAATAATTTATGCTAAACGTGCGCTGTAAATAAATAATGTAAGGAAAAATAAATGAAATTACTAGTAATGCTGGACTATTCACACAGCACTGATTAATAAAAAGGTGGAAAGCATGGAATCCAATTGAAATAAAATGAATTCTGACGATTCTCCCAACTCAAAGCAAACTCGGGCAAAGTTGTTTGCATCGGCATGTTTGCATTGTTCCTTGTATCGGCTAGGATCTATGGCTAGGACAGATGTGCTAGGTTCATCATACTATAACATTAAATTATAAGTTTTTAAAACTACCATGGTTTACATGACGGAATGTTTACCATGATTGCATGCGCCATGATCACAGAATAGATCGGTTTGTCTGCCACAAAAAACTTACCAGTGTTTTGTGACAGACATACGATCTATATTAATTTTTTGACTTTTGCTACGAATTATTCAAAATTTAAAAATCTATCATAAATATCCCGTTTTAATTGACTTATGTGAAAATAATCATGATAGTTTCAAAAGCTAAAAAGGAGACTGAAACCGGAGAGAAGACCATCAGATTCATTGCAACCATACTGTAACATCACACGTCCAAACATTAATGATTAGTGAATACAACTGCACTCACCACAAGCAGCTCCCCCAGATGTATAGGGTGGTTGAGATGCATAGCCACGTAGCGCAACACTATAGGGTGCACCAGGTAGGTGCAGTACGTCACCCGGGAGAAGGGGAACAGGATAGGTGACGAGAGCAGTGGCCGGACCCAGCCTGGAAACATAGACAGTGGCTTTGGAATTAAAGAAAAAAAACGTAATTAGGTATGTGTAACTTGCCAGAGCGCTATAGCGGTCATTAGGGGAGGCCATGTCCGTCCAGCAGTGGAGGTCTAGTACTATATGCTGAGGATGATGATGATGCTTGCTCTCATCTGTTTGTCTTAATATGTCCTTAAAAAACTAAATAATAAAAGTTTGAAAAGTTAATAAGTTTCTATAACTTTTCAAAGACATACTACAGTACTGTGTCAGTACTTTCGAAAAAAAAAAACCAATTAATTATAATTTGATTGTTACTATGTCGATAGCTCGATAGAATTATATCGCGGCGCGCGGCGCCAGTTCATTAAAATCATGCGCCGTATATGTAGGGGATATGCGGCGCATGATTTTAATCAGCTCTTAACCTAGTCAAGCTAAGGGGATTGAGGAAATGTCGATGAAAATTCAGAATTTAAAGACAAAGTTTACAGGTACGTTCAACTCTATCTTATATAGAGACCCGAAGATTGGTTTTGTATGGTTACCTCCGTGTCCGGTAGAGCAAGCGACTATGATCCAGCCGATGCAAGCTGCCCAGATGGAGTGCGAGAGCGCGCTGTAGACCGCCGCCGAAGCCGCGTTCAGCTCCACCTTGTACAGGCCGAAGATAAGGAAGAGCAAAGTGGCCGTGCAGATCGCCCAGCCCACCCACGCCCACACCTGTGACACGAGGAGACGGAATGTTACTAACCATAACGATTGATTGATCCTACTAAAACTATAAAAGCAATTAAAATTATAAAGGCAAAAGTTTGTGTTGTTGACTTGTTGTGATGATGTTTGCATTTAAGACATCGCCAAAACTATATGTATACCTAACTATCGAGCTGAAATTTTACACATTAAAATCTGGACCTGGAATACCATAATGGGTTTTTTATTCCGAAAAGTGACGTTCGAAGCCTTGAGCATCATAATTTATGCCACCCCCCATTCATAGGCCATAAGATGGTCCGAAAAGTTGCGGGAACAGCTTTGAGTAGCGCAGGCTGATCATTGTGGCGATATATGTAGGGGATAAAAAGATTGATCTACGAAATCGAAGCAGTTCTAAGGGAACTCCACTAACCTGACCTAGGATTGTGAGCTATGAGATGGATTTATTTTGTGTTATTTTTTATAGGACTGCGCAAGAAGGGGGTGACCTAATCGTTCTAATAAACAACGTATTCTCCCATCATCTTACCCTGCTCATCCGTATCTTGCAGTTAGTCTTAAACAGTATCCAGCCGGTGAACATCCCCACGAGGTAGGGCCCGAGCCGCGTCCAGGGTTTGTCGTAGATCTTGTCGAACTGCGTAAAGGGATCCTCGCTGTTGGGGATGTGCTCGTTGGACCAGGACACGTAGCCGGTGGTCAACAGGGAGGATACGAAGAAAACTCCGGTTAAGGCCGCTGAGAGCTTGAAGTGGCTGTAAGAAAAGGTAGATATGCATAAATTTTAGTCATTTGGATGGGAAAGATTATTCATAGAACAGAACTTGGTATACGCTTTTTGTATCGTCATATCATCCACGACAAAAAAAATTGAGTATTGAAACATTCATCCAATACGAACAAGGGTCGTAGTTAACTCGCTCCCATTCAAAATAAACATTGAGAACCTGACTAACTTAGATGTGGAATCGGCAGCTTTACAACAAGGTGTTGGAAATTGAAAGTGTTACCTTGTAGATAGAATCAGAAGAACAGCGCTGACCGCATAGAACTGGGTGTCGTCGGAGAGGTACCAGCTCCACAGCATGCACTGAAACAGCACGCAAACTTTACGAAACTAGAAATGTATCTACTAATATTATATCACACATAGCTGAAACGGCCTGAAGCAATTTGGGTATTCTTGAAACCCTCAAAGCCCTGCTTGGGTACCTACCATTGTGTTTCTTATAACTACATTAACTAGATATTAAGACCTACAAATGTACATAATGATGCAATAAAATAAATATCAATATCAAAGTAACTACAAGAATTATGTGAAGAACGAATAACCAACTTGGATGGATAAGGCATGAAAAGTCAAAGTCCAAGGTTGATGTCATGTGGCCAGGTGGAATGAATCTGCTAAAGACTGCTGGAAGAAGCTGGATGCTGGATACGACAAGGCGCAAAGCGCTATCATGTCTATTACGGGGCTGTATCCAATTCCAGCAGTGGACTAACATTGAGACGATGATCTCACTCACTGATCGTGCCCGTCACCTTACCAACTTTTTCTGTATGTAATATAATTAGTGATAACTCTTGTTTTTTACACTTGGTTAAACTAAGTGTTTTCTTTATGTGTCATTTTTTGATTTTCGTTTTTATTATGTAACGTGCATAATGTGACGACTTAGTTGTAAACTGCTGTAATGTTACATTTATGATTATTTACAATAAACAACCAGGACACGTCCTACACTTTACCTGTCCTATGGAATTTCTTCTCGTCCCTGGTCCTATGTTTTCCGAGCAGTGTCAGCCTGCACTCAAGAACACAACGACGGTTGTCGGATCTTTGGGGTATATGGTCGGGCCTTTGCTTAATGTAGTACAGTATAGGTTCCCGGAATCTCTTACCATCTGGTCGACCGGGAACAGCGTGTTGATGTAGAGCAGGTTCCTCCACCAGTATTGCGGGCAGGTCTCGTGGTCCATCGCGGGCGGCTCGAACACCGCGTTGTGCGCGAACCACTTCATGGTCACCTCTACCACGCCGAGCATGAAGAGGTAGGGGGCTGTTAATCTGGAACATTACAATAATTTATATATAACAATGATAATATATACAATGATGTAAAATCTCATTGAATTTATACCATTTATTACCAACGACCCGCAAGTTTCTAAGATAAAGAGTGTGTTTTGGGGATGAAGGTAGAATTTCCCCCCCAATAGTAACAAAGGACGATCTCCCCAAAATCAGGTCGAGCCAGCTGGTCCATAAGCTGGATGGGATTTCGTTAATGATGAATAGTTGTGTAGATTGCGTTTGCGCGATCTGCTATTATCGTCTTTTTGAATTTCGAGATTTTTATGTTCATTGTTGGAATTTGTCTTACCGACATCTACATAGCGGAGTTCTATTGAAGCGCTTATGTAGGTAGCTTCAGTTTTCCGATGTTACTTTCTTGAGCGATTCTAAGTTCACGATGGCTAAAGATCGCTACAGTGGCATCTAAACTCCTGTCCAAAATCTACACACAACACACATTCAAGGATTGTACGAATGAAAGGTTAGTTTATTTATGTATTCAATCTGGATCTTCTAGATTTTCTATGTTTAAAACTCATATGTGGATAGCAAAATACATTGTGGATACATTGTGAATATCGCTCAACTTTACATTGTAAAGTACTAACACAAATGTATAGTAAACGTTTGTTTTCTCAATAAATAAATAAAGCTACAGATTGCATAATTTCTCTTCTACGGCGTAGAAGAAAGTAACCGACATAGAAAGGATAAAAGCCAGTTGAAATGATGCTTACCTCGCGAACCGATAGCCCATGAGCCCTAGAAACTGTAGCACGCCGGCGGTGATCTTGCGGTGGCCCTTGATGAGCACGTCCAGCTTGCCCTTCGAGTTGGTGCGGAAGTACAGGAACGCCACCAGCATACCGCTGCAAGACAACACTTACTTATACTATATGGATGTACTTACCTCGGAGGAGGGCATTTTATTGATCGTCTGTATTTATGCATTTGGTTAAATATTATTTTTGCTATACATACATAGAAAATTAAATAACTGACAGAACCAAAATTGCGAGTAAATCGTGACAAATAACTTTTTAATAAATTAAAATAGCGGACGGTTAGTAGATAAGACAGAAATATGCAGCTTGAGTTAGACTTTATATAATGAAATAAAGTCGATTTCGCAATTCTAATTTTACATCTACAGCGACGATATGGGAATTACGAGTACCTCAAAGAACCAAACCAAGTGTGTAAATAACTAGTCGTAAAACTTTACCTACTGTCTTTAGCTTTCAACTGACTGAGAATGTTATTGTTTTGTCACTTATCTACACATTCGTGGTGTATTATAAACTTTTTGTTTCTTCTACTTTAGACAAAACCTTGCCGCGTTGTCTTGTTTTCAAAAAATTACCAAAGGTAAGTAAGACTTAGCTTGGGTGTATAGGCATAGGCGTTAACACATACCCAAGACAGAAGAAAGTATCGACGCTGTAGACCGCGCTCAGGATCAGCTGGAACCAGAAGCTCTTCTCGAGGATGGCTCGCAGGGCGGTGTTGTCGGCGTACTGGAATACACATTGGATATTTGCAATCAGACTTTGTTCCAATAGCAGATGGACACTCACTACCCATGTTTGGAATAGGGTTTACAGTGAAAGCGAAGTCTGATCTATGCAATGGTATAACACTGCGTCATCTCCGTACTTCTGCTTTTGGCAGTAAGGGACAGATGTCTGCTCTATTCTGTATAAAATTCAACTGTTAGTTGTGTTAAATTCAATGTAATGATTTCATATTTACCCCAAAATTTCGTATAAAACGGAATTTTATAACAGAACGTTATTTTTTTTGTCAATAGACCTTCTTTTGACAAAAAAATTAACGCTCTCGTAACTCTTGACCTCAATCCCACCATTCCCTCTAATAAAGAGTGTGGGAATACTCCCATATCTGCACCTGGATACTAAAGTTAGTCCTCTATGCGCGACTCATCGAAGAAATTCCGGTTCCCTAATGATACAAACCGGTCTCCAGCCTATAAAATAACATACGCGCATATTTGGTTTATTTAAGATATAGTATGTAGGTACCTTGAAGACAACGATGCAAGTATGGCCGAAGATGACCCAGACCATGGAGAGGCTCTTGAGTCCGTGGATGACGGGGATGGTGTCAGAGCCCACGGCCTGCTCGAAGATCTGCAGCACGTTGGCCTTCATGGAGAACGACAGGAGCAGTTCCGACCACACGCCTGGAATGAATAAATAAATGATTTATTCAAAAATATCCTGGGACTAAAGAGTAACAAAAAAAGTACATTACTTAAATTCTGAATGGGGACAGTGTTCGTTTTCATGGTCTAGCGTTTTCATTAAATTATGCACGAAACTTGAAAATTTTAATTCTAAATGCTTTGTTTAGGGCACTTATCGATTAATTAAAAAAAGTATTATAATATTTTTTAATTGTTTTTTAGCACCATATAATCTAATTGAGACTTTAAAAAATGGGTAAATACCCTATAGTTTCAATTGTTCTAATTTGATTGTAATTTTCTTCGATAATAGGTACCTATATTTAGTTATTTTTGTTTTATTTTGTTAGTGTTATTGGTACTTTGACTGTAATTTGGACCTTCGTTGTCTGATATTAAAGACTTTCATTATAGACTTGATAGTTCTTGCGAATAATGTGCCCGCTCTCGCCGCGAATTTTTACCTCGAGTAAGTGAATAGTGTACTCACTAAGTTTGAGTTCTTCCTCGGTAGAGGTCGAAGCAGTCTCAGCCGTCAGGCGCTCCTCAGAGTTGTTCGCGATGTTGTTGTTCACGTTGTACATTGTCTTTCCTGGAACAAACATCCACATAAACGCACGCAAAGTATATAATTAATTTGAGGAAGATGGAGTGAAAAAGAGAAGAGCTAATTCCTATATTTCATAGGCGAATTGAGAGACCTGATGCACTGGATTTCATCAGGACTAGAATATGAAACAAATAGTATGTTTATTATTTATTTTATGTGAACACAATAAGGCGGATAAAGCGTTTCCTGCTCTCCTTGCCTTTGTTGGACCATTGAATAAGTCTTAATGCTCCTCTCGTACATTGCGATCTAGGACCGTTCGTTTACCGTGTTACCATTGATAGTACCATGGACGTTACTAAAAAGTAAAAAAATCCCTAAGAAAACGATTTCCTTACCGTTATCGACAGTAATGTCATCGAGCCCGTTGATCTGCAACTTGAGGTCGCGCGGTGCCGTGATGTTGGCCGCACGCTGTCGCCTGCGCTTCACCGCACGTGCCAGGCGCACGTCGTACACTGTAGCTGCGATCAGCAAGATGCCCACTATGCAGGATACGCCTCTGAAAATATATACGTGGTGTTGTTATAGTGCGTTCAAAAACTAGCGACATGTGATTTTGCGGGTGTTGATGATGATGATGATAATTCTTTGTTAACAACTGTTTGTTGGCAACTGTGAACCACAAGTTAGCGTGGGAGACGAGATGTTGGAGCCCCCCTTACACCCCAATCTGTGTACCACAAGTTAGCGTGGGAGACGAGATGTTGGAGCCCCCCTTACACCCCAATCTGTGAACCACAAGTTAGCGTGGGAGACGAGATGTTGGAGCCCCCCTTACACCCCAATCTGTGTACCACAAGTTAGCGTGGGAGACGAGATGTTGGAGCCCCCCTTACACCCCAATCTGTGTACCACAAGTTAGCGTGGGAGACGAGATGTTGGAGCCCCCCTTACACCCCAATCTGTGTACCACAAGTTAGCGTGGGAGACGAGATGTTGGAGCCCCCCTTACACCCCAATCTGTGAACCACAAGTTAGCGTGGGAGACGAGATGTTGGAGCCCCCCTTACACCCCAATCTGTGTACCACAAGTTAGCGTGGGAGACGAGATGTTGGAGCCCCCCTTACACCCCAATCTGTGTACCACAAGTTAGCGTGGGAGACGAGATGTTGGAGCCCCCCTTACACCCCAATCTGTGTACCACAAGTTAGCGTGGGAGACGAGATGTTGGAGCCCCCCTTACACCCCAATCTGTGTACCACAAGTTAGCGTGGGAGACGAGATGTTGGAGCCCCCCTTACACCCCAATCTGTGTACCACAAGTTAGCGTGGGAGACGAGATGTTGGAGCCCCCCTTACACCCCAATCTGTGTACCACAAGTTAGCGTGGGAGACGAGATGTTGGAGCCCCCCTTACACCCCAATCTGTGAACCACAAGTTAGCGTGGGAGACGAGATGTTGGAGCCCCCCTTACACCCCAATCTGTGTACCACAAGTTAGCGTGGGAGACGAGATGTTGGAGCCCCCCTTACACCCCAATTTGTGGGAGTTTTAGTCTATGTCTAAGTAGGTTGGTATTAGCTTGTTTTGATAAGGTAAATTAACGCAAAAATATAAATAATGGAAAATTGAAATTGACGAAGTAAATAAACACATGACACACCCGATGAAGGCATTTTATTCAAGGATTCTAGTTTATTGCATTACCATATGTATTGATGGCTGCAACAATGAGAAGGGTTTATGAACCTGGTTAATGCGGTTTCGTAGTAAAAAGCTCAATAGATCGTTATGTAAGACATATCCATCTGCGGTCTAATAACCCCTCCAGCACCTACTGTGGGGTAATATACATATGTATATCATCATCATCATCATCATCATCAGCCTATATTAGTCCACTGCTGGACATAGGCCTCCCCCAATGAGCGCCATAGCGCCCTGTCTTCGGCTTGACGCATCCAGCATCTACCTGCAGTCTTTCGCAGGTCGTCATCCCACCTGGTCGGAGGGCGTCCTACACTACGTTTACCGAGTCGTGGTCTCCACTCAAGAACACGTTTGCCCCAGCGGCCGTCGGTTCTTCGCGAGATATGACCGGCCCACTGCCACTTCAGCTTGCTAATTCTCAGAGCTATATCGATAACTTTGGTTCTCTGTCGGATGTATTCGTTGCGAATCCTATCCTTCAGAGATACTCCGAGCATAGCTCTTTCCATAGCTCGCTGAGCGACTTTGAACTGGTGGACCAGCCCTATCGTGAGTGTCCACGTCTCAGCTCCGTAGGTCATAACGGGTAGGACGCACTGGTTGAAAACTTTCGTTTTCAAGCATTGCGATATGGATGAAGAGAAGACTCGACGTAGTTTCCCACATATGTATATGCCTCTTCTCTATTAAACCATTCTGTACTCCGTCATCGGGTTAAACCATTCCCTGAGTCTCCCTCGATTTCCGGTTTATATTGCCCTAGCTTCGCCCCGCGGCTTCTCCCGTGGAAATCTATGTGTCAAATGGTTTATAAACCTTCCTTCCTAATAAAAGAACCGCATCAAAATCCGTTGCGTAGTTTTAAAGATCTAAGCGGGAAGCGACTTGGTTTTATACTCTGTACCGTGTGTAACCTTAACGAAGTAACTTTAAGAACTACTGCTATTTTGTCATCAAGTCCACATCATGCAATACCAGTAAAATCCACTTATTTGGTCATCAGCTGAGTGCGTCCCGCCGCTCTCGTGTTTACGGCTGGCCTGACATTTGGGCACATTCACTTTCGCAAGCGGCCACAATGGTTGACGTAACACAACACAACCTTCGCGTCTTCCGTAATAAGGCGGAGCGGCCTGAATACTTTGTTTGATATCGGTGTTTCACTAACTGCCATACATAGAATTTAATTTGACGACCAATGTGGCGCGGTGGGCGAAGGTCCGCCTGCGACGCAGAAGGTTGCGGGTTCGATTCCCGCCTCGGAACAATTGTGTGTACGATCTGCAGATATTTGTTCCGGGTGTTCTGGTCGTTTTCTATGTATAATAAAAAATATCTATCTATGTAATGTATTGTATTATGTATATCAGTTATCTAGTTCCCATAACACAAGCTCTGCTTACCATGGAGCTAGATAAAGCTGTGTGAATTGTCCAGCATTATTTATTTATTTATAGAATAGAAGAATAGAATAGAAAGACATTTATTCATAAAAAATTAGATTAACAAATAACACACCTATAGAAATATGGGGTACCTACATGTAGAAAGTTGTTACAAAAAGGCTCTAACTCAGCATGATGCTGGCTGAGCTCCGTAAGAGACTTAGCCAGCGCTGGTCTTCCGTTAGAGTCCGTACAGGTGACGTCACGAACAGGCATACACAATGACATAAAAAAAAACATAGAACATGAACTGTGCACTCTTTGATAATGGCTGTGTGTGAAATTTTCTCACTTTTATGCGTGCGTGTGTCTGACTTTTTACTTTCATTAAAAGACCTTCATTTGTATATGATTCATACAATTTTACAATAAACTTATTCTTTTCGGGTTTACTTCTGTGTAGGTAGATCAGTCATCAGATTAGTCTCATATCATCAGCCTAACTCCTCTGCTAGACAACTCTTGTCAGGCTACATGTCATGCAGTCATTTGTTTTTAGCTTTGCCTAAACAGAAAACATGTGAATGGCAAATCTTGGCATTCAAGAGAGTAAAATACCAATTACATACCTTTGAAAGAGACGATTGTTTATTACGAGATTCAACAAGCAAAGGTTCTGATTATCTCCGTTGAGGTCTTCTCATGTAGCATGAAGACGTTCTTCAGCAAACTCTGTCCAACTTTACACTAGTAAACGCTCTCTGGCCTCGGTCTTCGCATAAAAAGCAAGAGGTAAAGGATCAGGTACTTCGAATAAGAAGTCATTTGAGGAGTAAGGAGGCACAGGTCTAGATGCAGTTGCTGAATATCTATCATAATAAAATCCAAGTTATCTTATAAACTTGGAAGGTCATGGATTAAAGTCCCTGCGAAATCAAGCTTTTTTGGGATATTATTTGATTTCTTAGTATAGATGAACTTACAGCAGGATCTGGAAGGTCGGGTCCTTGAGGTACTGGTACCCGCCGTGCTGCGGCGAGCGCACGGCCAGCACGGCGTGGCGCAGCACGGGAGCGCGCGCGCCGCCTACCAGCGCGGAGACCGCGCCGCGGGAGCACGAGAACGGCAGGCAGAGCCCGAGGTACATGGTGCGGTGCTGGAGAGAATAAAAAAAACATTTATTGTATAAAAAGTACATGACACTATAAAGGGCTCTCATTACAATATAAGTTATTCTAAGAATAACTTGTGGTTTGGTAGAGAACATAATAAAGACGATCTCCGTGGCACGGCGGGCGAAGGCCCGCCTGCGACGCAGGAGGTTGCGGGTTGGATTCCCAACTCGGAACAATTGTGTGTACGATCTGCAGATATTTGTTTTTCCGGGTGTTCTGGTCGTTTTCTATGTATATCTGTGTAATGAAATGTATTAAGTATATCAGTCATCTAGGGCGAGATGATGCTGTGTGGATAGACCATTATTTATTATTTATTCTGCAATAATGATAAAACTGGTATCTCCGCGGGATACAGGTGACTTGACGTGATTCTGGACCTTGTGACTTCTTAGGTAGTCTATCTTGTCTCATCATTATATACACACCTCGCCCACTGCTAGGCTTAGGCTTCCAAACACTAATTGTGTCCACGGTGTCTGCGTCTGTATCCTTGGAACCAGGGACATAGACACCCTACCTTGTCTATCTCTCTAAGTATAAAATAAAGTCGCTTCCCGCTGTCTGTCCCTATGTATGCTTAGATGTTTAAAATTACGCAACAGATAGATATGTAGAGTTTATGAACAATTGAACACATATATCCAAGCGAACGAAGCCGCGAGGCACGGCTAGTTATAGTATAAAAGCGTTGGTCTACGGTTCAGGTACTCACAGTTCTGACGAGGTGTTCCTGGTCCGTGCTGACGCTGATCCTAGCGGTGTAGAAGGCGGTGTCGAAGGGCGGCCCCAGCCCCGTCATCGACACGTCCGCGCGCCACTCGCTGAAGATCTGCGAGCCGCTGCTCTCTGCAACAACACGATCATGTTAGCTGCGTGTGTGAATAAAGCACTTTGATGTTTCACTAAATATATCAAACTCCGCCAATATTACTCCGGCCAGGTGGGATGACGACCTGCAAAGGACTGCGGGCAGATGCTGGATGCGGGAAGCTGAAGACAGGGCGCTCTCATTGGGGGACTAATATAGGACTAATATAGGCTGATGATGATCATTAATATAATAATTAATATTACTAAACCTACAGGAGCAGAGAAAATGTACTTACAGAGCGATGATGGGTGATGCTGATGGTGAGCTACATATTTGATTCTCATCAAACATAGCTCACTCATTTATAGCGTACTCCAGATCTATTGATCTTTCAAAATAAAAATACCTAAATGTAACTCTATTGATAGATACACAATTAGACAGGGAATACTTATATGTATAACACCCCTCTGTTTGTATAAACCTAATTTTTCGCAAATATAGTAGATTTTTCGATGACAAGTCTGATACATAAATAATATCCTCCAATTTAGGTACAGTAAGCTAGCTGCCTAGTGCTAGTCGTAGCTGCCATCTCCTCGCTTCACTATATTGATGCACAAGTTCAGTCATCATCACAAAACTTTGTTTCTTGTTTTGACAGCCTGTACCTACAGTGTACCTACAAGTCGAGACTCCGTCAAAACGCAATGCGCTGTGCACACAAAACTGAATGTTACACTTATGTTCTAGAGAGAGTTGATTATAGACCTTATTTGTTTAAAATTAGCCATTAACGTTCAACGCAATAAGTGCATTACAAAATCATAACAGATATTTTGATCGCTAGTGAACCAATGCGTTCACTTTTCAAGGTTTTTGTTCAGACGTGATTTTCAATTTAACGACAAGCTCTAGGTCGAGCTTTTGTTTTACCATATTAACATATAGTGCATTTGTTAAATTACCACATGTGTGTTTAGCATAACCTATGTTTTACCAATTCTAGGTTATAGCGAGACAAAGTCAACTCTTTACGCCTTTTCATGAGCTATTTTTTCAGGACGACCTTCGTACGCGTTGACCGCAAAATTCAGCACATACCGAGCCTACTAGGATGTTTGGCACAAACGAATTACCTACGCGGGACAATTGCAGATTCGGGGTCAATCCTGCCATAAAACTAACTTATTATGTTATATTTAGGTGTGGCATACCAAACCAGTTAGTAAGGGGCTAGGCTGAGCTATGTCCGCTTGCGCTTGCGCTGGTTAATAGGTAATTGCCAAAGCTTTGCCGGACCGTAGTACACGCACCGAGGTATAACTATTTTGTAAGTTTACTGCTTTCACAGCTTCGAAACGGCATAGTTGTGCAATTCTGAACGCGTTGCCTTTCGCAGCCGGCGATACCGCGAACCGTGTTGCTAAGGATAAATACTTCCATTCCATCTATCGCCTGTGTTTTCATTACTACGACTGCGACTTTACTAACGTAGTACCTACCTGAACAAAACACACATGTACCATAGGTTACGTAAGCATATTTTCATTAATTTATAGTGTTATCTATGGTGTACTTAGCCATTTAATTGCCAGAGTCTTTTTAACCTGTTATTTCGTCTGTAGATTACATTAAAAACAAAGTTACTTGACCTTTCAGGACTGCGAGTAACTTTCAAGAATTAATGCCATAAAATGCGCTTCCGGCTCTCGGTGGCTTTACTTTGAGCACAGGCACTTAACCTCTTAGCTTGCAACGACTATGATAAGGTGAGCGAGAAGTAGGTAAGATAAAAAAAAACTAGGTTAATAATAATATAAATAATTCAATTTATGTATTCAGATAATTAATCAATGAAAATGAAATGAAATGAAATGAAATGAAAATGAAAATGAAATGAAAATGAAAATGAAAAGTTTTTATTTCTTTAAGCTTACAAATAAGCACTTAGACAGGTCATATTTTAATCATTGTGTTAGCATAATTAATGAATATTGTATTGTATAAATTGGTAATTTGGTAATTCAGCGAATTCTTAACATCCATGAATGCCAGGTCAAGGGTTGTTAGCTCTCTTTATTAATTTATTTAAGCTTTCTACATCGTCAACCTCGACACGACCGTCTCAGCATTAAGCCTTTGTTGGTACAAAATATTATTTTTCTGCGAACATTTGTTTGGCGGCGAGCGCGTTGATGTCTTTTGCACCACACGCACTAGGGCGAGCATTTGGCGTGACCGCCGCTGCCTGCCCCATTAACTTTTAATACAAAAAAATATTATCTACATACATAATGTAGGTACTAAAATTTTATTTAGTCAGTTTAGTGTAGGCCAGCTTTTAATATTGTTTCCGGTCTCAAAAATAATGGTACCTTAAGTATAAAGTAGAAGTGGCAAATTAAGTGTATACTTTACTACTAACATGTAGTTAGGTTTTGTAGTTTTGATTGTAAAAACATATTGCTTTTGGCAAATGAATGAAGAGTTAAGAAATGTTGGAGTTTGAGAAATGTTGGAGTTCTTCGAGAAACAAGAATAACAACCCTAAGTATCGAAATTTAAAATACTTACGCCATTCTACACTGAACACCAATTAAACTATTACTCACAAGCTCTACATTATGTAGGTACACTTACTAAAAGTTATCAGAGAATTTCATCACTTTTAGATTCTCACTGACGTCATTCAACTTTTCGGGCATAACAGTATTCAGTCATTTTGACTTTCAGGCATTTTGGGAACAGGTTTTTTTGGGAACCAGGCGTATCGAAAAGAAGGTGTTTTGAAATTCAGTCCTAACGTCACGTAAGCAAATATATAAACAAGCGTTAAAAAACGAGGAACTTCCCGCCGTGTGTAGTGGCAGTATGACGACGATCCGTTCAGAACGACGCGACGTAGATTGTATCGACATTTTATTATAGTTTGACCGAAACTGCTGTACCGCTCCTTAGGAAAGTGCGGCGAGGTGGGGGGCGAGGAAAACAGACCAAGAGTACGCGTTGACGGCAGACTGATGGATCGGAGCGGCCGATATCCCCCCCCCCTCCCTCCCCATCTCGCCGCTCGCATACCTCAGGCGCGGTACAGCGGTTTCGGTCAAACTATAAAATTAATTCTTTTTCTCAATATTTTTGTTAGAAAATAAAACCGTAACATTCCGAAAAATATTCAGCCGTGTTTCTGAACGTTGCGGACGAAACTTGAAAACCATAAACAACGTATCCGTAGCAAGCCAGCTTGAACTCGGCCAGAGTCAGGTACCTTTTTTTACGAAAAAGAACAAGGCAGTATTAGGCCAGTTCTCGACTAAATTCACTGAAAGTCTGTAGTTGTTGCCCCAGTGGAATTGGGACGTGAAGCGACCATTCATGGTAGGTACTCACTATTGTGTGTCTTGGCGGGCGCGTGCTTCTCGTTGAGGATGTCGCAGAGCTCGGCCGACCCCGTCCAGTAGTTGTTGCCCCAGTAGAACATGGACGTGTAGCGACCACTCGCGTCCTCCACTGGAAATAAATAAATAATGTCAGACAATCCACATAGCAGCTTCAAGCCCTAAGCTAATCAGCTTGTGTTATTGGTACTAGATGACAGAAATACATAATACTACATTGATATAGAATATAAAATATATAGATATCTTTCAAAGCGACATAATCGTGTTTAAGATAACGAAAAAGATAAACTATTATTTCTAAATTGTCCTAAGAATTGTACAGTCTGAAAAGGGTCACTTTAATACACTATGGATTTTACTACTTCAATACTTAGAAAACCGTAATGTTTTTGAGTGCCCATGGCGCAAATGCCGTAGCCAGGAGCACGAAGCAGCAGCGCAACCTTGCTGCGGGTTGCACCGCTGAGACAGAGCAGTGAATGTATTAATAACTGTTAGGTATTGGCATCAAATTGTGTTGTTATGGTAGGTATCAGTTATCAATTAATTTAAATTTCACGAATTTGCAACACTCCTTTCCAGTTTTACGACCCCGTCGACCCTGGTTCAGATGGCTCCACGTTACCCATCGATCAACCACTCTGGGTTCATGGCCTCCACATTACCCATCGATCAACCACGATGGGTTCATGGCTCCACAATTTACCTTCCTCTTGCACGACCGGAAAGAAAATACTTCCGAAAGTCTAAATTTATCTGCTACGCGATCTTTGAAGTTTTAATTTACAATGATATTTTATGAGTGTTATTATTGTTTTCGCTGCTTCCTTTTTGAAGTGAATTTATATTTATGGACTGGGTCTGATCGACCTTTTACAAGGAATTAATTTGCATCTGTTGTTGATATTTCATTTATTTTTACATAATAACGTTGAAATCCCCTTGTGAATTGCGCATTCAACTTCTAATTTCATTTTGTTTAAATGAATGTGCGCAAATGCCTAGAAGCGGTGTGCAAGTTTAGAAAGTCTATAGATGGAGTAATTCAGTCAAAACGATCTAATCAATTGTTTGAATGATTGGATTAAAACAGAGGAGATTAAATTGTAATAATGATTACCACTATTTTATAAGATACATAGCTAGGACTAGGAAGAGAGATTGATTAGGGACAAAAGTTGTCTCAATCTAGTAAATAATCTAAGTATAATCCCTCTCAGTTTTTGCTCATAAGCCGAAGTAGTCGGCCTCGTAAGAACTTTGAAACCAACTTTCAATTTTATTAAACCCTGGCCTTACAGCTTTGCTGAAAACGTAGGTAGGTATCTATGTTTTATTTTTCGATTCGAATTTACAAGTGGCATTGGCATTGGTGGTCACTTCCTCTGCGTTAAAAGCAATCGTGAGATCAACATTCGTTTTACCTAATTATGAATGAGGCTAAACAATACATAGATATACCTACTTACCCACATACACGGCTCTTATGTAGTACAGTAAAGTAAGTACCTACGAGTACATAATCTAAGTTAAATTAGGTGTTCATTTAGATCCCGTAAGTTAATTAACTAACAAAACTTATTTCAACAGAACGGGATCGCCTGAAACAACGAATGTCCGAATCGTTCTTTTGATGATTCTTTCATAGAAGCGTAGGTGGAGCGGAGCGTAGAAAATTCAAAAAATTCAAAATCGAACGAATAATATCCCGTTATATATATAATATCTCTTTTTTTATTTCTTTAAAGAAACATCCCTATTTATTTTGTTTGCGGAGGAAGGCGCTGACTCCGCTACACAGTTTTAACTTTTGCGGCAGTCAGCCCACAATTGTACCCTATACTTTAAGTCTCTTGTTTCGAATAAAGATTTTTGTATTTTTTTGTATTTTATATATAACTTTGGAAATACAAAATGACCACAAGACAAGGCTGATGACTGATGTATGTTGGTGTCGTATGACGATGATGAAGTTTCCAAACTGCATTGCAATAAACAATTTCGAGGGGTGTCAGGGAAACTCCAACATCTCGTCTCCCAAGCCAACCTGCACGTGGTACACCCTGCTAGATAACGAACTAGGCTCTGGTGAAAATATCAAACCATCTTCATAATTTAACACTTCATTGATTTTACAATAATTTTCTATTACTTGACACTGGTAGAAAATTGTCCAACCGAGACACAGTTGCCATTAACAAAGAATCATCAATCAACAGTCTTATCTCTAAATAAATGTAAGTAATATAATAAACCATTGTATGGATGTGAATGAGAGGCTTTATGTAAGTAATATGTATCAGTCATGAATGTCATGATGGCACCGGCTCGCTTCCTCCCTTAATGATCGTTATTTATGTCTTCTTCCGACTTGAGCGGTACACTATTAAAAAGAAAGAGCATTTTCTTCCGACAATTTCTTTTTAATCTGTTTATTTTTTCAAAACTATTATCTTATATTATAATTTTGTAATCTGAGATGTTTCAAATAGATTTATTAAGATGAAGAAGACATGATTTGGTATGAAGGAAGAACCCATTTTATCGTGTTAATGTCGGGGAAGTTTACGGCTAAGGACCAAAATCAATAACGAGATAAGTTTTCATTCCTATATCAAAACGTCGTATAAGTTAAGGTAACTTTATTGCTATCTGATATTATGTCTATTCATTCAGTGAAAAAATATTGTTTGACCCGAGAGCTGGAGTATCTAACTGGCGCAACAGCATCATCGCAACGGGCAATGTAACCCTTGGGAACGCTTCCGACTAGTACTGATATGGATCAGTTGAGCTACCTGTAGACTGTTTGCAACCGTCTGCAGTTCGCTGCTGCTAAATTGATTCAATTGTAAATCTCTCTCTCTCTCTAGTTCTAATATGTTTCTATTATTTTATTGTAACGTACTTTGTTAATAAAGATTTCTAATTTCATTGATATAATAAGTAATTGAATTCCATAACTCAATAGAACAGATATTTCCCTGCGCTCAACAAAGGTAATTATAGTCGGAACGGTAACATAATCAAGCTCAAGCTCCAACATTTTGGGTCAAGGCCTCGGCCGTTCAACTCCAAGCTCATTCTAATTCCACTTGTCGAGACAAATGCTGCTTCCTGTCTTTGCTTATGTAATGCTTTGGTATTTTCTTGGCCAAGCGCTTAAAACGGGCCAGCTATCACAATTTGACAGTGACACGAAGTAGGAGTACCGTACCTTGAAATTCGTATCAGCAGATACTAATTTTACTTTTATGCCTTCTATGGAGTGATTTTACTTTTATAGCGGACATAGTTTTAATTATCTTATTTAAGTTTTCGTCTAACAAACCATGAGTTTGGATGAAATAGGCACATAAAAATGTAGGTGCACTGGTGCAAGCATTGAAAGACAGACAAATTGACAAAGTTTATATTTATTGATCGAAGCAATGTCAGTAATTCTTTCGACAATGAATATAATGTAGAATAATAAATTAAGTAGGCAGACATAATAAGGCCAACCGTTCCCCTCACGTGGCTGCGAAGGTCTGAAGTAAGTCGATATTACCTGATACCTATTGAGCATTTAATGATAGGTGACCGAGCTAACTAAGTACTTATACTAAATAACTTTAGTTTTGAGACTTCATCATCTCTTTTCGAGTTAGCTTATCGGTCCTCTGTGAGCCTCACCCAGTGTTCCGGCCACCCGGATGATGTCGTCCGACGGCTTACCTCGAGGACGCCTCTCATCATCATCATCAGCCTATGTTAGTCCACTACTGGATATAGGCCTCCCCTAACGAGCGCCACAGCGCACTGTCTTCAGCTTGACGCGTCCAGCTACTGCAGTCTTTCGCAGGTCTTCATCCCACCTGGTCGGAGGGCATTTACCAAGACGCGGTCTCCACTCAAGAACACGTTTGCCCCAGTGGTTGTCGGTTCTTCGCGAGATATATTATGGCCGGCCCATAATATATATAATATATATACCCGGGATATCTCGCGGAGTACGCCTCTACCGGGTACTAATCTGTGACAACCTTGGAGCCCATGATCGTCACATCATAGTCTTAGGTTCAAATTAAATGTAGATTTCTTCCTGAGCTCGCTTGGATTTCGCATGAAGTTAAAAAGTTTGCTTTTGAATAATATTATGGTCGGATCACGTCCGCCGTTTTGCAAGCTGCAGTTTGGCATGCAGGCGGCACCGCAGGCGTCTGGAGGCGACATTAGGAAACAGCTATCATTTGTGTCCCAACGCATGATTGCAACGCAGGTAGCAAAGGAGATTAGGGTCGACTACATACTAGAAATGTTGGTCTTTAGGCCTATAGGCCGCTCTCTCACTTTAAACCTAATGGATCTTCTGACACATTCCATGAAGATGATGTAAAATTGGTCTCAGATTGGTATATGTAATGTTCCTTTCAAAACAGCAGGTTTTGAAATCTTACAAGTCGGTAGGCACCTACCTACTCATGTTTTCTTGAAATCCTGACCCTGACTAAAAGTCTTTTATACCTACTTATATCTTTCATTCAACGCGGAGAACTCACCTACCTCCTAATTTTTGTTACATTAGCCATTTCGGTCGCAGCTGAGCTTAAGTATCAAACAAAAGGACTTATAGGGGTTTCCGAAATGGTCGCATAACTCGCATAGCTATATATATAGCCCCTTGCTTGCTCAACATATCGAATTTGTTTGAGAGCAACGCAAGGCAAACTGACAAGACGTCATAGACAAGACAGTATAGTTATTGTCATTTGGGAAACTGGGAATAGCACTACTTACAGAAGTGCCTCACGATGTATGTCACATGGGGCCAGATGGCACCATCGGCACCAGTTTGTGCAACTGGCGGTCAAGTTGAGCGCGTGCTGGTTATCTAATTGTGTGAGGCAACCTGTGGGCAACCTGTAGGCGTGCGCGGCCGCCCCACGCGTTCTTACCTCAACTGTGAGGGCGACCTCTGACACTTTGCTGCTAATGGTTGACTTGATGACTGTTTTGACGTTGGGGGTCCAACGGAAATTAATGATTGTAGAAGATCGAGACATAAACAAAGTATGGTTTGATCTTTCCACGCATATCTACCAACAATGACGACCTAAACTCCGTTTTCGCCCTCAACTCAGCTGGAAAAGTGTCTGACTTACATGTTTTTCACAACTCGATCGATTTTGTAACAAGATAAAGACGTTACATGTTTATCAGGAATATTTTATAAAAACATCGTCACTGAGTTCGGGAAATTAAACTTAGTTAGAGTCTAGGATAAGCAGAGTTATTTGACAGAAAATTAAAGCACAGCTCTAAACTAAACAAATAAATAAGTTAACGAGCGGAAGAGAATGCATTAACATCATTATCTCTATAGTTAAAGGTTCGGATTCCAAGGGAGCAGGTGAACGACCTCGCTCCTTATTTATTACAGCTATGAGTGACCAAAATTCCTGCGTTTTTTAGATTGAAAGGGACAGTCGAAATCGAACAATCCATGTTTGATTTTTTTCTCTTTTGATTTGGTTGGTTCTCATTTCGGGATTAGGTAGGCACACACAGGTACTTGACATGGCTACACCAATTCAATCTGTGTGATTTTTGTTATCCTTTATTTAATATTTTTTTACTTATAATAAATAATGTTTATCCATGTAAATTTATCATATTAAGTAGTAGGTATATCAGTCTAACTCTCTTTAGCTAAGCTAGATGATGCTGGGCGGATTGTCCAGCTTATTTATTTATTATTTATCAAAGTAATTTATTAATATATTTTTAAGGAACTACCATCAGAGGCCATTCTAGGATTAAATGTACACTTGTTTTGTACCAGACTTATGTTATTCGAGGTTTTAATAAAGAATTTATGAAATTGAATTAGATATCAAAGCAACAAAGAACACAGCATTAGGACAACTAGTGAATAATGTGTGTTTTGCAGCTGGCACGGGAAGCGTCTACTTGTCCAGCAGCTATCTTCTCAGCTCTACCAGCGCAATCTTTATCATATCTTAGCTAAGCTAGGTGCAAGGATTACAGAGATAATTCTATAATCCATGGCTAAGTGCCTATTCTTATCAATGGAGTCCACGTATGCCATCGGTCTCCTGTCGAGAGTGAAAGCGTCCGAGGTTGCGCAAGCCGCGGCGCAAGCCACGGGCGCCGGCGGCTCTGGGTCAAGTTCAACCACTTGTCTTCCTATTTGCGCAATCTATGCAAATGGGGGTTTTGGGCACGCGTGTTTAGGTGACCGGGGCATAGCACGCGTCGTCAAAACATCGAGGATTAGTTAGATAGATAGATAGATAGATAGATAAAACGTTTATTTGGTACTAATAACACACACATACAAATAACATAGCGAAAGATACAATATTAAACGAAATTACCATAAAACAATTAATAAAACGAGCAAATAAAATGGCTACTAAAGCACTTACTGTAGGTATATATGTGTGTGCCGCAGTACAACAAATAGGCCATGGCTCAGCGATATTTTTTGCTAAAAGCAAAAACACTGATTTTCAGCCAAAACCTGAGAGCGAGCAGAACGAGCACAAACGGAAAACGTGTAGGTTGAGAATTAATTAGTAATGTAGTCGTGTATAAATGTAAAAATAAGAATAATAGTTTTTATGGAGTAAAAACAAAGTATATTAAATTTTTAGAGATTACAAACAATAATAAATAATAATTATAATCAAATAATACTTATAATTATATTAATAATTATAACTTGCATAGAAAAAAGTGAACAGAACGATAGCTTTATTTTTGGCATACGAAGTGCTTGGGTATACCTTCTATTTGCTTTTGCAATAAGAACTTTTTAAATTTTGATTTAAATGTGTATTTAGTGTTAGTATTGCGAATAGGGGGAGGTATATTGTTCCAGCACTTCGTTGCCGAGTACCTGAAACTTCCCCTAAAAGCTGCAGTCTTGTGATTGTGATAGGAGAGTGCAGATCTTATTGACCGTAACCGTTCACCAGAGACGAAGTTAAGTTTTGAGTGCAGATACTCAGGCTTTTTAAACTTGATAACGTCAAAGACCAGTCCGCCCAGGTGCAGTAGTCTTCGTGATTCCATATTCAATAAGGACATCTTATTCAGGTACGGTGTTATGTGACTACGAGGTGGAATATTAAAACAAAAGCGACAACAAGCATTCTGCACTCTTTGTATGGTGCGCTGGGTTCTCGCAAGCAAACGAGGACCAAAGACAATATCTCCATAATTAAGTTTAGAAATGATCAGTGATTCACAAAGGACGATACGGGATGCTTCAGTCAATTGACTCCTAATTTTGTAAAGAATCTTTAGGCGGTAAAAACAATTTTTTACTAGATTAAGAACATGAGTCTCAAATCTTAGGTTACTGTCGATGGTAATTCCGAGATTTCTAGCTTCTTCCACCCTGCCAACCTTGGCATCGCAGATCGTTACGTCAGGATCGCCATTTAGCTTGTCAATTTGGTTATTGGTACCCAAAACCATATATTGTGACTTAGCTGGGTTTAACACGAGCGCATTGCGCGAGGACCAATCTGCAATGGCGTTCAGATCCCTATTCAACCGCTGAACAGCTTGCGCTAAATTGTCAGGTTTCTCTGATACATAAATTTGGACGTCATCTGCATAGCAATGGTAGTAAGAGTAAGAGATGACCTTTGACATATCTGCACAATAAATAATAAAGAGAAGAGGGCCAAGTATAGAGCCTTGCGGAACACCACGAACAATAGGCAATGGTTGTGATAATAAAGTCGATCCATCATTTTTTGACAATTTTACAGTCTGTAACCGAGAGCTAAGATAGCTATGGAACCACATAATAGACGATTGACTTAAACCATAGTAAGAAAGTTTGGCGAGAAGGAGTGGAATGTTGAGGCAGTCAAATGCACGTGAATAGTCAAGCAGGGTGAGTAATGTGCAGCATCCTTTATCCTGCTCCGCCAGAACATTATCTGTGACATCCAGAAGGGAAGTCACAGTTCCACGACCTTTACGAAATCCAGACTGTAAAGAAGGCAAAATACTGTTTGATTCCACATACCTAGTAAGTTGCTCACTGATAACTTTCTCAAGGAGCTTCGATAGGAATGGCAGAATACTTATCGGCCGAAGGTCTTTAATCTCTACCGGGGTGTTAATTTTCGGTATAGGAGTCACAATAGAAGTTTTCCATTGACTTGGAACCGTCCCTGTTGTAATGGATTTATTTATGATTGCTGTTATGGCGTCCAAGGTGCAAGGTAGCGAGAACATAATCATTTCTCTACTAATACCATCAACACCAAGAGCATTCGACGTTAATGACAATATAATTTTAGACACCTCAGTGGACGTGATGGGTTTTAGTTGTAATGTCTCGCTCGTGTACTTATTATCATTGTAAAATGAGAGATCTGAAGGCAGTACTCTATTATCGCCAGGAATATTCAAAAAATGTGCATTAATTTTATTAGGGTCATTAAAACATTCAGGTAAAGACTTTTCATCAGTTGAGTTAATTAATATTTTATTCTTAAGGTTTTTCCAAAATGTTTTACTGTTTTTGATTTGCGAATTGACTACAGTATTGAAATATGCTCGTTTCTCAGCAGCTATACTGGTTAAAACTAATTTCTTCAAATCCTTATAATATGCACCGTCCTGATCTAGGCCTGATTTGCGATACGTCTCATGTGCCTTGTTACGTTCATCGATCATTATCTTACAAACATCAGTAACCCAGGGTAGTGAATGCTTATTTTTAACAATTATCATTTTAACAGGTACATGTTTATCAAAAAGAGCAATAAGTAGGGAATTAAATTTTTCGACCATTAAATCTACAGTGGGTAGCAAGGAGATTACATCCCAGTTAATAGCATATAGTTCTTCATTAAATGCGTCAAGATTAATGTTATTGAAAGGGCGAAATGAGTAAGATCTAGGCATAGGCTTAGGCTTACTTATAGATAAAGTTACATTTACCATTGCATGCCCGCATTCCCCGGTTATATTATCAACGGAAACGTCGTGCACGGGTGCATTTGTACAAAAAACATCTATAAGCTTTTCACTGTGTGAAGTAAAATGCGTCGGCTCAGTAACATGTTGTGACAAGTTCATATAGGTGAGAAATTGATTAAATTTAATTGTGTTGCTGTCCGTTTTAGCAAGCATATTAATATTGATATCTCCCAACAACACAATGTAATCAAAATTAGAGAAGTAATTTAGGGAGTCCGTGAGTGCGTCAATAAATGTGTCAACATTGACCCATTCCGGTCTGTAAGCGGTGCCTATAACCACGCGAAAACCACCTATTCGTGTAGATATCCAAAACTGTTCGATTAGGTCATTTGGTCTCATCAAATATCGTACACTTATTCCACATTTAATATAAAAGCCTAAACCACCCCCCGCCCCCCCTCGCATGTGCAGCGGACGGGGCGCAAGGCGCAGTCTATACCCCGGCACGGCCGGCGCGCGCGCCTCCTGGCCCTTCCGTATCCAGGTTTCATTTATCGCTACAATGTCTGCACAGTAACGCAACATAGCAATTATAAAACTATCGTGTCCCGTGTTCAGTGATCCCGCATTATAAAGCGCCAAACTTAGCAACTTTTTCTTAAGACCCATAATTACGGGTTAACTCAACAGAACAATAGGTAGTTAGGCTTAGGTAGCTAGTAAACAAGAATAAAATATTTTGTGTGTAGAGTAAAATTATAACGAGTGCTGTGTTATTTGTACAATAATGAGACAGGTATACGTGCGCAATGCGAGTGGAAGCGTGTCTATCTGTATTATATTGTATACCGCTCTGCTCGTTTAATACTGCAACACACACAAGATTAACCCACAGTGACACAAAACACAAAAAACTCATAAACAACAACAATAACAAAACAAAAATCATGACAAAAATATTACACGGGTTATACGATTCAATAAAAAAATTGCTGTAAAAAAATATTTTAGTTTTAACAAAAATTAATTGCGCAATGTAATCAATAAGAAAATAGGAAAATATTATTGTAGTAATTACTCGTTCAACGTTAAAGAAAGTAATGGTTAGGAAACATCGGTGTTTTAATAAGAAAAACTGTTTTTCTAGGTAAAACTTAAAAACTAATAATGTGACCAGGATATTGAAAAGAAAATAATAAATAAATTTAATAAAACTAATTATTGAGGCTGCAAGTCGCACCAACTGCTTCTGGCCCAAAAACACGACGGATGTCGGCTTCTGAGCGGATTTGGTAACGCGACGACTCCGGGCCCGCATGCTTACGCGCGAAGATTCTGCCGTCTCGGCTCCAGACAAACCTCCAGCTTAAGCGCTTTCCAGCATCCCGCGCTAGCCGAAATAACTGACGGTTCAGTTTGGTCAACCTCTCGTTAATATAGAAGCGCCTGTATGGGGCTGGCAGGCCTGTGCCCTCGGTGGTGATGTCGCGTCGGACGCGCGCCTCCTTGATCAGTTGGTCGCGGGTGGCCCGTCTCGCCAGACGCACCACAATAGGGCGTGGGCGCGGTGGACCTTGTGACTCCAAGCTCCTACCAACGCGTGTTGCGCTCACCAACTCATGCTCCGTAAGTGACACTCCTAATTTGATGCCTAGGGTTCTGACTAGCTGCTCTGTGTTCTCTCCCCGCTCCTCAGGTAAGCCTGTTATTTCCAGGTCATTGCTCAGCATCTCCTGATCACGGTCGTGAATTTCTGCCTTCAGCTGCTCAATGGTATCCATCAGCGATACAGTGGGTCCATCAACCAGGCGCGCTTCAACGCTACGCACGCGTGTATCTAAATTATTAATTTTACCGTCGCAATCGTCGATCCTGAGGGAGAGACACGAAATGGTTTTGTTAAGTGTCTCCATTTGCAGACGTGTCGCACGCATCTCCTCCCTAAACAGCCTTAACTCCTTGAGTATCATCTGGGTATCGGTGGGCTCGTCGGTCTTATTGTGTGCCACACTTTCATCTAGCGATTCCTCGGGGCTCTTCACTGCTGCCCCACGGGTACGGTTTACAGTATCCGAACCACGTACGGGTGTGTTTGTGTTGTTGCCCCTAGGGCGCTTACTTATACACTCGACACAACTCCAGGCTTTCTTCTCAGTCTTAAGGCGAGTGAAACAATCCCTAGATACATTCGCGCAAGCGAGATCATATGGGAGCCCACAATCGTGACATCTCAGGACACTGGCTTTTATTGGTTTTTTACATCCAGCGCATTCCTCCTTTCCCGACATCCTTATTTATAGCTATTGCAAAAAATAAATTACAAAAAGCAAAAATAGTTCTCTTGGTGGGGTTCGATCGCGGTACCTTAAGCTTGCAGGCAGTACGATATTTCGTTGCACCAAATGCGCTGTGACGTAAATGACGAAATTAAGAATTCGTTGAGTACAGTACGTCCAGTTGACAGGGGACAATGGCCGGACAATGACCGGCTACGATACAAGGTCAAACGCCACGATTACATGCACAAAAATCAGCTGTTTGATTTATTGATCGCACGATTACAGCACTATTATTTGATCACACAGGGATGTCACATACACCAAACTTCAGGATTTTTTACGACGAAACTTTTGATATATAGTAGAGGCGGAATTATTAACTTTTACTACGAATCGCGAATATTTTTGTAGGATACGTCGACGTACGTGTGTATTCGGTAGCTCGTTCAGCTCGTCACTGAACTTAGTTATGTCTGTTTATTCATGGCAATTAACGCTTTGTATGCAGCATTGGTTGGGCATCGCGTTTGTGGCACTTCAATATCTATAAATTAAAAAAAACACGTAGGATGTGATTCTTGGACCACACACAAAACGTAAAAAATCTCTTCCGATCTTGTCTTGCGCCACCTCGCACCGTCAACATAGCCACCTGCGCGCGCGCCGATGTTATGGCATAGTGAAATGCGCGCTAGGTGGCGTAACATTTCCGATGGACGCCGTTCTGATAGGCTGGAGTTCGTATAGCACTCAAACTCAACCTCAACAGCCTGGATTGGTCCACTGCTGGACGCAGGTCTCCCCTGATAATCCTACGAATATTATAAACGCGAAAGTTTGTGAGGATGTTTGTTGCTCTTTCACGCAAAAACTACTGAATGGATTTTGATGAAAGTTCACAATAATATAGCTTACATAATAAGAATAACACATAGGCTACAATTTATAAAGATATATTGTACATTATCCAAAATATCTATCACCACGCGGGTGAAAGCGCGGGGCGCAGCTAGTTTTATATATTTGGTATGCCTATAAAAACGTATGGGACTACTAGGAACATAAGGATAAAGACTGAATTAGCACTAAGAAAAACTAAGTAACTGATTATATTATAAATTATAAGACAAAGCTAATGTTTGCAACATTTTGTGCACAGCGGAAGCAGAATCTATTTACTTTTTAATTATATAGTAATATGTATATAGCGATCAAACAAAGGAGTTTTACGGATAGAAAAAAATAATTATAAGGAGGTGGAAGTCCAAATCCAAAAGGTCATCCAGGAAATAGGATGTCATGTCGCTCTACAAACAAGCGAAGAGGAAATAGAAAAGGAAAACAAAAGAAAGTATTAAACGATAATAATGCTTAATCATACTAAACAGCACCACAGGTTGCAAACACAATTGACACTGCGAGTTTGAATCCTATTCCTGTCGTAATAAAACACTATTTTAGGTAAATCAAGCAAGCGGTGTCAAAGAACTTACCCACTTTCTCTTGGGGGTGTAATTTGATTTAGGAAGTTGACAGTAATGGCGTTGTGGCGGCACTAAGGTGGCTCTAGTGATAATAGGCTTGTATACACCATTATATTCGATTTTTTATTTGCATTTTTATCGCTCGTAGACTCAAGCTAATGGCAGTTCGAAAAGATAGTGCCTCCAAACACACGACTTGTGTCAGCCAAATCTACAAGACTGCTCGTAAATAAAAAAAAAATATCTAAAAAAAAAGGTTAAAAAAATTATACCAATTGTAAGTGCAAGGCTAGGCTCTTAGAATCAACGTTCTTATCTATCACTAGTTTCGGCTGCACATGCGTTGTTTATATACCTACAGGGTGTCCCAACACTCAACGTCAAGCCGAAAAATGTGAAAAGGTGGGTTCATGACGACCCTGAAAAATGCAAAGCAACTCGGTCTATTTGTTACTTTTGTGACTGTATTCTGGACTTATTCGAGAAAGAAATTAGGCGAATCCTTTCAAGCACAAGCCTATTTTAAGGAGGCTTCCGTCATTTGGGACCGCTAGGTATTGGGACCACGGTCCCTTTCGCCGGATTGATTTAATTTTATTATTTTTCTTCGTAAAAGCTCCACTTTACCTGCCATCAACCGGCGAGTCAATGGGCGCGTTTAGTTATGCAATAAGGTTCAGTGGCACACGACGATTAATTCCTTTCATAATCTGGTTCGTTCTCACCGGATCGACGACGTTTCGACACTGGCTGATCCGCTACCTGTTTATCTTGTGAAGTTTCGTGGCTCGTTGGTTTTACCCAAGGATAATTTTCTTACCGACTTCAAAAAAGGACCTGGTTCTCAATGCGACTGTACTTATTTTTTTTATGTTGGTTACCCCAGATCTTTCGACTGAGAGAACCGACTTTGAAAAAAAAACTAAATACCTAAATACTCGTTGAATATTATTAATAGGTTCAGATCGCGTAAGTTTAAAAATATTTAAAATAAACTTAGTATGTCAATTTTAGTTCTTAATGTCTATGAAATTCGTTAAATAAATAAATAAATAAGCTTCCTTCATAAGCTTCTCTCATCTTCCTAACCAGACGTTTGCGTTACTTAAGTAGAGTACCTACTAGACTATCAATACATAACAATCTTACAATGCAATCAAATCAAATTTGAGCTACATATTGATTATCGATTGCCACATTTGCCACGAAACCGACTATAGAACGTTACGAAATGAATCGAATAACCGAAACAGATAATTCCTTATTCAAAACCCTCTCAAACGCACTAACCATATTTTGTTAATGCTTACTTGATCGGTTGGTGCCTAATGGCTGGTTTACACGTATCAAGTTATCAAGTGGGTAGTTTACAACATTTTAATGGCCGCTGACTCTTCGCGTTTCTCATTTCTAAGGTGTTGCCAGCTATAGCGATAATCAGTTAGGTAAAGCTAAATTAGCTAACTGCTACGCAGGTTTGATAATTATTGCTTCTTACCTTAACCCTAGCCACGTATCCGCGAACTCGCACGTGGGAACCACATTATGCGCACGCATGTCTGTTGTATGTTTACTTACTACTTGATTATTGGTTACTGAATTACCTAATAACCACGGAGCATTTTAAACATTGACTGGCTTTTTAAACCTTCTAAAGATAAAATGAGTGAACGGGAGTTCCCGATCTTTGCTATTAGACGGACGAGGATAGCAGCAGAGGATAGGAGTCGACTAACTCGCTCCAATAACACCATCCTGAAAGCTGCCTCTGACTTCCTGGCCAATCCCATATACAGGCAATGGATTTCTGTCCACATGGACGGAAATAAACAATAGCTACCTATTTTACCTATGTTACTTTTAGTTTTAATTTTATATTGTTCTATTCTGTGCACTGTGTTTTTGTTTGTGATAAGTAGGGGTCTTTTTGTGCCTGTTTTAAACTGTTTTTTTAAATAACGATGTCGCGAACGCCCTGTTCTGAGCCCCGAGTTCGGTTGGACAACAGTAACGTCTCATTTTTCTATGGGGTTTGGTACAGTGAACCTCTATCGTGGAGATATTGAACTACGCAAATTTTATTTGAAAATGAGATGCAACGATGACTTGTCGTCGTCTCGATTCTATCGTCAAACCGAACTCTTTGAGGTACGATTTCTGTCCATCAAATCTGCATAAAAGAAATAAAATAATGCTGACTTTTTGTCTAACAGCATCATCTAGCCACAAAGCAAGCACAGCTTGTGAAATGTGTACCTAATATTTATGGTATGATATTATAAAATAACATAGGTATTCTGTAAGTAAACTAAGCAGAACGGTGAACTCTGCTTTATGTCACACATAATTAAATGTCATAAGCTTTAGTGTAGGTACCTGTGCCCTTTGTAGGTCGTAAAATTCTGGTGCCACCAACTATTTCAAATTTACTACGACAATTTAATTTATTTCACAGTCGCATCCTAACCTTTAGGTATTTTGTGCTCGCCGCCCTAAAGCCATTCTTATTTTTTTTTTATATTTTGAGCTTTTACTCGTTTTAGTTGTCTATATCTATTTAAATAGGTATCTATGTACGTTGTGTGGTTAGTATTTTATGTTTCCTGATTAAAATAAAACAATGACGTCTTGTCCTTGTTGGACTTGCTACGTGAGTCAATAGTTTGAGTACGAAATGTAAATAGGGGAGAGCTGGCAAAAAAACCTTGAGAATAAAAAATAAAATAAAACAGTATTTTGTGTTGAACACGTAACATTTGTGTATAAAAAACATTATACCTTTTCTTCAGTAGGTAATTACCAATAGGGACGCCAACTGTAGTCGTGTCTTAGATGTTTTCGACAAAGAGGTTCAACTTTGTCGACTCTACCTTAAGGTTTATAAATATTTGGAAGAGTTTCAACAATATCAACTAGTATACATTGTAGTACACATGTTTCGTGGAACCCTGTACTTGCGAGTCAAAATATGTAAAACAATATTGATGTAGGTTTGTTTGATTACCTACATAAAGTTTGCTATATCTCTACATTTCCGTGATTTTAATAATGTGCCTATTGAATACTAATAAAGGTCATAAACTCTGCTGGGAGGCAATCGCAACCAATTTTGCCTAAGTATACCTATAAAAAAGTTAATAGAAGTAACATTCGGAAAAGGTTTGCCAGCCATCTTCAAAACTAAGTTCTGTCATAACTAAAATATTACTATAGCAGCAGCTATTCTGAATTATGCCAAATTACATAATTACGGCTTCTATTTTGTGTATAAGATGGGCTAGGCTATTTAATTTAAATACACAGGTAAAACATTTAGACATTTATTTGTTTCGGGTGTTCTGGTCGTTTTCTATGTATAATAAAAAATATCTATCTATGTAATGTATTGTATTATGTATATCAGTTATCTAGTACCCATAACACAAGCTCTGCTTCCATGGTAAGCAGAGCTTGTGTTATTGGGCTAGATAATGCTGTGTGAATTGTGTCCAGCATTATTTATTTATTTATTTATTATTTAAAATGAGGGTATATCGGTTTGTCTGTCATAACAACTCATTCGCAGTCAATTCAGTTATTTTATTTCGTGAACATGGCGCATGAAAGTGCCGAAATATTGGAAAGCTCAAATCATGGTAAATATCCTGTTATAAATGACATGAGGTAAAAAGTACTTACGTAAGCAATTAATTGCACAACGTGTTAGCATTGCCATTCAACGTAGTAATGAATGCTGCCAGCATTCTGGGCACTCTACGGCTTGTTTTTTAAGATGTAAAAGGAAGATTTTTAGGAAAACAGGATTTTTTAGGAAGTAATTGATATATAACAATAACTTCCGAAAAAAACACCTGTTTTAGGAAGTAATTTACATATCATTTAATGTATGTGTAAAAACTATAGTTGTACTATACTGAGTTGAGCTACCTGTAGATTATTTGCAATAGGCTACAGTTAGCTCAATTGTAAATACTAGTTCTAGTTTGTTATTATTTGATTCCAAAAGTCTTTGTTAATTTAATAAATACTTCTCTGCGAAATACTATAGTAGTAATTTATCGTTTTACCAATTAGTAACTCAAAATCCTCTTAATAGCCTTCTGTTTCTTTTTTCTTATTTTTAATTTACTGTATGTACTGCTGGTTTTCCTTGTAATAAATAAATAAATAAATAAAAACGTTCACTTCTTTCTACATTCACTTCAGGAAATAAGGAAGTGCACGGTAGGTGAATAAATATGATTTGTTCAATATCTGCGCAGCCCATTGTATCGGAGATGAAAGTAATTGCGGCGTTAGCAATCTGTATAGGTAGAGAAGACATACGTTTGTGCAAGAATTGCCGTTTTCAGGGTTCCGTTTCAGGCTGGGGCCAAACAGGCTTAATTTGAGATATGACCTACGTAAAATGCGTTCTTTTAACAGAAACGACGATTAATTTTGTGTCTCCGTGTGGCATAAAATAGGACTTTTGCTTGAATGCTTTTTACGCGACCCACATTAAAAAAAATTACTATGCTATAGATATTGTGCAAGTTAGGTACTACGTGTATTACGAAGATAATTTAATTAGAGTGCGCTAGTGGGTAGTGGGCTTAACATAAATGGTTTACTTACTTACTTTTACTTACAAACAATAAAGCTGTATGCAATGCATCTCAATTTAAAGTTATTGCAAATGACGACAAAAACAGAGGACCTTTTAACATTTGTCCTATAGTGGAGATATAATGGAGGCCAAAAGAGCAGGGTCGCTTTAAAGATGTTTTACAGGTGCTATGCTTCATTATGTACTACAGTACAATTACGTAGACAGGTATATCATCATCATCATCATCATTTACGATTTGATTAACGTCTTATGTGTTTGTTATAATGAGGACAAGACTCTGTATCAAACAAGGACTTGATGGAAAGGACTAAATGCGTTTATTTGCATAGAAGATAACTTGAAACCGAATTTGACTCAACTTTGTGTTTGCAACGATTTATCATAGTTAACTTTTGTGGTGAATTGAATTTTACATAATAAATAAAAAGGTTGAGACATCAAGACTGTGTTGAGAAACGCAGTGGAAGGGTCCAAGGTGGTTCTGTGATTTTTGGACCGTAAATTTAACAAACGACGAGCTCGAGGTATATCTTCCATCATGGCCTGTTGCAGCGTTGGATCGCGAGGAGTGGAAGGAGAAAAGGGAGGCCTTTGCCCAGCAGTGGGACAGTAATGGCTTAAAATAATAATAATAAATAAATAAAATTTAACAAAAGTTTTTATCATACCTTCTGGAAATTTCAACCCTCGGAAAGGCATGCATTTGCATATATAATTATAGTATCTAGCTGCGCCCCGCGGCTTCGCCCGCGTAGAAATCTATGTGTCAAATTATTTATAAACCTTCCTCTTGAATCACTCTATCTATTTAAAAAACGGCTTCAAAATCCGTTGCGTAGTTTTAAAGATCTAAGCATACATACATAGGGACAGACAGTATACTATGTAGTGATTTGTAGTTCAAAAACGTATAGTTAACAGCGTAAGGTGGTCGACTACTCGTAATTATTTGGTCCAAGGGCCGTCATGTGTGCAGGGCGGGCAGGGCAAGGGCAGGATGTGGTAACACCATAACTATCTTTCATAATCTCTGTTCTGACAGATGATATGATAAACGACTAATTTAACTTTTTCGACACACTTGAACGGCCACCTTTACAGATTGTATCGAACCTGCAATCAAGCAGATGGTACCTGTCGTCCACGATGCCACCTTGGGCCACTTCCATATTTTGGGGACAAATTAGTGGTAATTATGCTGAATATAAACGGCTTTAAGTAACCGTAAAGCGACAAAATAAACTTAATAGGTATGTCGGGACTGTGCATGGTGGAAAGCCTTATCTTGGGATTTAAAAGTTCCGGTATAGTAGCTTGTTTTAAGGGCGCAAATATACTTATATATCTATAGTTTTTCTATAAAATAGTCTGTTTTAATTTTTTTGATGATGAGGAAAAGATGAGTATCACCATCACCATCATCCTATCTACGAAACTATGATGCCTAATATTTTGATAAAATGATGATTTTTCGATTGTAAAATGAGTATTTACTTAGATAAGCAAATACAGAGCCTAGCTAAGAATTTTTCAATTAAGTGGATGACGGAATTCGCAAACATGTTAATAGGTAATAATCATATAAAAAATTACTACTCTACCTGCCCACAAATATATACTACTTACTAGGTAAACGTTATTACGCTTATAGATAGGAGTATGTAGGACTAGGTATCCTCTCTAGTTATCTCAGTAGAGATGGAATCTGAACGCTGATGAAAAAGAACGCCAAACAATATCCTCGTCAGTGAAAGAGACTCAGCTCTACATGACAAGTACTAAGTACAAGCGCACCCTACAACCTTTGTGACCGACTTTCATTCCCCAAATGTGTTAGAAAGTAAGTGATCTGCAGAATTCTAAGTAAAAAGTTTCTATGAAGCTCATGACGTCATCCTATTAAGATCTCTTCGGTGTCTTTTAATATAACTTTAAATTCTGCTCAAGATCGTTTGCGCTTGTGTTATGGTCAAGTTCAAATGTGAGATGAATCTTTAAACTAAGTTAATTTATACAAGGGGACAGGGAATTTCGGTGCTGATTAAAGAAAAGAACTTAGTTTCTTTACATACTCAGCACGGTATGGCTTAGATATATCGAAAAACGTATGATTTGCTGCGGAAGTAGACACAATAATGTACCTAACCTACTATAGAGTTAAAACTTCTGAAACTATCATGGTTATTAACACTAAAGTCATTTAAAACGGTTTCCGTGATCATGGCGCATGAAACTGTGCCGAAATATTGGAAAACTCAAAAATCAAATCATGGTAAATATCCCATATGTTTTAAATGACTTTAGTATAGAGCTAAATATTTTGGTTTCGTCACCTAACTAGGTTTTTATGTTACATACCTTCTTAGAACACAAAGTTCATATAAAATAAAATATAAAATGTAAATATTCATCTAAAAGTGGGACCACAAGGATGAGCGAACAAAATGATTTTACTATGGTCTTACATCTGGAGTCCCTGTAGTAAATATCAACTAAACAATTTCATTATGAAAACTATTGTCGTAAGACGAATTTATTTTAATGAAACTTTGGGGTCCTTCTAATACAAATAAGGTGCAGTTAACCATTTGCATTCATTCAATAATATAAACAGTTTCATGATTTAACAATGTTAATAGCTTTGAGTCAACTACCAAGCCATTATCTATTAAGTTTAAAGAGGTATCGAAATAGAAGGTTCATAATAGCATCTATTGACCGCGGTCCATGTGCGAATTGCGAATATAATGTGCGAGCCGAGACGAGTTGCCGAGCAAACAGTACTAAGTGCTTACAACGTCCTATTTATTTTGCTGAGCTAACACTCTTGGAGGATTCTATTCTTACGGAAATTGATTTTCCGAACATCTTATGGCTCAAAATCCTACGAACCGTAGGATTCGTAGTTTATTCTATCATATTTACTTCTAGCTATGTCAGAAATTGTAAGAGGATAGTTATTTGCAATGATAAGAAAAAATAACGTGCTTCATGTTATTAGCACACTTTTTTGAAAAATATTTGTAAATCAATAAGAGCAAAGGTTAATTTATGTTTGTTTTATCCTAGTCTCTGTCCATACGTTGTTGTTCATCAATACCTTTAAATGGACTAGGTACATTAATGAACATGTATGTATAATAAAAAGGTAGACACAACTGTGTAAAATATCAAACAACGCCTTGGCTCTGAAACAGCTCAGGCAAATTAGGGACTTAGGCAGTGGGTATTCATAATCATCATCACATGTTAGTCCACTGCTGGACAAAGGCCTCCGCTAATGACCGCCATAGGGCCCTGTCTTCGCAGGTCGTCGGCACCCGGCGTTTACCGAGTCATAGTTCAGCTTCTCCTGGAAGAGCTGAACCAGAGTAGGTATTATTAGGCACTTATTAATTAATATGATATTTTACCATCGTACTATGCTGATTATTTATTTTTCTGTGACGACCATTACTATTAACGTTTTAATTTTACTAAGCTTAATTTCCATTTAAAGTAGACGCATGTATATTTCGCCAAGTCGTTATTCAAGCCCACGGCGCATTGTGCAAGCAACTGGTTGTTTTGCTTGTGTCGAGACGGACTCTGGCCTACATTTTAATTTCCAGCAGCATTACAAATATTACGCAACCAACATCGCCAAAGAAAGAAAATTGATAGCGCGACCTACATCCGGAAAACAATTGAAAAAGTGCAAGTCGGTAACTAAGGTAATGATGTTAGATGCCGTTTTGTTTTGTCCGTTCTGTGCCGCTGACAATGGAATTGTTATTGAGGACAACTGCATAACACTACATTTTTTTGCTAAGTTACTAACCTACTAGTTTTTTTTACTTTTAGTTTTTGCCGTCTCTTCTGTTCAACAAAGTAAATGTTAAATAAAGAAGGTACGAGTACTAGCAAACTTGCGCAGAAATAATAGACGCAAAAATATCCATGATATTTTAAAATATGCAAAACACGATTTGGGCTAGTCACTTTCGAAATCTGCTACGCACTCTCGCTGTTAGTTTGAGGGCAGCCCTCGTTGAAATAAGAATTATCCACTATTGTTTCAAAAGTGAGTCAGCCTTACCTCTGAAGGTCACGCTGAAGCAACTGTGGATCCAAACAAACCTCCATGACGAAGCAACCGAGACATTAGACGGTAAAGATTTCTAATTTTTACATAACGGTTTGAGAAATACATGGCTAGAGATACACGCTAAAATGTTTCGCAAATAAAAAGATAACTTACTTTTCAAAGCCCAAAGTTGTCCGTCCTTGAGTCCTTCCACGTACTCTTCCATATCTTCCTTGCACTGCCCGCTGACCTTCTTCTGGAGGTCTCCCCACTGGCTCACCAGGATATCAGCATCGAATATCCTCAGCATACTCTCTATGCCTGTAAACTCGGTCGCATTCTCTTTTTGGATATTCCTTGACTCATTAACTGTGTTTCTAATGGAATCACTTAGTTTGGAGAAGACGTCTTTGCTCGGTTTCGTGGTATTCTCGATCGGTTTGCTCGTGGTTTTGACGATGTGCTGCACATTGTGTGACTTCTCTGTGATGGGGAGTTTGCGCTCCGACGGACCATCTCCGAGATCCGCGAAGGTGAGTCCATCGTCATCGGCGAACAGGTCGAATGTGTCCTCTGTCGTCGCTCTGTTGGGGAAACCGAGGGATGGAGGAGACCCGATAGATCCGATAAGATCCGAATTCAAGGGATCGCCGTCATCGAGGCCTCCTTTCGCTGAAGCTTTCTTGATGTTCTGGAAGGCGTCGATCAAAGCGCTCCTCAGCTTCTCCTCCCGCGCGCTCCCGTTGTTATCACTGGACGGGGGTTCCGCACATTGAACCAGACACGCACTCAGCAAAAGGATCACTAAATGAGACATAATTATATTTTTAAAGTTTCACCAGCTCATTCTTACACACTTGTTCGTTTATTCTTACACTCGTTTTTGGATATGTTTTGTTTATTTTACACTCGTTTTTGTTTTCGTGTGGGTCGTTGGGGTCGTGCGCGCGGCGGCATAGTCGGGGCACGACTGGCCGAGCGGCGGCGACGGAGGCTGTGACATAACGCCGCCGTTACGAGGTGGTAGCACTTTCACTGCGCGCGCGCCGCATCCTTCTAGGGCGGACGACGACTGCGATGCTCTACTACTCTCGATTTGAGACATCTAATACGAGTTATTCATGAGGCTTTATTAATAGAGTATACATGTTAGAAGGTATGATTTGATGAATACTTGGTTTTTGCGCTTTAGAGTACCAAAAGACAAGATTACGTGCACGCGCGGTGGTTTTGTGTGAGTGGGTACTTTGTTTTTATTACCTAAATAGGTACAATTATTTAATTTAAGATAAGCATCTCTAGAAATGTGGGAAATTAAACTCGTTTATAATGCTTAGCGTGATTTTGCGTGATTGAAGATAACGATGCGAACAAATTAAATATATTAAATTGTAATAAATGAATTGAGGATAATTAGCTTTTTCGTATGGGTATGCATAAAGTAGAAATATTTAAATATTTTCATTAAAAGTTTAATTATGCAAGAATGAATGAAGTTTTTCCTAGTAACGTGTGTCTGTACGTTTGTTGAAAGCATTGCCCAAGACCCGCCTAGCATGACGCGCACGCTATCCGAACTTGATGACATAAGGTTGATGAAATAAAATGTTTTCGCTTTAAATCTTCACCTTGGTCTCAATACCTAAATGTTAAAACCACTTCAAAAACAATAAAACTATGTACATACATAAAACCTTTCCCTTGATAACTAATAATAATTTATTATTGCTACATTCTTACGATTCTAGTTTTTCATACAAAAGACTTCAACGCGCTTCTGATTGGCTTCTGTTGACGTTTGGACAAGTAACCACGACAGTGTGTAAACCTGTTGAAACGTCGGGAAAAATAGGTAAATGTCTTTGTTAATTGTATGTGTGTGTGTTTTTAGTAGCAAATATTTTTTTATCTATCTATCTAAATAAACGCGATCAATACCCGTTAAAATAATACTTGTAATAATATGCTCTGATCGCGTAAGTTTTAAAATATTTGTTTGGACAACTGCTTTGCGGAGGCTACAATAATGTCGTCTCCAACTTACTATTACAAGAATAGCTTAGCAATTCTTTCCATCTAAAGGTTGCCGGGAAAAGATCGCTTCTAAGCGATAAGAAAGAAAGAAAGAAGAAAGAAAATTATTTATTAAACACTAACACAACACACAAACAAGGTTAATTACACATAATTATATTAGACTACAAAGTACCTACTTAGGTACCTATTATAAAACACGTAACATAGACAAAATATAAAAAAAAGTGAAAAGGTACAAAATGTAAGTAGTATTGTATATGGTACTAAGTAGCCCTCACAGAAAGTGGATAAGCGCGCGTGTGTAGGTCTAGTAGGTCCTGACTCAGCTTGTTGCTCCATCACAATAACCCAGGTCATTTGTGAAAGAGCGCTGGTTTTCAGTCAGAACCCGGTAGAGTGGCAGACACGATCTCAGATCCAGCGCACAGAAGACGATATTGATGAATAAATACATACTAGATTTTATTTAAAAAAAAAAAAAAATTATGATAAGGCCGCCCATTGTAGGTACTTGTTGAATGTCATGAATATGAAATGTGTCTTTTTTGTAATGATCTGTGTACAAAAAAGTATTTTTGTATTGTATTGTATAATATTTGTATAACTTCTCTAAGACAGAACTTTTCGAATGGCGGATATAAATCGTTGCATTTGGCTGCATCAGATCACAGGGAGGTGCACAATGACATAACGCAGTGAGACAGTTACGGACCTTAACCTGCCGGACCTTTATCGGTGCGGAACGGGGAGAGTAGGGCTGTTACGATGAAGTTCCTTCGTCATTATAGTGCGGTGAGAGGGACAGGTGTATAGGAGATAGACTGGATTAGTGCGGTAATGCTATTGCCTAGATATCATTGCCTGGATATTAACTACACGTCATGTAACGGCACACTTAATATTGAATTCGTATTAAGTTAATATAGGGAACACGGACCTTGAAACCGGGGACGTCGGAAATGAAATGGAGGGCGTTCGTTCTCTTTTTAACCAACTTCGAAAAAAGGATTGTATCAGGTTCTATGTTATAATAATATTGTTCTATGTTAAAGAAATAAATATGTTTGGGTTTTGCTTCCGGGATTTTAGGGGACCTTCCCTAAAAATTAAGAGGATAAGTCAAATCTCATCGTGAGACTATTGACGATTTGTCCCACAAAATCTTTAAAAAAAAATTGAAATCATTTTTTAGGATTTTTTTTTTATATCACTTGTTGGTTCTTCTCATCCGTGAACTCCGGACCCTGAGTCTCCCCCCTGGGAGACTTGTGATGTCGCCATCGTCATAAGTCTCCCATCTGTGCCGGACCTTACAATGAACAATTAGGATAGGTATAAATGAAGATTATAAAGGTATACAAATATTAGTTCTACAGGCCAGGTACCAGCATAATGTAATGCAAAATATCTCGTATTCGATCTCTTTCAATGAGGGGTCGCTGTTGCAGCATACGAGGAAATACGTCACGTCAATAAATTTACCTCCATATCAGAAGCACTTCCTTTTTAACCGACTTCAAAAAGGATGAGGTCCTCAATTCGGCTGTGTTTTTTATTGGATTTTTTTTCATCGAATATGAACTTTTTAAAATTATATTTATGTATTTCAACATAATAAAAGCTCTGTAAGCCAGTTTTTTCATTGATAAACCAGAGGTGATGAAGAATCTGTGAACGTTGTATATATACCAGTGGCCAAAATATAGTCTGGTCACACGCTTCTCACTCTTCACTTTCCATCTCCCAATAAAAGTAGGTATCTATCAAAAAGAACAGAGTTCCCAGCCTCAGATGCCTTATTGTTATACAACCAGCATTGTATAGCATTGCATATGTAATACATGCTGCCATAGGTACCTACATACAACGACGCCTGTACTGCGAGACTCCCACAAGAATTAGTGCTGCCCTGGTTTTTTGTTTTCTCATCATAAAATGCGTAAAATTAGCATTCTTTGTCGAGAAATTGCTTTTAGTTTCATCATCCACTTTTTCTCATAGCTACAATGATGGGATAATTTATTTTTACGTCGATATGTCACCATCAAAATACAAGCTGTGCTGACTCCACCTCGCGTGGGACAAGGACCGGATGAAGAAGAAGTCACCATTGAAATATGAGCCTGCTAGAATACCACGCTATTTAATAATAACATAACACGCGTTTTCAGTGTTATTTATTACGCAAACTTTACCGCGAATAACGCGCATTTTAACGTGAGTAAGCCTTTTCACGAGTTATTAGTGATATCTCGCGTTATGTTGCGTTAGCGTATTAGCATAAGGATCTAACACCAGGTATAGGTTAGGTTAGGTTAGGCATACTATGTGGAGTCTCCACATTGAAGTCGCCGATTACTGGACAGAACACAATCGGCTGTCTAGAATAATATCCATACACTGAAATGTCGCACCAACAACCGCCGGGCTCTGTCGCCGATTTTGGTGTGATTTGCAACTGCAAATTACGAAGCCTTTAGCATTCAAAGAGCTTTCAAGTATGGCGAAGGGCTTTCAAGGCCATTGGCTTTCAAAGGTCAATTATAAGATGATTGGTTTTAGCGTAATTCCACTGCAGAACGGACGACTCCCCGGAAAGACAACACAAATAGCAATCCTGAGCCGCCTCCATCCATACCCCCCACAGAAATCCTTCAGTACGATACCCATACCGCCTGCCTAGTAGCTTGCTGGTCACTTCCTCCAGTGTTGTACGTGTAGAGCTGACTAAGCTGCAGTTCTCACAATGTTTTCTTTTGTCTGTTTGCCAATGAAGATTTTGCAAAGCGGAAGTTTTATTATCTTTTAGAGACAATGCTTTTCGCTTGGTGGTTTTCTTTCATGAACACTTTTGAATCACATTACTTACCTACCCGTATCAAAAACAAAATTCGCTAGTGATTTTTGCGTTTGGCTTTATCTAAGTCATCATCATCATCAGCCTATATATTAGTCCACTGCTGGACATAGGCCTCTCCCAATGAGCGCCATAGCACCCTGTCTCCGGCTTGACGCATCCAGCACCACACCTGCAGTCCACCTGCAGTCTTTCGCAGGTCATCATCCCACCTGGTCGGAGGGCGTCCTACACAGTAGTCCTATATCTAAGTATTGGTGTTTAATCATCTTACAGAGTCGGGACCTTGAAGAATGGGGCTGACTCTCGCTAGAGCGTAGTGATTCCGGCTCTACTACATACACTACTCACCCAATGCTAGTCTTTTTGTTATTCCACTGTACTCACCTTTATATCAATGTCAACTGGAGAACTTTACCGTGGCTGTTAGCGATAGCGACATAAGTAAATTACCAAGAGAAACCGGCAATTGACTGCCGGCAGACGCTGAGTCTTTCCATTGTGTTCTCAGAGGTAACAAGTGTCTCTACGGTGTTATTTAATAAGTAAACGTAAGGTAACCTTACCGTTTGGTTATTAAATCGTTTGGCCAAGGTTAGCGTTGAAATATCTTGTTGTGGAAATTCGATCTTTACTGATGACTTGTCACAGTGAGTGAGATGTTCGAAAAAGCTTTTGGGAATATATGGATGGTCACTTTGGTGCTGCTGTAGTAGATATTACTCGTAAAAATTCTAGGAAATGGGTTGTTTAATAAAGTTCGACGGTACCTAAGTAGTATGACAGAATAGTAGGAACTGCCCCAAGAGGAGGTCCGTTCTGGTGGCTTGCGAGCAGGAAGCGCGCAGACCTATCATTTGTGCTGGTACAATTGGCCCGCCTCGGTCGACAGGCCTGCGACATCGGGGACACAGTATAGTATAATGTAGCAGGAAAACTAAATGACAGAGATCTGGCTTATATTTCCATCGCTAACACTAATGGACAATAACCAAAAATGCCGATAATGCGAAACACTTCGACGGCGCGATAAGAGAGAGTAAGAGACTAATTCGAGTAAAATTTCGTTTGATGATGACACATGGAAGAAACGAATGTCGGGTGGGACGGGGAAGCCTACTTTGAAACACGAAAAACTAAGTTTTTGTTGATGGATCGCACAAAACAAACAACGCATCAATTAATTACTCCGTTTGTTTCAGATCTCTAAGAATTAAATGTCAAAATAATTTTCATAGAAGGGTCATCGAAAGAACGGATCGGTCGTCTTTCGTTTTATGCAATTCCTCATCCGTCAACTTTTTATATATAACTAATTCCTCGCTGTTGGTCGTACAAACATTTGTCTCGAGGTGGGAATCGAATCTCCTGCGTCGCAAGCGGACTTTCGCCCGCTGCGCCACAGAGGTCGTCGTAATGTTAGCTTGTGGTTCTATTTAGGCGGGGAGCCATCTTTTATTTTATTACGGCGTTGAACAAAGGAAATTTCTAAAATGGCATTGGGCAGTTTGTGTACATCTATTATAACTTTTTTAATGCATCTGTAATCGTTTTATTTCGTACAGTTCAGACAGAGATGCGAGATCGCCATTGTCTTGATTTCGATCAGGTATATCCGCGCTCGATGCATTTATATAGTATCGTATATATAAAGGAATCGCACTCATTCGTCTGTTCTGTTGGACACGCAGTACCTATCCTACCTATCTGAGTTTACGCAAGGAGAGTTGACAGATGCACTGCCCGACTGATGTATTTCCTTTGCTTAGTAAATGGTGTAATGTTGACTTACCCAGGTTACCTACATATTATCTATACAAGGTAGGTATAGATAATATGTAGGTTACCTGGTTTGGTACACAAGTTTGTTGCGAACTATTTGGTCTTGATGATTTCGCAAACTTTCAAAGCTTTCAATGATATATACCATACCCTGCCTATAATCTACTATAACTACTACTACTATAATCTCCTCGTTGACGCTCTCTCTCTCTCTCTCTTTTCCAAGCTGATTGGTTCATCTTCCTCGGCCACTATATTCCACTTCCCTCAAATTTATCTTTAAGCCGCTTGCCTTACCAATGACAAACAGGTGCGAGCGCGCCATACTGCATTACTGCTTAAAAAGAACGAATGTTCCAAGTTTTAGATAAAATCTTGTGAAATTACCATTCGAAATGATAACTCTCATGCAAACCAGTTTAATTTACAATATATTGAAATCTTGTGATATCGTAATGAAAATTGCACTTGCAGGTACAAATTAGGCCGCAGCCGCGTCCGTTGCAAATATCTTTCATAATCGAGATATTGGGAACAAGGGGTTACGTCACTAAGCTCACAGCTCGCGTTCTCTGCTGACCAACAGGTAGGTTCCATTTTCAAAGTCCGCCTAAGTAAGTTAATAAAAGATGCGGGAGTAGCGAAACCTACTGATTAACATTGTTCTCTCAACTTTAAACATACTACAAATAGTTGGTTCTTGCTTGGCTTCGGCAACCGAACTGAGCAGACGTGTTACAAATTTTCTTTTAATATTTAAATCACCTACCAATCAAAAGTAAACGTTAACAGAAGTGCATAAAGACTAACATCCACAAAGTAGAAAAACCTTACTTACGACAACTGAACACGGAACGCAGCGACGCCTGAGCAGCATGACGTCAGCCAACACCCGACTTCTTCCGATCTGTGCCGAACCACAGCCGATTTCAACCAAACCGGTCAGTATGAATGTACAGCACTCGCCACAGTCTAACAAAACGCCAGTTAGACCACGAGGTCCACTACCGGGTGTCCCCCAAACACTTGATTATGATTCTGATAATCAAATCACTTTACGGAAAAGAAAGCGCAGCTGCGAATGTAGTCAATTGGTAAGCATGTTCCAAACTTTTCGCCAAGACATGATCTCAGCTCTGGAAACCAACCTCAAACCGATACGAGAAGACTTATCTGCAGTCAAAAACCAGATGGCAGACTTAAAAATTTCAACTGAGAAGCTTTTGGTGGAACACAATAACCTGAAGGAAGAAGTTGTTCAACTCCAGGCAGCCAGCTCTATTACAGACTCAAAAATATCTGCTATTGAAACAGAAATTAGTAAACTAAAAACTAACCAACCTTCAACACAAAACCAGGCAGGAATTTTTGAGAGCGAAAAAATCATCAACGAAATGCGAGAAAGAGAACATAGGAGAAAAAATCTAATTATTGTTGGCTTACCGGAACCTACCAATACGGATAATGCTGTACGTTACGATGAAGATATACGATTGGTTCAAAAAACCTTTCAAGACTATCTTACAACTAAGCCGGAAATAGTAAAAGTTATTCGTTTGGGAAGCTTTTTTACAGGCAAGGTCCGGCCCTTGAAGGTATGCCTTATTAATTCAGATGAAGTAAAGCAAGTCTTCAGAAACAAAAACAATCTACCCCAGAATATACGAATATACTATGATCAGACACCAACTGAAAAGAATTTGATGAAAGAGCTCAGTAAGGAATTGACGCAACGTAAAGAAAATGGTGAAACAGATCTACTAATTAAATACATAAAGGGTTCTCCAAAAATCATCAGAGATCCAAAAAACTTACTACTACCCTACAAGGTGACCAAGAAGAACCCATCACATACCAACTAAGTTGCACCTACCAAAGTTTAAAGACTGAAAAATCTAGCCTTAATTTCCTATATCTGAACGCTCGAAGTATATGCAAACCCGGAAAATTTGATGAGTTAAAATGTATTATCCGATCAATTGAAGCCAAAACACACGTCGTATTACTCACCGAAACCTGGATAAAGTCTACAGATGAAGCCGAAAGTTACCAAATCACAAACTACACTCATTATTATAATATCCGAACAGACTCAAGAGGAGGTGGCGTCTCTATTTACATTCATAACGACATAACGCACAATCTTAACGAAGAATCATATAAAGAAGGCATAAACTACCTTTGGATCAGCATAGAAAGGTACGCACTAGACATAGGAGTTGTTTATAACCCAGGAAGTCCAAATATTAAGGACTTTCTTGATAGATACTCAGCACAGTTGGTACAAAGGAGGCGAGCTATTGTCTTCGGAGATTTCAACCTGGACCTTCTCAAGACTGAACGTAATGTGAAACTTTACAAAGACATGCTCAAAGAGTCAGGATACTATTATATAAACAAAATTGAAGAGCGCTTCTGCACCCGAGAAACGGCATCTACGCAGACAATAATTGATCATGTTTGTACGAACATACAGATGAACTTCCATATGACGATCCTTGACTCACCGATGTCAGACCATAAACAGATCTACTTGAATATGAAAAAACTAACGCCACCACAAAAACGTCGAATTCAATATGATGCTATCAACTATGACCAACTATATAATATTATAAAAAATCACACTTACAACCCAGTACAGCACAATTATGAATATCTAGAAAAACACATAAAACATGGCGTCAAATACAGTAAAATGAAGAAATTCAAAATAATGAACCCCCCCAGACAAGATTGGATAAATAAAGACATTACAAACAAGATAAGAACTAGAAATGAAATTTGGAAAAGACTTAAAGATAAACCAGATGATGAAAACCTAAAGGCACTATTTAAAGAAGAAAGAAAGAAAACTGCTGATAAAATTCGAAATACAAAAAACAACTATTACAATGAAGCTTTCACAAAACATAAAAGAGATCCAAAGAAAATGTGGAGCCTGATAAATAACTTAGCTAAAAATAAAGTAAAATCAAACATTACTCCCCCAAAACTTATTAGTAACAATGTTACTATTACCAATGGTGATGAAATTTGCGAGACCTTCAACACGTTCTTCTCAACAATTGGTTCAACGCTTGCTAAAAAAATTCCTACAACACAACACACTTCATTAACAAACACACCTTCTATCAACGCCGTATTTAATCAATTCAAACCATGTACGATTAACGAAATTTCCAAAATAATTCGAGAACTTGACCCAAACTGCAGTGTAGGTGTAGATGGCATAACTACAAAATCATTAAAATGTATCACTAGCCTTATTTTAGAAAACCTCACTAACTGTATTAACTTTCACTTAGATAAAGGTACTTTTCCCGATTCCTTAAAAATTGCTAAAGTCACACCGATTTATAAAAATGGAACTCATTCAAATCCAAGTAATTACAGACCAATTTCAGTCTTACCAGTTATTTCAAAAATTCTAGAAAAAATTATATACAAACGACTAAACAAATATCTTACTTCTCTGAACTTTCTCTCTGACAGACAGTACGGCTTTCGACCACAATCCAACACACTCTCGGCAACAGCAGACTTAATTACCAAAATTCAAACTAACATAGACCAAAAAAACATAGCTCTAGGAATCTTCATTGACCTTAAAAAAGCATTCGATACCGTCAGTCACACTATCTTACTACGAAATCTCAAAGATTTAGGAATATCTGGAGTAGCGCTCTCTATGTTTGAATCATACCTAAGTGATAGATTCCAAATTGTTAAAATTGGAGATCACTCAAGCAAACCACATCGTATATCGTTCGGTGTCCCACAAGGTTCAATACTTGGCCCTCTATTGTTCCTTATCTACATCAACTCAATTAGTGAACTCACGCTCAACGGTCACGTATCACTCTATGCCGACGATACGTGTCTCTTTTACTTCGGAAATTGCATTCATCAGATTATCAAACAGGCACAAGAGGACCTAAACAGACTATTTGTATGGTTCCAAAACAAACTTCTCACAATCAACACTGATAAAACATGCTATGTAATTTTTAAATCCAGAAACAAATTAGTTCCACACCATAAGCCACCAACAATTGACGGACAGACACTACAGCAAAAACAACACGAAAAATACTTAGGTCTGAGACTCGACACCCACCTTAATTGGCACAAACAAATTGACTATACAAGATCTAAACTCACGTCTTTACAAGCATCGCTACGAAATATAGTCCGTTGTCTTCCCCTTCACGTTCGACATACAATTTACAATTCTCTTGTGAAACCGCATCTTATGTACCTAATCGAAATTTGGGGCAGTGCCCTTAAAACGATCCTAAAAACCCTACAAGTATCTCAGAACAAAATTATTAAAATGTTATTTCATTTAGACTACTTAACACCAACAATCAATGTTTATCAACAAACCAAACTCATGAACATAAAACAGCTTTATTCATACAGTATTTGCACACTCATTAGAAAAATTATAAATAAATCAATACATACCAATATAACGTTCATAAAAGTCCATCAAACACATACAAGAAATACTCGCAAAAAAGACCACATACTTCTACCAAGCGTGCGAACCGAATTCGGGAAACGAGCGCTAAATTTCGAAGGTGTAAAAATTTATAACAGTCTTCCAAAAGAGGTAAAAAATGCGGAGTCGTATAGTAACTTCAAACTTAAACTTAAAAAACACATACATAATGACATATCTTTACTCAAATAACAAATTGACTAACTGTTTTTGTTTTCACTGTGACATGTTAGGTCGAACTACTCTGTATTAAACATTTCAAGGGGAGTAAATAAATGTGCAGGAATCTGCGGGTAGTGTTAAAAACTTTCTTGATAACTTATCTACTAAATCTAATAATACTTTTTTGTTTTGTCTTATTATTACGTAATTGTTATTTCAAAATTGTCAACTCAACTTCTACATTCAATTATTGTTAAGCTTAAATTACTACTACTAATATTTTTTGTTATTTGTCTTATTGTTACCTACTGGAAAATTATAAAACACTCTAAATTATTCATTATATACATGATTGTTAATTAGCTATAATTCTGTAGATATACCTAAAGTAGGTAGGTACTAAAAATTGTTTGGTTGTTCGAAGTTTACTTAAAATACTTAGCTTAAGATGTTTTCTCAGATAAGTGAAATGTAATTTCTTTTGAGAAAATAAATATTCTTTAAACCGAATAAAATAAACATTTAATAAAACTTTCAAATAATAATATCTTTATATGTCCTGAGGAAGGCGGTGGAGGATGGCGTGGCGTGATCCACGTTTGTGTTGTAACGCATGGTCTGAAATTTTGAATTCGGCACTAGCAATGGGCAAAGTCCAAGGTTGTTTGGCATACCGCATACGCAACGTCCAAAGTACAACGCTCAATCTCAGGTGGATGGGCCAATCTGGCAGGTTGGTAGATATTCATCATAATCTAGCAACTTGGTCAGTGGGGCAAGCGCGACTTGAGATTGTAAACCTGTAAGCGTGATTCTAGGAATTATTTTATTGATCATTAAAAATGAAAATTTGTTAACGCATGAGAGAAGTCCGAAATATTTTGCGTCGATTATCGTGTAAATTGAGTACTGGTAGGTAGGTCCTCTGCGATGGTAGGTATGTACCTACATCAATATTATTGACTGATCTTGCTGTAAGGGTCACTACCTAACCAAGACAGCCTAACGTATACCTTTACTTTCAGGATTAAAACAAAATTGGTTTGGACCCTTGACCCTTAAGCTCGTCCTGACTTGAGAAGAATGAAGATACCTAAGGCCTGTAACTCAGCACTAGGTAACTGCTGTAAGCGGTGTGACCTCACCATGGCCGCTTGCACAAGACACCAAAACAGCTGATTCACTGCGATTATACAATAGCAGTGGTCGCGGTGTAATGATATGCAAAGAAATAGAAAGTACCTACACATTTTGTAATGGGTTGTTCCAATGGCCATCAAATAACCATCGTGTGCGTGATAGGTTTCTTTGAAAAAACCACGGTATTTAGTGATTCACTAATGTTGACTAAACTTAACTTCGCTGATAGTGTTTTTGGGGAATGTTTGCTTTCTAGGTCAAAAAAGCTTACTCAGCGTATACAAAACGCTTGTGTGCGCTTCTGTTTTCCCATTCCCCGGCGCGCTCACATTTCTCCCTATATTAATGCTAATGGATTGCTTAATATGTCATCTCGCCGGACTCTTCACTTCGCAACACTTCTGTTCGGAATAATTAAGCATCAACAACCCAGCTATTTGTTTAAAAAACTAAATTTTTCTAACCGCCGTATCCGTCACGCTATTCGCCTAATCTGTCCAAGGCATAGAACGGCTGCATTTCGTGGCAGTTTTAGATACTCTGCCACGAAATGTTGGAACAATCTACCACCACCATTAAAAAAGTCTCAGTCACTTTCAAAAAATTATTAAAAAAAGTACTTCTTGAGACTCAACACATACATCCAGTTCAAATAAGCCGTTCTTTGCCTTCATTTAAAAAAATTAGATAATATTACATATTAACAATCTCATTGTAGTTTTAACAGGTTTATTTTATTTTAAATGTACATAGATCATTCTAAAATGTATATATGTATTTTATTTTAAATAATATTGTTTACAGTACATACAGTTTTAGCATAGATGAAGGAAACATAAGATAGCCAAAGCCCATTCAAAGTTGCGTTCCTCCGAAATTCTGGATAATACTAGATGGCGTTGATCCTTATCCCGAAAATCGTTATATTCCACGATTAAACTTGGTAAATGAATAGGACTCATTTGATAATCGTAACAATTCTTTTATAGTTTTTTTTAAATAAGTTTTTGATACTTACCGGTTGATATATTCAAATTTTGTTTTATTAATAGATAATCGTCCTGGTAGACTAGTCTCTAAAGAATAGTGATAGATGGCGTGGCTTAATGTACAAGATAAAGCGTCGTTTAATAGGTAGATGGCGTGCAAATGAAAAGTTTGTATGATAACATTAATTTTATGATTAGATATTTGTAGTGTGTATGAAAACAATAACATATACAAAAACAGGCCCTTTCTGTCCAATTAGATACCCTAAGCATACCTATCTATTATGCCGCAGGTTTTCTCGCTTTATTTACTATAGGTATTTGCTTTAGCTTATTTGCAAGAGGGCGCTGCGCTCGCACGGTCAACGTACACCCTATGAATAAAATTGATTTAAAATTGAAATCCGGGTAAAACAGTGATTAAACCAGTGAAAATTAAAGTAAAACGTACTAAGCATATGGGATAACATTATCTCAACGAAACATTACAAATTAGAGCTAGAAAACAGTGATTACAAAAACAACAAGGACGATCTGTGAACAACAATAAACAGTGCAAATCAAGTGAATAAGACGATAAACACCATAAACGTAAATTACTTATGCATGTGAAGATCGAGAACAAGCATAAAATAACAGAACATTACGAAAATACACTGAAAACATCATACAAACTTATTAAAATCAGTGATTATTTGTCTACCGAGTTTGTCACATTTTTACCAACTTGACGGATCTTTTGAGCATCGTTAGAATATTGAAATCATCCTTCTATTTCGACTGCAGAATTATCGGCTCCATGGCTCAGTTGTTTAATACACTGGAATATACCAATAAAAAAGACTGGAAACTGCTGGTTCAAACCTCCACTTCACATGCTTTTTGCATAAATATCTTTTTGTTATTAATTTTTTTTAAGGAATATATATATTTTATAAAATAATTCGGTATTTTTGACATAACGACGCAGAACCGCTTCAAAACTAATAATTGCTAGAAATGTTATTAATTAAGGCTAATGTCCTGATGGAATGTTTGATTAGTGAATTGTAACTTAATAATTACGTAGATTTTCATGGTGTTGTGAACCAAATTCAAAACAATTCGGGTGGTCGTATAATTTTTTGAACATCGTTAGAATATTGAAATCATCCTTCTATTTCGGCTGCAGAATTATCGGCTCCATGGCTCAGTTGTTTATCACACTGGAATGTACCAACAATAAAGACTTACTGCTGGTTCGAACCTCCACGTCACTTGTTTTTGCATAAATACCTTTTTGTTATTAAAATTTTTGAAGGAATATGATACCTTTCAAATTTTATGATATAAATATATTTATATTATAAAATAATTCGGTATTTTTGACATGACGACGCAGAACCGCTTCAAAACGAATAATTGCTAGAAATTTGATTCATTAAGGCTAATGTCCTGATGGAATGTTTGATAATTTTACGTAGATTTTTATGGTGTTGTAAACCAAATTCAAAACAATTGAAAACATACTCTTGGATTTAAACAATTAATCAAGCTTATTCTTTGACATTGATTTTCTTATTTGTAAATAGTTATTAATTTATAAGGTTAATTTAGAATACCAAGGAGATAAGATTTTAAGTGTTTTCAATGCTTTGTAAAATTAAAAGACAAATTGTTGTTTGAACTGCGCGCTACGTAGTGGAGGTGACGTATGTTCAAGCAACAACTATTAACGATTAAACTAATTTGTAAACTTGAATAATCGATGAGAAATAAGCTTATAAATGACGTTAATATTTACTACATCAAAATTGATTTTTAAATGTTTTCTCAAACATTCTCTCGTCGTCAAAAACCACGTGTGCGAACCACGTGGTTTCTGAAATAAAACCGCATTGTGCGGCGGGCGAAGCCCATTACTTTTTACATGAGTGATCCTAGAGTGAGTGGTGACGTTGGCCTTGCTGGCACCAGCTCTGCTGGTGGTAGTTCGGCCGACGTCATACATTCAAAAAATCCTATCAGGCAGGGTACTTCGACAGACATCTTCATAAGTCATGTTCTAAAAAATGTCCATCTAATCGACCAAGAAACGTGCTAAATCAAGTATTGAAAATTGTTTCGAGCTTTATGCATAATGTGTGTGCTGTAGGAAAAACATGAATAAAATTTATTAATTAAAGTTCAAACATTATTCGTAAAAAAATATTATATATTAACCCAAAATTAAGGGGATTTTTATTGTGTGTCAATACTGATGCGAGGTAGGTACGTGAGAGAACGTAAATAATATTTTCACTCAAACCAGTGCAGAACACAGCAGAACGGCAACGTCGCGCGTCGCCGGGTCGCGTCGTCGTCGTTCAGCCGGGAAAAATGCTATCTGGCAACGTATCAATCATGTAGCAATCGACATTAGCACCATCTATAAAATTGAGTTAGATGGAAGTATATCATTGACATAACCTCTTGAAAAGCTGCAAATACCATCTAATAGGTGGCGCTGTTGCGGTAAAATAAACGGGCAGATTGATTAATTTTAACGAATTGCTACACGTAGCCCCATCTCGCGCCCTACCAGATAACTAGTAATCGATTCTCGGTCGGATGAATGGACTTTGGAAGTCTATTTATTTTATTCGTCCATGGTTTTAGTTTCTGTTGATTAATTTATATTTTTGTTTGGTATATTAGGCCACTTTGCGCACCACGGTCTCCACGGAAGACCAGCGCTATGGTACGATCTGCTCTACCATAGCACATGCTGAGTGGAGACCGATTTTTGTCAGTCTCTATCGTCTGTTAATCTAAGTTTAGTTTATAAGAGTCTCTGTTCTGAAAAAATAAAAATCTTTTTACTTTTACTAAAAGTTTGGATGGTACTCGTACCTAATACTTATGGATATTAAGGTAATAAAGGCTGTTTAAGTCGGACCGCTATTTGTGGGGAAGGCCGATGTGCAGCAGGTGACGTATATGGGCTGATTGATAGTGCTGTCATTATGATAAATAAATAAATAATGCTGGACAATTCACACGTTAGTCACGTTTTCACGTTAGTAGTTATGTTGTCTTTATGGTGTTGGGTAGTTAAGGAATTAGTTTAGTAAATTTGTCAACTACAAATAGTTGTTTGCTACAAATAAAGATATTTCTATTCTATTCTATTCACACAACAACATGATCTATCGAGCCCCAAGCTTAGATGAGCTTGTGTTAAGGGTACTAGATAGGTAACTGATATAGATATATTATATAGATACATATTTTATTATATAGGTACCTACATAGAAAACGACCAGAACAACCGGAAATCTGCGTATCGTACAAACATTTGTCCTGAGGCGGGAATCGAACCCGCAACCAGGTTTTCCGACGACGAACACGTAACGGTAACGCAACGTGACGACCAAAAATGGTTGGTGGACGGTATTATTATATACCAACCTAAACCGTGTGATTATCTGATTATCTCTATATGCATGGACAACTCCGGGAACCTTGGACGTAACAGAAATCGTGGTGGAATCTTTGACATAAAAAGTCCTTACTGGAATGTTACTGGATGTCAATGTCAGTAATTTGAAACGAAATCTGAAAGTCTTTGTCAAATTTATTGATTGCGGGAAAATCCGAAATCACAACACAACCAACACACAATTCTCGAAAAAGCCTGATAAAACATTAGTCAGCGTAGCGGATTCTAATAAGATAAATTATCCTATCTTAGTATCCAGTAGCTTACGTCCATATTTGGCCTATATTGGCTGAGCAGAAAGCCATCACAAAGTTATTGATTTTTTCTGGGCCGAGCTAGTTGTTTACTTTCTTTCGTCTCAAGAGCTCTTTCATAGCGATTGTACTCATACCTATTTCATTCATACGTCGTTAAAGGTGAAGTGCTTCCCCAGAACTACGGGAGCTCTAAAGGCGCATTATCTGTTCAGAAAGAGAAACTGGTAGTGATAGCTTCAAGAAATATGGCTGAGAAGCAACTGGCTGATGTTGTCATTCATGCCTCGGACTCTCATGACGACTTGAAGCTCTATACCCTGGATATAAGTGTGGATTTGATAGAAGACGGTCTTTACCTTGGTAAGTCCTACCTATAAGTCACTGAGTAATGATGACTGACAAATTCATGTCAAAAAGAATTTCTTATATTACCTCCCTATTTACATTATATGCTTCTTCTACTATTTTAATAAAGTAAGCTGACAGATTCATATACTTAAACACCTAACCAATAAAACAATTTAAACTAAGCTTGCTATTTAAGTCATTGTGGATTTACTGCTAACTTCTGCATTTCCTAAATCCTTACCCAAGTGTGGCTTGAATATTTGGTACAAACACTAAAAAAGTGCACATACATATGTTATTTCCAGGTAACCTAGCATGTGCCCGTGACTACAGAACTCTCCAGAGGCTTGGAATCACTCACATCCTGACAATAGACACCGTGCCGCTGCCGAGGACAGTTCTGGACCACAAGGAGTACATATTCAAGTTTATCCAATGTAAGTGTCAAGTTGTCCACCTTACGATTAATTCTTTATTATTGTGTACTAGTGGTTTCTTTTTCACTTCTTCCACTAGTCGACAAATAATTGAAGTGAATAGTAAAGCAGCAGCAATCTTATTCGATAATAATATATAGTATAAAATTTGACTTGTCTAAGCGCTTATTACAAAATAAGCCTAAAGAAAAAAAAAATTAGAATTTTGTGATCATTGATTTATATTCGGGTCTATATGATGACCTTCAACCTGAAATATAGAATCTTCTGATTATTTTGTGAATGCCTTTGCAGTGGCGGATATTCCCAAGGAGGATATGATCACTCAACTGCCGGAGACCAATGCTTTCGTCAGAGAAGCCATTGCAAGTGGAGGGATAGTACTAGTGCATTGGTAAGATATTTCCAAACCACATCAACAGCATTTATTTTTATATTTATCTTTGCAAGCTTAATTAGCAGCTATATTAGTTTTGTTAATACATATTGGCAAACTGAATTGTCTGAACTCATTATAAAATGAATGAGTCTCTCAAGAATCAAGTTATAGATAGATGTTCTATGTATTTTTCAAGAGTTTTATGCACATTCATAATGAATGTCAGCAGGTGATTGTTCCTCCAACATAATGGTTCTTAGTTAACCCACTCACATTCACATTGAATTCTTCTTAGATAAATATGTAGCAAAAAACTCAAATATTAGTAATACCAATTGCATTTTCCAGTTATTTCGGCGTGTCGCGCTCTGCCGCCGTGGTAATTGCCTATATAATGGAAAAGTACATTATTTGCTATGAAGAAGCATTCACCCTAGTCAAAGCCAAACGCCGGTTCATTGGCCCCAACCTCGGGTTTGTGGCGCAGCTGAAACTGTTTGGGCACATGGGGTACACATTGAACCGGGATGATCCCAGGTTCAAGCAGTTTCGACTGAAAATGGCTGGACAGAAGTTGAAGCAAGGTGAGAAATAATTAGTATTATTTTATTCAGATTTTTTAAATAATTTTTATTGAATAACTATTATTATTTGACGAAAAAGGAGCACCTGTAGCTGAACTCAGGCGCAGTGGAGTCACTGCTCGCTCGTGATTGGTGGATCGCCTGTGTGCGGCTGCCAAGCCATGCAGCGGACAGCGATGTCACTGTGCTTGTGTGCGTGACTGCCTGCCACACTAGTTTCCGATGCTAGCATTAAATTTATTTTAATACCTAAGAGAACTCTAGTGTCTACATAAACCTATATTAGGATTTAAGACGCTATCAACAGTAAAATGTAACAAATTTGTAACAATAAATTAATATATCTATCTATGTTACAGTGAAGATCCTCCCGCAAACGTTCAGCGACCTCGTAAAGCCGGACCCGGGGCTGGCGCAAGAGCGGCCCGAACCCGTCGTGTACCGCTGCAAGAAGTGTCGCCGTGTGCTCGCCAGCCAGGGGAACATCATACCACACATACCGCGCGAGTTGAGGATACAGCTCACTAAGAAAGGTATACTATTTGTCTTCATTTTATTTATTTATTTATAAAAAAATACAGCAGTTAGCTTACAGTCTAACACCAAAACACTAACTACTAGACTTAACTTTAGTAGCCACACTTCAGCCCTACTGCCACCTGATGGCCTACAGTTGGCATTTACATCATACCGTACATTCTGCGCGAGTTGAGGGTACAGCTCACTAAGAAAGGTGCACCTTACATCACTACTAGTATAAAACAAAGTCGCGTCCCGCTGTCTGCCTGTCGCTAGGGGGCGCAGCTAGTATATAATATTACTAGCTGCGCCCCGTGGCTTCGCCCTCGTGGAACTCTATGTTTCAAATAATATATAAAGCTTCCTCTTGTCCGTTGCGTAATTTTAAAGATCTAAGCATACATAGCATAGAGACGGACTGACAGCGTGAAGCGACTTTGTTTTATACTACATAATATTGTAGTGATAACGATAAACCTTATACGAATTTCGTTGTAACGTTATAAAGTTCCCTCACACTTTTAACGGCACTGACAACAACTCTACGTGAAAGGAATCGTGTTTAACTCCCGTCAGTACCAAATCTGGGTATGAGGGGCGGTTGTGAGCAGGGATATTGAAATAAAAGAAAATTATTGAAAATAAAAAATGAAAATGAAAAAAGTTTTTATTTCTTTAGGCTTACAAATAAGCACTTAGCCAAGTCATATTTTATACTAATCATTATTTGTATAATAACATTATTTTAATGTTCACTTCAATTTTTTTGTCCACCAGTGGAAGAAGTGAGAAGAAACCACTAGTATGTTCATAACTTATGTGTCTAGTACATTTGATTTGCTTATCTGTAAGTTGGTAGATTTTGAGTTGGAGCAAAACTCGTTCCAAGCTTTTTTATCTTCTAGATAATCTGATATTTTGTAATAAGCCTTTTTAGACAGAATATTTTGTTGTAGAAGCGTATACATTGCCCTTTAAAAGATACACTTATCTTATGTAGTCTAGTTGTGGACACAGCGAGTTTATTCTTATTTCTAGTATTAACATTATATTTATCGCATTTTTTAGTGAACCGATTGATATTAGCACTTCAAAATAATGATGATGATGTCCTCCTAGCCGACTTTCGATCATGTCGGCCCAGTCGGCCAGTCTTACCGGAGACTAACCAAGGATAATATTAACGTAGTATATTCTATTTAAATTTGTATAATTTTTCATTAGATATTGGTTAACATTATTGACATTAGAGAAATTAACGATACTGTATGACGACAACCGATATGGCGCGGTGGGCGAAGGTCCGCCTGCGACGCAGGAGGTTGCGGGTTCGATTCCCGCCTCGGAACAATTGTGTGTACCATCTGCAGATATTTGTTCCGGGTGTTCTGGTTGTTTTCTATGTATAAAAAAAAACTCTATCTGTGTAATATATTGTATTATGTATATCAGTCATCTAGTACCCATAACACAAGCTCTGCTTAGCTTGGGGCTAGATGATGCTGTGTGAATTGTCCAGCATTATTTAAAATTATTTATTTAAATATAAAATTTAAATTTTATTTATTTTATTTAAATTTAAATTTTAAAATTTGTATATAGTTACAGTTTAGTTTAACATTTAGCACACCTGTTTAGGTAGTTTCTATTTGGATGGACATATTTAGAATTAAGAAGATATATATATTATATATATATATATATATATATATATATATATATATATGTATGTCTATATATATATATATATATATATATATATATATATATATGTATGTCTATATATATATATATATATATATATATATATATATATATATATATACATTCATGCAAATAAGATGATGATGAATATTAAATGAGTGTTGCGCAAGCGGTACCCATACATTATTTGCTATTTCTTCCAGCTCTTCGACCACAGCCCAGCAAGCTGAGCAACCTGACGTGCGCGGAGAGCGGAGAGATCCTCATAGAGAAGCTGAAGAGCCTCGCCAGCCAACTGATGGACTCCACGGAGCACGCCGACGACGCGGAGGGCAGCTCCGGGAACAGCAATAGCGAAGACAACAGGCCTAATGAGGAGGTAGGACTCAAGTTATTACAATACAATACAGTATAATTAATCTTTATTGCACACCAAATAAAAAAACAGTTACACAAGACAGGAAAAAAAAACAAATACAGAATGTGTTGTACAATGGGCGGCCTTATCGCTGTTAGCGATCTCTGCCAGGCTACCTTTTGACAGACATAGTATTAAGATAATTTTAACTTAAAAATATAATTAAAAAGTAAAAAGTTTTTTATTTAGTCAGAACAGAGACTCTTATCAATTAAACTTAGTGGTTTTCCGTGGAGATTCATTTCTATTATATAAGATGAGAAAGAGTAAAGATAATTTTAACTTCATAATATATATATATATATATATGTAATTTTGTTTTTTTAATATATTTTTATTTTGGGGGAGACCTATGCCCAGCTGTGGACTAATATAGGCTGATGATGATGATGAATATATTTGCAGGCATTGGACGGCTACAGCGAGAACAACCTAGTAGACAGTAGTATAACGACGCGCGACGCGCCCGCCATCTGCCGCGCGATGTGGTTCGTGGAGCCGCTGCAGTGGATGGACTGCACCAAGACTCCGAACGGCAAGCTGCACTGTCCCAAGTGTGCCAACAAAGTGGGCTCCTTCAACTGGCTTATGGGTAAGTGCTGGGTCTCATCATCATCTACCTATGCATGTCCAAAGCTGGTCTTCAGCTTTCTGCAACTGAATCTGCCAGCGGTCACAGATTGTCATGCTATTACGATTATGATTTAATATTGAGAATAAGTGAATGAAATTAAATCGAAGGAACAGAATTTTCTAGAAACGTGGCTCACTTCCACTCTCTGTAGATACATATTGCATACTCTGCTTGGGTACCATTGTGTTTCTTTTACATTACCTAGATACTACAATCTACAAATGTACATAATGCAATAAAATAAAAATGAATGAATGAATCCTAGCCCCTATAATAGGCATCTATTCAACTTTTTAAACTATCATGGTTATGAACACAAAAGTCATTTTAAATGGGATATTTACCATGATTTGATATTGGAAAAGTCTGAAATCAAATCATGGTAAATATCCTGTTTTAAATGAATTTTGTTTTAGGCATCTATTCATTCGGTTTTCATTTCAGTATGCCAGTGCTGCCGAATTAATCTGTTGTATTTTGTTGGAGCATGACGATAGTTTTCGTTCTCTTATTGAATGTGCGTGGGTTGATTATGAACCCTGGTTTTATTTGTTCATGCTATGAACCATATTATATTGATGTTGTACATATGTGTCGTTTTGTTAGATTTACCCTCTACCTCGCAATGTATAAGTTGTGAAACCAAAGTTATTTATTTATATTTGCAGGTTGTAAATGTCCGTGCGGCCAGAAGGTGGCGCCAGCGTTCTACCTGGTGCCTTCAAAAGTTGAACGGTCTAATATGGTGCAAAACGTGCAGGTCACTGTGTGAACAACAAACCCTTCTGCAATGGGGATAAGATCTATATTGAAATCAGAACGGGGTTAAAGTTGTGTGAACAATAATTATAATTATTGGTCTTGGCGAAAGTTAGATGCTACTGTTGCTAGACTGATAGAGTTGAGTACAAACTTACAGTTGAGTACAAACGTAGGTATTATAGGTAAAAAGGTTTTTTGTATTATATTGTGAACCCTTAGTGAGTATTGGTGCTTATTTGGAAAAATCAATGAAATTCTTCCTGAAAATAATGTATGTATAAATACCTTTTATTCAATTTCCTTGTTGTTAGATGATTTTGTTAAATTGTTGAGCTTAATCATATTAAAATGGATCGAAAATTAAAGTTTTATCATTTTTAAATATTATAAATTAAGATAATCAATAATCCCAGCAAGGCTACCAGGCTATTTTGTACATAACGTAACGCACGTTATCATTATTATGCTAATTAATTAGAGTTAGAGTACACTGCTTGCTTTCGATTCTCTTGACAGAAATACTTAGCGAAATTCATATGGTCAAAGGACTGTAAGCCTAGCCTAAGAATTCGAACGAAACATCAAATTCTATTTTGACATTGACGTTTTTAAGGGACATTCGGAGTTTTCGTGGACTGAAAAAATCAGCCCCCCTACCCTAGGGATGAATGAATGAATGATTATTTATTACACTACACTACACAACCAACACAGACCATGGACGGACGAAGACGACGGAAGAAAAAGATTGCGGTTGGTTTTGGTTGCGTTGTGTTTGTTTGTAATATTCTCTCCTCTCTTCATGTGTATTCTCTTTGGTCATCTTTGGTTTGTTTGCTGTTGTGCGGTGAGAAAAATAATAGAGTGGGGTAGTTATTGTATTCTCTTTTTGTTTATTGGGACAAAATTCTATAAAAATGGATGTTACAAGATTGTGCCGCGCTTGCATGAAGGATGTCGCTTCATGGGAACGAGAGAATTTGAACTCGCGAGCCGTGGAAATGTTTTGTTTTTGTACAAACATCCGGGTGTGTATTTTCTCTTAATTTACCTGAGAATCGTCCTGCTTCTGCTAACAGGATATAGCGGAACAGGTATAGTCTAAAGTTGTACAAAATCTCCAAAACTAGAATCTATTGACAGTAATACGTATCAAATTTCAGATCACTGATGAAGATAAATTACCGCAACAGTTCTGCTATGACTGCATTATCAAGATAGAATCTTCATACACATTTATCACCGAAGCACAGAAGGTACACGCAACCCTAAAGAATATAATATCTCGGAGCGACACAAGCATTATTATCGAACCCGAGGGCTGCATCAAACAAAACCCAGAGATAAAACTCACTCTTCCTGACTACAAGATATGCAGTGTGATCGAAGCAACAAGATACTATGAGGCTGTAAAAAAATGTACTGAAACACCTGTAGTCAATGATAATGAAAATGAAAGCTATGAAGAAAATGATGATCCAGTAAATGTAGAAGTAAACATAGAACCTGCCAAGGAGCCAGAAGTTACAAAAGATAATGTATGCACAGAGTGTGGGAAGAGTTTCACATCAAAGACTTGGTTCACAAAGCATATGACAAAGGAACATGCAAAGAAATATACTTGTGCACAGTGCTCTAAAAGTAAGTCTATCTCAATCAGCCACTTAACTCTTTAAAGTATACTTTTAATTGAAAAGTACTTTTTGTATGTTGTTGTCTTGCAGATTTCTCCCGAGCCTCCCTGCTTAGCAACCATCTAGTGAGTCACTCTGAAGAGCGTAATTTTGCTTGCAGTGTTTGTGGAAAGCGTTTTAAGCGGCGCAAGCAGCTTTCTGTTCATTTACGGGCTCATAACGACACAAGACCTTATGCCTGTGACCAGTGCACCGCTAGGTAAGTGACTGTGAAAACAGATTTATTATTTAAATTTAAAGTAATATGTTTCTGTGTGAGTCCCTTTGATGGTTATTGGCTTTCTGAAACTGTCAGTCTTTCTGCATTTTTGTTTTTTCTTAATTAATAAACAATAGATAGATACATAGATGATTTATTCATGAACAATATGTACAATAGTATTTGAATATTTCTTTAATTAGACTTCTTTTAATGATTAAAACATTAATGTGATTATATTTTATATTACATAGAAGATTAAATACAATTTCTCTTAAAATCTAAATAATATTGTCAAAATTATAAGAGCTTACAAAATCAAAGACTTGTCATCTTTTTTAATTTGGATTATAAATATTAGAACTATCAATGCTCTTTAAGTCAATAGGCAGGCACTTAAATAACTTAACAGCTTGGTACCTTGAGCCATGCTTCACAACATTTAACGTAGGCTGAAAAGGAGTGTCGAGATTCATCCTTCTTGTACTTATCATTATTGCCCTTTGTTGAATTGATTCATTCTTATAAAGATGCCTGACAACATCCATAAGAACTTCTTATATAAAAGGTATTGTCAAAATGGTACGAGTCTTAAGACTAACTGTCACTACAAGATTCCCACAGAGGAATTCCTGCTATTATTACCTAGTTTAATAGTACAGTATAGTAAATATATCTCAGCTTAGACTCAACAAGAGCCTAGTAAATAACTTTTAATTATTCAATACTTAGTCCGCCTCCCACACTTCTATGGGTGTAAAAAGCTTCTAATTCGACCTTCCAGTTCAGAAGCTGATCAATGTGTTTGCCCAGGAATTCACAGAAAAGGAGGGGGGGGGCTGTATCCATGCTTTAATAGTTGCACTGCCTAGCTTGCTTGCTTGCTTCCCTAGTCACCTAGTTTAGCTGCTTGCTTGCTTAGTATGGATACAGACCTGCCTTGCATAGCTCTTCAAGAAATGTAAGGCGCAAATGGTTTTAGGGGAGAGTAGCGCAACAGTCGCCGATCCCTAAGGCAAGCCTGGTGGGGAATCCTTCACGTGGTTGTCCCCTGTTATCGGTCTAATTCCTTCAGAAATAGACGTAACTAAAACCACCAGACGAACACTGCCTGGGAAAAAGTGATCATGTCCCGGCGGGTCCACCATCAGGCGATGAGCAGATGTTGGATAGTAGTGACACAATACCTCCTTCTCGCCTTTCACATAGTTTCTCCCATCCTATCCCTACCCTAACCTATACATTAACTACGGAGCAAGGTGGTCTAGCTCCGTGGGCCTGTCATCCCCAAAAAGAGTGATGGCAGGTGGTGGGAGGACCACCTACGTTTTTAATGCTGTGCGTAGGGGGCCCGTAAGGGGGGATGCAACTGGCCTGGTGGCTGAGCGGACAGACGTCTCTTCCGCAACACTCCTCTTTGGCGTGAATTTCCTCCGAAAACGGGAGGTCATGGTCTAACCAACCATGACAAATCAGCATGGCGGTCGGCCTTCAGCCACCGCTGGTGAGAGGGGGGGGTCGATGGGGTCTGCAGCCGGCGGTGCACGCCTTAGCTCGGTGGTGTTGGTCAACACCGAGTATAGTGGTGCCGTTGAGGCTCGTAGGCAACGCGATCACCCGTTCTATATCGGACCGGCAACCCTGGTGTATATTGCGATTAACATACACCCCCCTGGTTGGACTCCGTGGTGGGTGGGGCCCGGAAAGATGAATTTAAATTTTTTTTTACCATGCACACCACCAAATCAATTGACCACTTTGCGCCCTCAGTAGGGGAGGCGGTAGAAGCCTACGCGGCCGTCGAAGTTGCCAAGGATCCTACTGCTGGCTGGTCGATCGTCAGATCGAAGGCCAAAAAACCAGACGAGACGGCAGGAAAAGAGGCAAAGCCAGTGGCAGTGGCAGAAGCCTCGACTACCGAAGTTCGAACCTCCGAGGCGGCTTACGCTCCCCTAGGCAAGAACGCCCGACGTAAACTACGGAGGCTACGACTGAAGCAAGACCAACAAGCGGCTCCGAGCACCGGAGCCATTGTTGCGAACGTGGATGGTCCTAGCCTCTTCTACAAGCAACGACAAAATGCTAAGCATAAGTCTAAATCCAAACCGCAAGCCCCGCCGGCGAAACCTACGAGCTTGCTCTTGGTGGCTGCTGGGTCTGATGCAGGCCGAGGCAAGGAGAAAATAACAAAAAACAGCAAACGCTTCAATCGCCAGAACCGCGAACCCATAGCGATCAACCGATCAGCTCAGGCCCTTGCTGCGGCTCCGATCTTGGCCCCGGCCTCAATCCATGTGCAGTCAGTCAAGAGGAAGGGACTGGACGATACTGTGCCCTCGAAAGGGGAGCACAAAAAGCTAAAGCTCGAGAACTCACGTCGCGCCCCCGCTGCCAGTTACGCTGAAATTGCGCAAAGCAACCTCATGGTGGCGGTGGTGAAGACCGACAGTCGGCAACTGGTAGAGGAGCAAGCCACAGCACTGAAGACGTACCTCAGTAGTCTGCTGCTGGACGATGTAAAGAACCCGGACACCAGCTTCACACCGCGCTTCCTGGGCAAACCCATCTTCACCAACGGGGCCCTGAAACTGTGGTGTGAGGATGTGCCCACGGTGGAGTGGCTGAGCGACGCCATTGAGCAGCTGCCAAGCTCAGCTTGCCCAAACCTCGCGGTAGTCAAGCAGTGTGAACTAACAAGGAAGGTACGTGCAGCCATCTTCTTACCTGAATTCACGTGCTCCTGGGAGGATACAAGTATATTACTAGGAAAACAGAACAAGTGGGCGCAGGTTCACCAGTGGATCGTATACACCCACCAAAGACAGGCAGACGACATACTTTTTGTGACGTTAGGGATCCCAGAAACCCTTATCCCCACTATTATGGAGAAAGGCCGCCGGCTGGCGTACGGTCTAGGGAGCGTCTACATGCGCTTTTACGGAGCGGAAGGGAAGCTCCAAGATGACCCCCCCAGCAAGCTGCCCAAAGCATCTGCAGAAGTAGCTGAAAACGAGCCTGGTAGCGCATGTACGTCCGAAGGCCCCGACTCACCGGTGCCCCTCCCTCCGCACTTATCGCCTAAAGCGTCGTGTTCGGGAAATTCCCTTCAGGAGCACCTAAGTGAGGGTGGCCTGGAAGCAAATATGAACAACACAGCAGAAACAGAAGCAGCCGTACAACACGTCACGCAGAGCCTCAACAAGAGCTGTGACTCAGCCTGCCCTCTGACCGTCAGCAAAGAAACTCATGTAGGATGGCCTCAGCAATTGGAGGCGCTCAAGCGCGAGGTTCGCCGGTCTTTTAACAGAGCCATGAACACGAGCGACGAATTCGACTGGAACGTATATAAGAAGGCCCGGGCCGAATATAAAAAACAGTTACGCCGTAGGAATCGTCTCAGATTGAAAAACTTGTGTATATAATCAAACTCTGAAGAATCAGGAAGATCTCGGTGGCAGAACCAAAACATGAGATCGCTTAAGAAGTTCGACAACACCTACACCAAAACGACAGCAGAAACTCCTACTGCAAACACACTTCCCAGGGTGCCTCAAAGACGCTGAAACAGAGTAGCACGACACCAGTCAAGTCACACCATCGGAGACCGACTCGACCGTAGCATGCTCGGTGGTAACCGGTATAAGGTAAACTGGGCCATCAACACATTCAAACAATACAAGTTTCTATTCGATACGCATCTTATGCTATCCGATTATAATACATAATTCGAGACAAAAAACTAAACTGGGCAACACATTTCGAAAACAAGACAAAGAAAGCCACCATCTCATTCTGGCTGTGCCGCCGAATGTTAGGGAGAACATGCGGTGTGAGCCCAAAGATCGCCCTGTGGTTAGACAACAATGTGATTAGACCCTCTCTGACATACGATGCCCTAGTCTGGTGGCCGAGAACGAATCCTTTGCTACTCTCGATTTATGATAGGGTGCCTAAAATACACATTATATTCAAAAGGCAATACCATACAAATGCAAGAAGAGCCAAGTGCTCAAACATACACGAAGTACGAATATACACTGATGGCTCTAAAATGAAAACAAGTACCGGGGCGGGAACGTTCTTGGAAGATCTTAACATCCACAAAACAACAGCACTGGGTGCCCACAACTCCATCTTCCAGGCGGAATGTATAGGTATGATTCAAGCTGCGACCGCAGTGCTACGAAGTAAGGTAACTGGCCAAAACATCAGGATCCTCTCTGACAGCGCGGCACTACTACAGGCTTTGAACAAGAGAGAACACAACTACAAAGACTGACTATACAATGCCACCACCTGCTAGGATAGAGCAATCAAGCAAGTCCAATAGAGTCGCCCTACAATGGATAAAATACCACATCTGATCCCGAGTAATAACGAAGCTGATGCACTGGCGAGACGAAATAGCATCCATATCGATCCAGTACTTTTGGCTTGAAAAGGTAACGAACATCCAAATATCTCTGTCATCATCTTCGCATTATTAATATTACTGTGATAATGTGATTCTTTATTGCACCTCTAACTATTTACACTAGAAGAGTGTGAAATGGCTATGATGAGATTAAAGTGAACAAATATCAAATAGATCACTCTGCTTCATAGTTTTAATCATGCAATTTGAAATTTGTGACGTGTGCAAGAGTCCTGTGAGGACTAAGGGAAATAAAGCAGTTTGATGTTTGATTGATATGTTTTCTGTCTTGTTGCAGATTCAAAACAAAAGGCACTCTAAAGACCCACTTGTTGGTGCATGTCGGCGACAAGGTTTTTCTCTGCTACTTCTGTGGATGGAGTTTCGCTCAAGGTATGCCTTTATTGTGCTTTTATTGACCAGCGACGACCTATCTTGTTCCTTCATGTCCATCCTAAGGTTGCCTGGAAGAGATCGGTCTCAGCGATAAGGCCGTCCTTTATACTTCCTTTATTCTATTGTTACCTGTATTGTTTTGTGTGTTATAATAAAGTGTTTATATCTATCCCTTGTTGTTCTGTTCCAGCGGGTAACCTCAAGGTGCACATGCGCATGCACACGGGCGAGAAGCCCTACGGGTGCGCGCGCTGCCCCTTCCGCGCGGCCGTCGCCTCCAACCTGCGCCGGCACGAGCGCACGCACGCCGCCGCCAAGCACTACGCCTGCCACCACTGCGGGCGCGGCTTCCAGGACGCCAGCAACTTGGTCAGCGACGTTTAATGGCTTTACTCCTATTATATATGTATAGACAACCGCATTTACTTCACAGAAGCATACTTTAGCTCAAAGTCAAAATAATTTATTTATTTTTATCATTATTCCTTGGATAACGCATTTACTTCACAATAGCATACTATAAGTAATAAATATATTTATATTTATTTAAAGGAAAACCAGAAGCTTATAAATAACGCACAAACAAGTTCATTAATACAAAGCTGAGGTAAGGTTTTAATTTTTTTGTATATTAAATAATAATAAATAATGCTGGACAATCCACAAAACATCATCTAGCCCCAAGCTAAGCAGAGCTTGTTTTATGGGTACTAGATGTCTGATGTACTTAATACAATAGATTACATAGATAGATATTTTTATTATACATAGATAACGACCAGAGCGACCGGACCAAATATCTGCAGGTCGTACGCACAATAATTGTGTGTACAACCTGCAGGTATGTTACGATATGAATATTATGTAGGCGGGAATCGAACCCAATCGAAGCAACCTCCTGCGTCGCAGGCGGACCTTCGCCCACCCCACTGAGGTCGTCAACTATGTACAACTTATTGTTCTCTAATTTGATCTGTGTTATGATGTGCCTGTCTTATTGTGCCTCGTGTATCATGTGCGGGTCGAATGTGTTCTATCAGCGTGAGTGGCGGTGCTATTGGACCGACCCGTCGCAGGGGGATGCGCGTTATGCATATCTAACCAACATCAAAATTAGTACAGTATTTCTTACGATATCATATCATTGATAAACATGGTGAAGTCCGACATCCATATTGCTAAGCTTCTATTTTACAAAATTCCAGTAGCAGTTTATTCACTTAGTAGTCATGGCTGCTCAGTTTAATAAATAAAATAAATATTAAAAACAACTTTAATGAGATTAATCGACCGGTAACGCCACACGGGTACATCAAGGCACTTCGGCACTTCTTTATGCATATATATCAATATAGAAAATATAAATTACAATACGATCAGGGATGTTTGCTGAATACCAGACTGATGGTTTTGACGCAGTTTATCGCAAAAAACTGCCTCCCTGATCCGCAGAATACGGGACAGTCGCAACAACATCCTGAATAAACGAATTTTATTTATTTAATACTCCCATTTTGTTCTGTTCCAGACCCGGCACATCAGGACGCACACGGGCGCGCTGCCGTACAAGTGTCCCGCGTGCGCCAGCGCCTTCTCTGACAGCTGGAAACGGAAAGCGCATCTCATGAGGACGCACAAGATCCCCCTCCAAGACATACCGCGCATGAGGACGGACGGACGCGTTATACAGTGAACGTGACATACGCTGTTGATTGATGATTCTTTGTTAATGGCAACTGTGTCTCGGTTGGACAATTTTCTACCAGTGTCAAGTAATAGAAAATTATTGTAAAATCAATGAAATGTTAGATTAAGAAGATATTTTCACCAGAGCCTAGTTCGTTATCTAGCAGGGTGTACCACGTGCAGGTTGGGTTGGCTTGGGAGACGAGTTGGAGTCCCCCTTACAAACCATAATATGGACAGACTGTATAACACCAATGGACATTTAAAGAATAAGTAATGTGTGAAGTCAAATGACGTAGACGCCCGAGGATATATTTTAAAGTAGCGTTAACGCGTTCACTGCCCAGCCTTGAGCCGCAGTCCATGTGCGTTGTGGGCAATGAGTGTTAGTTTATGTTCTGGAAGTTTCCTTTCTGTATGGACTGTACGGACGACCTCTATGGCGAAGATCCGCTTGAGGAGCGGGTTGTTATTTATATTTGCTATGAGTTGAATAGTTTTCTATGATAGTACCTAAGTAAAGTATGTATGTATTACAAAAATGTATTCTAGTAGTGAAGCAGTTCATTTTAACATTATATCTTGTACTTACTCATCACATACAAGAAGCTCTGCTAACTTACTGCCTTAGGACTTGATGTTGTGTGAAATGTACAGCATTATTTATTAATGTATTGTTTCTATATGCAGAGGTTGTGCTTGCCTACTGTGTGAGTGAACGTAGCACGCAGGAATCTTGGAGGCGTTAAATCCACAATGAATAAGTGATTTCTTGGAAAATATGGTCCATCTTTGGACACATTTTAACTATCATCCTTGAGATGGTGGTCAAATACTTTTGAAAGTATCCACCATGATTTGAGTTATCCCATATTTCGGCATAGTTTCATGCGCCATGATGAAATAACTGAAGTCACTGCGGGTTAGTTTTTATTGGCAGACATACCGATCTACCCTATTTTTTGGCTTTTACTATGAACGTTACAGCTACCATCAGGTTTATTTTCGAACGCAACTCGGTCACGAGACAACACTGACGGCAAATCTGAACGGTTGGTACATCACTTATTTGGTTTTTGTACAAACTCACCACAGGCCTTAGGTTCCGGATAATTGGTTGTCCAATTCTCTACTATTTTACAATTCAAAAGTAATTTAGACTGAATAATGTATTTACATATGTTTCACTATATTTTGATATCATATATTTTGTATTTAGTTTACAGTCCTATGTATTATCATTCTCGTCCTACCTACATATTATTTACTTGATGTGATCAATGTTCTAGTCGGTTGAATGTAAGGAAATCCTAACGGTAAATCTTCCTATCTTATAATCATTGAAAATCAAATAATTAAACTTGATATGACAATAAGTTTTGTATTATTTGTACAAGGTGTTGTAGCGTAAAAGTTATGACACATAAATTAGTTATATATGTATAGACAACTCCATTTTTTAACTACGGCTGTAGTAGGCAAATAGTTAAGATCTAGTTTCGCTCACTAGCCCCTTTTCTCATTGGTTCACAATTTAATACATCAGGAGGGAACATAGCTACAAAATCTTCATTATTTCCAAACATGAGTCTGCCCACGGCTCCGCACGAAATTCTATGGAAACGTTTAAAGATTATTACTATGAGTAAGAATTGATCTATTGGATAAAAATAGCCTATGATTTAAAGTAGCCTATTTCAGGTTACCTACATAACTGCAAATTGTCAGCCCAATCCGTGCACAAGTTTTGGAGCGAAGAAGTTACAAATAACCATCCATACCTTCGCATCACTACATAGTATAAAACAAAGTCGCTTCCCACTGTCGCTGTCGGTTGCGGCTGCTTAGATCTCTAAAACTACGCAACGGATTTTGATGCGGTTTTCTTAAATAGATAGAGTCATTCAAGAGGAAGGATAATACGTGCATTTGCACCCGTGCGGAGTCGGGGCGGGTCGCTAGTTTATAATAAGTATTAGTATAATATCATGCTGGAGGTTTAAAAACTCCTCCCGGTCTGTTCTCTGCGAGACAAGTCCTGAGTGCCTCTACGCCGTCCCCGACCAGTGGCGCCGCCTCCAGCAGCGCGGGAGCCCGAGGCAACTCCGCGCACAGGCGCGTCCATTGCAGCATTAGCAGCGCTTCGTTGCGCATCTGGCGGTACGCTGCATCCATCTTGCTTAGCACGAGGATGAACTTTAAAGATAAGATTTATTTATTTACAGAATGTTAGAGATACTTACAGCTAGGTTTACAATTATTTAGATGCAGATATCAAATCAAATAGTTTATTTCTTTTACATATCAGTGGTATGGGACCCTCTTTTAAGTAATATAATACCTGTGCTAGAGGGTCTCACTCTGCAGCGCGGCTATCTTAAAGATAATTAAGTTTGAGATATAGAACATGCCTGGATAGGCCAGTGTATAAGTGCACCATGTTTTAGTCTAGCGAATCTTTTTAGAGCAGGAAAGCATTTTTGTCCTAGGAAAGTATTGAGTATTGAGATAATACAAGATTACAAGACAAGGGTCATGTTAGTACCTACCCTCGCGTTCTTGAGTCGTGGCTCAGCGAGAAGCGTGTACAACAGCACAGCGGCCGCGGAGATCTGGCAGAGATTCGACGTATCCACCACGTAGATCACCTGGAAAGGGTGTGTTAGAATTACTTTAATATGCCTACGGTTTCGAACGGTTCTAGGATAAGGAAGGAGCTGGAGCGGAGGGGAACTAACTACCTAATAGGGTCCCGTTGTAAGCCAACAACCATTGGGAACTCTACTAAATGAATCGAATAAGAATCAAAAATTTAGTTTTGCTTGTTGTTGGCAAGGGGGCGCAAGCTAATTTTACTGTTACTGTTCGTATAACCTAAGTATTCTTCTGTAGGTGGAGATCTTGCACGTCATTACCGACAAGGTAATGACAAAATAAACAAAATTTTTAATTCATAAATCACCCTGACCTTTTCTATTCCATCCAGATAGTTCCTCCAAAGACTGGCCATCTCTCCCCCGATCTCCCTCACCGTCAACATCTGCTTCTTGCCTTGTTTGTTCAAGTACGAGATGTCGTAGATATTCGTGCCCACAGTTGGGACTGGGCTGAAAGTGTTATCTATGCCTTCGGACTCTTGGAGTTTTTTGAGCAGAGTCGTTTTACCGGAGCCTTTGGGGCCAAGGCATAAGACACTTATTTGCTTGTCTGGGTCGTCCATTTTAGTTAGAAAAAGGAGTGATTTTCTGAAACATAGCGCTTAAAAATCAGTAGTAAAAGTATAAGCACTGTGCTTAATAGGTAATTAGCTACGCGAAATTATGTCGATAGAGTTGCTATGGAAAAGTTCTCAGTATATTTGCGCTACTCGCCGCTAGATGACGCTAATATGACAATCAGTGGCTTTACGTAAAGGTCATGTAAGAAAAAAACTGCGCAGCAATAAAATTTGCTTTATTCAGCGTAACTGCGTTCAACAAATACCTTGAAAATTGAATCACACCACACTGGCCAAAATTATAACTTTTCCAATGCCAATGCGGTCATCAATAAAATGGTTTTTACCGTCATAACGCCTGCAAGCAAGCTTCAAGGGCAGTAAAAGTACCTACTGACGAAAGTCACTACTCGTGTCATCGCTTACGTGGTTAATAACGCCACCAGCAACAGGGTGGCTTTTTGAGATGGAAGTGGATGGCTAAATCAGAAACCATGAGTTAGAGAAAAGTCGTAAAAAGAGTCATGGCCTCAATTTAAGAGAAAAAATTAGAGAAAACTTATGCAGGAAATGAAACGACAGATTTTTAAGAAAAAATGTATATTCTCATTATAGAGCACATGAAGTCATGTGCTCTATAATGAGCCTTTCACGCCTTTTATCTGACTTTTATCTAAATCTCGTGGTTTCGGATTTGGCCATCTACACTCATCTCAAAAATCCACCCTGTAGGTAGATATATTATTCTCCTATGTCCAGTCCATCCGAAGGTTGTTGAAAAAGATCACTCAAAGCGATAAGGCCGTCCTTTGTAAGTACTTCCTCGATCGACTCTCAGTACCTAACTGTCTTTTTGTGTTTTGTCTTTGTGTGTGAGTAAAAAGTTATCTATAGACCAGCGCCGCTGATGAGGATTTTTTTGTGGTTAGTAATATACTACATTCAGCTTGATGGTTTTCTTAACATCTCCATCACTTGGAGATTCTTGAGCAAGTAGGTTAACACTTTGATTGCTGAAATCACACGGTATGTGTTTTCTACGTGTAAGTGACTAATATGCGTAAATCCACACTAGCGCAGCGGCTGAGAGAATACAGATCTGTGTGACTCAGCAAAGCCGTAATATTTTTCGAACGAAACGCATGTGCGGCGCAACACAACCGCTGTGTAGAGCGGCAGCACGAATTTTTTAGGTTAAAAAAAAGATCGCAGTCAAAGTGTTAATATAGCTCCTGCCTAGGCCACTAAATACCTGAAGAAGGTAAATACCTACTTCACGTATTTAGTGGCCTAGTTTCGTATATTAGAAAGTTGGATAACATAATGGGACATGAATAATGATATTTATTGTATATTATAAGTGCTTCTGCTTATTGAGATGTGTAGTTTTAAGTAGGAGTTTTTGTGACCTTTTAACCACCAAGTCGTGTAGGTAGCGCCGCGGGCATTGCAGACCACTTCTGTCGCGTCGCATTCCGTCCAAAGAGTACTTGTCTCGCTTTTGTAAGGTCGCACCGAGCTTTTTATGATTGATACCTACCTCCTAGGATCATACCTACTTGTTGATCTGTCTGACTGAGTTAATGCAGAGACCATGTACCTGCCTACCTACAATATGATGTACAACATGTAAACAATCTTGAATCATATAAGTCGACTGAATACGAATCTGTACTTAACGCGTCAAACGTAGGTACCTTACCTACCTACACTTAAAATGCGTTTATGACGCATGAACGTAATAAAAATTTCAGCGTAGGTATTATCAAAAACTAGTCCTTTAAGTTTATAATCACTAAAACCTAAAAAAAAAATCAAATTTTTCGCAGTTTTTTAGATTTTTGACAGATTTGCGTTCGGCGCTCGAGGTCACAAACTTGGATTATTCTTATTCATTTGGCCAACATAATAAACAAGTCTGCAAAAAATTAGAACTACCGGATTTGACGCAAGGTCTGAAGTATAAAGTAACTAGACTATTTTAAGTCTTTGCAGGGAACGTTCAGGCCTGGGAGACCAATTCTCAAATAAATATCGAATTGCTAATGATGAGAATGTTTCCTTTGAAGCATTAACTCGATATTTTGTCATTTCTTGCCATTTATAAGGGGTAGGTTATATATGTATAAATTACATAGGTATTGCCAATATCAAAGAAGTCAAGTAATTTATACATAGGTAGGTACTCGTAAATTGCCAGAATATCGATAATGAGTATGATGACAGTAACTAAAAATCACCTTATGTATTTACTGAATTATATCTGAGCCGATAGATAACAAAACACCTGTTTTATTTATTATTTTGATCGTGATTAATTATTACTTATTTTGATAAAATCTAACTAGAAACTACAGCATTCCGCCATGTCACGTTGAACACCAAATTACCTACTCTAAATAGGTTTCATTCATTTTTAAAAGCTCAATTTTTAATTTCTTTTTCTTTGCAGAAATATTTATTTAGTATTCAGTATATGCCTAAAAACATCTCGGACTAGTTTCTCAAAATCAGCTACCATGCTCACTCACATCACTGTGAATTGAAACACCCTATCCAGAAATCACTAAAATGTAAGAATACATATATGTTATATAGGCATTTACTCACTCGAGTACCCAATATCCATGTCGATACCTGTAGCATGGTTAGTAGGTATTTATTAGGTATGTACATATATGTATAATAGATATGAAAGATAAGTCATCGGTGGGCGTCACAGTACGGGCCTCGCGCGGGGCGGCGCGGCGCGGCTCAAATCTAGGCGGCCTTAAACTTGGCTTACGTAACGTAGTGCTCGTAACGCGCTTGACCCAATTGTGGATTACTAAATTAGGTCAAGTTTAGATTGACCTCTTACTCGGCTTTGCATACAATGTTATAATGATTTAGTTTCGTTACACAGATAAGTGTTTGGGACTACCTGTTTTATACTGAGCCATTATCTTTTTTCGTTTAAAATTTAACGTTTAAAATCTATGGATATTATGAAGTACGACCTTGTGCTGAGGGTTATAGGTACGAAGTATGTACCTATATAAACTATACTAATTGGTCTATGGTTATTGTTATGCAGTTAAGACGTTCAGGAAACGGTGTGTTTATTTACACCACCTAAATAACATACCAGCTAAATAAACATACCTGTTTATTTAGCTGATTTCAGTCATGAAAATAGCCCAAAAGTGAAAAGTCACAAATTAGCCAGCTGAACACAACATAACAACCGACCGACCTTGTTCGTTTGGCCTATTTCAGCGACTGCCTTGTTGCGTTTGGAGGATAAGTGGACGTGACCTACGCGTGAGGACATTCAGGTACGTCTTATACAGTTTTAAATCAGTAGATACCTACCTGAGATTGCCGGGCTTGATAAATACATTAATATGCCTTAAATCGGTAGTGAACTATTAAAAATATTGAAATAAGAATGCAGATTGGTAATTTGTAATCGGAAGAATGGTTAAGTTGGTTCAAATTGCCTTGAAATTAGTGTGCGAATTCAAATAAGCTCCAAAACTGCAAAATGCCGGCGCATTAGACACACCGCGGCCCCCGCGCCGCGCGCCGCGAATTTCGGCGCAAGGCGGCGCAGTAAGTAGGCCACACGCCACCCTTGACCCACTGCCTTACTGCCAGCGCGGGCGCCCGCCATTGTTTTCCAACAATCAATAAATAATACACCGAGCAAAACTAACGTTCGCATATTTGCGCAACGCGGCTCATCGCGTCGCCATTTTGTGCATTTGTTTGCATTTTCGCGCGCTGTCAAAGTTGACGTTTGCAATTTTTTTGGGTCGCGCAAAAACTGCGTTCGGTCGTTTTTGCAAACCAACCCGCCTAGTTACCTCATAAATTAATATTGATGTGTCTTGACCTTCGATTGTTAATGCCAAATTGGTTGGAGGTTTAAGGTTTTATCGTTTAGTTTGGGAAGACAACGTGATATCGTGTGTAGGCAGTTGTACAGTACAAAAATGCGCGCTTTACAAAGTGCTCATACGACGTAATTATTTTATGTAACTTTTGTTTAAAATTTTTATAATTTTAGTAGTAAATGATTTAATAAGTGTTAGTTATTATAAATAGTATATTATCAAAAATTTTTAAAGGCGTTCAGCCTCTCGAGTTAATAATAATTAATTGATTTTGTATCTAGTTAGGTTCTAAACAGTGTTCATTTAATCTACGATTGTAAAAAAAATGTGTTAAATAAAGAACTTTGAAAAACAAAAACAAAACAGTTGTACAGTAGGTACTTGTATTACTCATCAAGTTATGATATTTTATTGGTACAGACTCTACCAACCAACATTTCTTGTATGTGCTTATGTTAACCAGCTAGTTAACATTTATATTTTTAAGCTGAGTGCTGACCTTAAGCGCCGCAGGTACCTATAGGTGAATTTCGACCTTGTAGATAGAGCATTATTCACACAGCCTAGGCCAATGTTATTTGGTGTTTCTTTGTGGATAGGTAATTAGACAATATATCTACGACCTTCTTATTGTGTTAAACAATCAAAACTCACACTAGGCTTGTATGGAATTCTGATAGTAACATAATTTAAGGTGTTCAGTACCTCCTACCTAGTAACAGTAATTAATCAAACACAATCAAAGTACCTTTCCAATTTAACTATTATGAATTGAAGTAGTTACCAATAGATTTATTCAAAATGATTTATTATCATAATGTATGTGCACGGTTAGCATGTGTAGGAATAAATTAAATAAATACATATAAAATGATACGTGGCGGCCGCCAAGAGAGGTCGACACGTACAACCGGGCTCAGCCTTACGAGCGGGGCCTAGTGCCTGCCTCTAGTACTCTACTCCTCTACGATCAACAGGTTCTCTGCTTTCATACAGGTAGCTAGTGACGATTGATAACAGAAAGTTTAGCTTGAGCATTTTGGTACATACATACCTACCCACCTAAAACCCTTAGCACTGCGTCTCGTCCTAAAACTTTAGTCTAAAATTTCAAATGTAGCTGCAACTTCTTCTGCTTAACATATTCAACAAGATCGAGCATTTTCAGTGGACAGTCGGTCACTTCTCCACTGAATGTCAACTGAATACATTGCTACCGCACTTGAAAAAGATCGCTTCTAAGCCGCCCATTGTACTTGTCGCATATAATGTATTTTTGTAATGATTGATTTGATTATGGTGTACTACAAAAATTCTTTATACGTTCAGGTTACGAGGCTCATTGGTTCCAGATCGATACCTATACCTACTCCATACTTATTGTTGTCTTCACATTGGCTAATTATGTAGGTGATGATTAAATATACATAAGTATCACAATCTGAACCCTGTTGGGCGTAAACAACGAGTGGAAGGCAGATTGAAGTTGTTTTTGATTTAAAATATGAAGGTACTAAGGTAAGTACCTACTTGTCTACTCTAAGTAAGTAAAATATTAAAGGTCAGTTAATTAAAACAGTTAATGATTTTAATAGGACTAAGGCTACACGCACTGCTACATTACACATAAACTGCTTCAGATATCGAGTAAGTAAGTATAAAGGTACATCCGACTCAATCTCTACCAAACTCTACCTCCATATCGCGAGCAAGCAATATTACAAGCAGCCACTTAGGGTAAAGGTTTACCAATACAAAATGTAGTTAACTGACAACGCATTACTATAATTATGTAGATATGTAGGTTTACGAAGATTGCCCAACAAATTTGAATGTTACAGTGAAGGCTGAATGTATCATACTTCAATTGTTTGCGTTACATTTTTATTTCGACGCTAAATTGGCGATTATTTAGTAGATAGGTACTAGAGTTTGGTTTTAGTTATCAACCGCGATATTTACAAGGTTGATGGGGGTTGATTATTTACAAGGGTTGAAGAAACGGGTGATAGCATTAAGCAATGTTGTACGAACTCATAGCTGCTGAAAATAGCACGTGTTTTTCTTAGTTTTTGAATAGTCAACTATATTGAGGCTGAGGCTAGATGATCATGTGTGGATTGTCACGCTTAATTGGCGATTATTTAGTAGATAGGTACTAGAGTTTGATGTTGTATAAAGTATAGAGTTGTATATAAGAGTATAAAGTTGTTGGTAGAGCAAAAAGCGCAATGATAAGAATATAATAGTATCTAAAGAACTTTTTGTGTTAGGGTTTGTTTTAAGAAGTTTCTAAAAATAAAGAGCCTTTTAATACAATGTTAATTAAATCTGGCCCTTCACACGGATGGACCACCAGACACTGTATGCAGAGCTTGCATTGCCTTAAAGGTTGAGAGGGTTATATTCGAAAATTAGCATGTTCGAATCATCATCATCATCATCAGCCTACATATATTAGTCCACTGCTGGACATAGGCCTCCCCCAATGAGCGCCATAGCGCCCTGTCTTCAGCTTGACGCATCCAGCATCTATCTGCAGTCTTTCGCAGGTCGTCATCCCACCTGGTCAGAGAGGGTCCTACACTACGTTTACCGAGTCGTGGTCTCCACTCGAGGACACGTTTGCCCCAGCGGCCGTCGGTTCTTCGCGAGATATGGCATGCTCGAATCAATGTTGGTTTATTAGTTCTTCAAGCTAAATCTACAAGGATTGAGCCGACAGTTTGCATACCTAAACGTAGTTTTAAACCTGGAATAGCCATTTAATAATAAAATAATACGCTTGACAATCCACACATCATCATCTAGCCTCAATATAGTTGACTATTCAAAAACTAAGAAAAACACGTGCTATTTTCAGCAACTATGAGTTCATACAACATTGCTTAATGCGATCACCCGTTTCTTCAACCCTTGTAAATAATCAACCCCCATCAACCTTGTAAATATCGCGGTTGATAACTATAATGGGTACTAATCTCATAATATTTGAACAAAGTGCTAAAGAGCCAAAGTGAAAATGTTCTCAGCAGATCTGAACCTAAGAATGACCTGGATTCGGCCCAAAGACTATGTCTCATTGTGCTTTTTTCGAGATTTCTTTTTGTCGGAGTCACGAGGTTCGTCGAGGTTCTTTTTACGAGGAAAAAATTTGCAACGTTTGTGTTTCACGAACTGAAAAAAAGATTAAACAGGAGAGATGAACTAACTTCAAGCCACGGCTTTGCCCACAGTTTCGGTTATTAGCCGATATAGTAATAATTATGTAGTATATATATAGATAGATAGATAACACTTTATTACACCACACAAAACAGAAAATAATACAGAGATAAACACTTAGAATAAAGGTATAAAGGGCGGCCTTGGGATGGACTGGACATGAACGAACAATATAGACGTTGGCACTTTAATAAATAATTGGTAACAAATACACTAAATACCTACATTACAAACATTATAATAAACTTACATAGACATAAGATAAGGCTATTATAACTAGTACATAGTGCATAGTTATATTTTAACTTTTGTGACAAGAACGAACTTGAGATTGTACATAGCGATGAACATCCCGAAACAACAGCTCTGATTAGTTTGGAGCTAGATAATAAATAAATAATAACTGGACAATCCACACTGCATCATCTAGCCCCAAGCTAAGCAGAGTTATTTTATGAGTACTAGATTACTAATATGGGTACTCAATAGAATACATCATATAGATAGATATTTATACCCAAAACACCCGGAAGATATATTTGCAGAAATCGAGTCCGCAACGTTTTGTTTCGGAGGCGACCCTTCGCTCGCCGCGCCACATTGGTCGGCTAGATAAAACCAAGTTAGTTCATAAACCATAAGAAAATATTTACAAAGTGTGTTTTCCTCTTATACTAATTCTGCTCAACACAGGTAATGCTCTTTTTAGTAGTTTTACATATTTAATGATAACTTTCACTTTCAAACTAACTTCCAAACGTTAATCATACATAATCTAACATACAAATATGGTCATTAATTTATCTGATGAGTTTGTTAAATAACTTGAATTTTCATTTTTAAAAGGTGGCCTCAGTTCTGTGTGAGTGCTATATTCTATACTAACTAAAGCACTGCGCAATTTTTTGAAAAAAGTCCAAGTCGTTATTGGGCAATTTCATCAGTATCATAAGTTCAGTTAGTTCATAATGATGATGATGATGAAACGTAATTAATATCTATCTACTCCTTATGTTTTTCTCTTGTTCGCACTCGCAACGCGCATCGCTACGATTTTCGATAGCGTAACGACGACGACGAAGACGCGACGCAACGCAACGGTCATTTGATTTTGCCGCAGCAATATGCGGCACAAACAATCCAGCATCGACGCGACGACGCCGCGCCGTGACGCACACCGCAGCGTTGTGAAGAGCACGACGCGACGACGACAGCCGGCGCGTGTCGTACGGAATACACGCTCTACTATTCTATCTGCTATATTATATACTTATTGGGAATAGGTAAAAAGTGTATAGAATTTAACTTGTAGTAAATTTTATTAGACTCCATTCTATATCATATAAAATAAATCTAAAAAGGGGGGGGGGGGGGGGACTTTTAGTATGTTTGTCTCTTAGTCACTCTCTCTAAACCAAGTTCAAAATAAGCTTTAGATCATTCCAACCACAAACTTTCGTCGACTGGACTATAAGCCATTACTTGAGTGAGCTTTGTAGGTAACTGTGGTTGTCTTCGAAAGATAAGAGGATTAGTTACCTATGTTAGATAAAACTCGAGCAAAGTCAGATGCAAAACACCTGCTGAATGATCTCCCGACTAGTGTCCAACCGCTTGTTTCTTGCGAGCGCAATAAAAAAATTTGGACTGCCTCGCGCATGCCTTTCTCTCGTCGAAAGCGACGACCCGACAACGACACGACTTTACTAATTATTACTTAGAGTAGTTACATTGTCTGGCAGAGATGGCAGTGATAAGGCTGACAAAAGAGTGCGTGGTGAAATTAAACAAGCTATGGAATGAGATGACATAACCGATCGATAAGTGGCTTGCGCGGGCGGTTTATTCTTTTAGATATGCGTGTGTTCGAGGAAATAGGCATGCGTCGGAGATTCATAATATAGATTCATTATATAATACGCTGCTTCCCATGGTCTCCGCTATAACATCAAAAAGTGTGAATACATTGTCTTTAAGGCCGCCGGAAATAATCTCAAAGGCTTCCCAGAAATAACCCTAAATGGCATGAACATAAATAAAGTCACATCTTTCAAATATCTTGGGCATTATATCACCGACGACCTTAAGGACAATGTAGACATTGAACGTGAACGTAGGGCTCTAGCGGTGAGAGTTAATATGTTGATACGTAGGTTTTCCCGGTGTTCAGAGGAAGTAAAGGTAACGCTTTTTAAAGCCTACTGCCAGGGTTTCTACACTGGGAACCTATGGATCAGCTACACCAAACAGGCGCTTAGGATGATGTTGGGACTGCCTCGATTTTGCAGTGCATCGGGAATGTTTGCGGAATACCAGACGGATGGCTTCGCTGCCATCCTCCGTAAAAAGACCGCATCCCTGATGCGCAGGGTGCGCGACAGCCCCAACACCATCCTAAACACTATAGCAGGTAGAATCACCTCTCCCCTGTGGAAATGTTTCATGGGGAGAGTGATTTCATTTAATTTTAGTTTTAATTTCTAGTATTAGGTATAACTAACCCTAGTAATAAGTTCTTAATGTTTAATTTTACTAACAAATTATGGATCATTTAAGTTATCTGAAATCAAATTATTTTATTTATTTTTATTTTATTTATTTATAATATTGATTTGCCTTTTGGACTTCTAAATGTTTAGTAAGTAGGTGAACTGACTTTGTAGAATTCACGATCTTTTAGTACCAATAGCGGTAAGATGAAAAGATGCAATGATCATTTGGAAGTAAATACTAAACAGGGATGCAACGCTGCGGTGGTGATGCTGCTGATTGGGGAGAACTTGTGGAAGATTTGCTCGTAGCTATACAGCTCGTACCCTTGGGTGATGTAACGTAAAGCCCCTTCTCTGTAGGTCTAGTCAGAAACTATGGCAAATATGGATTACCTACGCTATTTAGAGAGACTATTTTCGCCAGATATGAGATAAGATTGATCTTATAGTTTTTGGAGTTTTTCTTCAATTTGTAATTTTTTTGCAAGGACAAGAATTTGACCAATTCTAGCTTGCTGGCTATTTCACCTCAAAAAGTCCTTTGATTCCCTTGTTCTGGTGTTGAGAAAGTGTGGTCGCGTGCGGTGAAAGAGTCGTTGACCGGCGCGCGGGGGCAACGAACGTCTTTGCGCATTGTGCCGCCCGCACCCCGCGCCCCGCGCCCCCCAACCACGCATCCACTCACACAGAGGGGATACTACGGGCTCTTGAAGAAAGTAGTATTATTGACTTTGAGACGGGAATTTGGCAAAGTAATAAAATGAAAAATACCCACTCATAAATACTTTAAATCATCTCGGCATATGTGCCGAGTCGATTTTAAAAGCTTGGGCCAAAAGTGAGTTTTGTTTTGTGTGAGTCGCGTAAAATGAGTCTTTCCAAACTAAAGTATTGTTTGTGCCACAGGGCGACGCATTATGAATTCTTTTTTTTTTGTTTAAAGTAGGTAAGTTTAATTTTACGCGACTTCTTACTCAAAAAATTACGTTCGATTGGCACATTTCACAGCCTAAAACTGTTAAACCTATTGTAATTTTAGACCGTCGTCATCGTAACTAATAAAAGTTCTTTCAAATATTTTTGATTATGTTTTATTCCCAGAAATATGTGAAATTACTTTTACTAGTTACGCTAAATACCTGCAAACTAAGTATTATTAGTTAAAAAGGGCTAAGCTTTCGTATAAACTTCGTATAGATTTAGCCAAATTCAACGGGACCTGGTTCTATTTTTGGGTAGGTTTCTATTAAAGTAATCAATCAGTTATCACTAGTGAAAAGGAATTAAAACGTGATCTAACTAAGAAAAAGCTACAAAACAGAAAGTAATCTGAATCGCATCTTCAAAGCTGAAAGTAGAAAGGCGAGCGCTGAAGGGCAGAGAAAGTTATACATTGTAGGAGTTGAGCTAGACGGGACCTACGGCTCCTAATCCAGAGTCTGTTGAAACTTGCTTCAATAGTTATATTTCGATATTGTTTTGATAAATTCTACCATAATTGTAAACTCAAGGCATTGAAATTTCATTTTTATATGGAGTTCTAAAATAGGGACTGCGTAACAGTTTCAAGGCTTCTAATATTTATCTAAGTAGCGTAGTTGTGCGTGAGTGTGTAATACTTGGGGGTAATTGTGCAGACCTCAAAGAGGCACTGGTGGGTATACTCATTATATAACAATACAGTGTCAACTTTTCAAGCTATTACAAAAACACCTTCTAGTTAATTTGTTATAAGGAGTCAGTGTAAGGAGGATTTTAGTTCGTAGTATCAGCTTATTCGAGTTTTCCTCCTTGACAAATCCCCCTTAGGTGGGAAAACTGGAATTGATTTTTCGATTCCAGTTTTCCCATCTAAGGAGGAAATTTTTTAACATACCTTATGTATGAACTAATGTAGAGTTAGAATGCCAGCTCTATGTGATATAATCAGCTGCATTAGACGCACACACACGCGCAATGCACTCACGCACACACGCGCGTTTCTAATGCCGGCTAGCGGCGCGCGCGCACTGGAGTAGAGTCTAGGATGCATTTTTACTATTCATATTTATTTTTCGCGAAAAACTAAGTGTTGTTTTAATTTTTTAATAAAAAAAATAAACTTACGCGATCAGAACAAATAATTATAAGTACTAAGCACGTCGGGAAAAAGAGGTACCTAGATAAACGCGATAAAAAACCCGTTGTCATTAGTACTTATAATTAAGTAAGTAGAGTTCAAAGAATATAAGACTTTTAGCCCTAGTTATACATCAAAACTACAGAGTGATCACAATTACAATCTTCTTAGCTAAATTAGCTATATAGAGAAAAGACTTCGTTTTAAATAAAGATAATATTTATTTTAGCATAATGTCATTATTTAACATTCCCTAGAACAACGTATATTTACTTCATCTTTCTGTGTATATGACCTTAGGGCTAAATCTTTTCTCTTTTATTAAAATCCTCTAAAATCTGCCCGCTGCATCAGGTGTATGCAGCCTAGGAATAGTTCGCCAAGTGAAAGTGAGCGTGCGTGTGTGTGTGTGAGTGCACGCACACCGATGCACTGGGCTGCTGTACAGGCTGCGTGGAAATGCATAGGAAAATACAAGGCAGGTTGGTGTAGGAGATTCCTAAAGTGATTCTTTTACTGACTGATCCAGAAGGTTTCGCTTGTTTCCTATTGTCGAATAAACGCCTGCTTTTCTTTATTGTTTATGATGGACATTATTTTTAGCGACGTTAATAAATCTATAGGATAGATTGTTGTACTCCTAGATGTTTACTATTGAAGTGTTTTGTATTATAATATAATGAATAGTTTGTTAAGAATGGTCACTACTAATCTGAATCACCTGAGTTTAATAATAAGTTAGATGTGAAAAAATATTCCTGTTCGCACGGGCTTCCGGCGTCCATGCCATGTCCAGCTATGATGCGAGTTGATGAGGATCTTATTGAAAAAAAAAACACAAGTTATAACACCTTTGTTGTTTATCCATCAATATAACTATCTTAACCCTACAGTACACTAACATCTATAATTATTTATTATGAAGTATTATTATTAGGTTTTTCTTGCAAAAAAATCACGCTGTAGATCGCGGAAGCGGCGCGCGCGCAGTCGGTGGCCGCCACAGCTTTCCTAAGAAAACACAAGGGAGCCGACGAGTGCAGCTGAAATACTGAAACGATCCACAACTAGTCTACGACCACGACTTGACTCGCGACGCACCGGGGGCGACGTAGCCTACAGTACTCAGCGATACAATAAAATGAAAATATTTTAAGGATTGCACCAGTAATTCCTGGGAATAACTATTACAAAAAAGAACAAATATACCCACTCTTTGTCATTCGTTGAAGATAGGGATCAAAAAAGGACCCTTATAACATTATTATCGTAACTAATAAGTTAGAAACCCATTGTTTGCTAGTACTTGGTGTCGTTTGGGGCCAGCCTAATCCTTTGTAACAAAGTAGCTGTACGATTAATTATCCCACTTCTTTTATAAATAAGCATAATTACATATTGCAAGCATAAGGCGCAAGTTTCTTAGGTAAAAGTTGTTTTAAAAAGTTGACGGTGACGATGCTGAAAATAAGAAATCAACGTAGACTATAAAGTGGATGAGGGTAAAATAAGATTATTTTGAATTTGGAACATTTACTCATGCACCTCTCAGTGTCAGTTTTTAAAAACACTAAACTTCAAACTATTTCCTAACTAAAAGACTCTGCTTTAACCATATTTAGTAAAACCAGAGGTTCTGTTTCTGTGTTTCTGAGTGTCCCAACTCTACTGCCACACTTTAGAAAAGAGTGTGACAAAAAAAAGTTTAACACTTTGACTGCGATTATTTTTTGGACGACTGCGATCTTTTTTTTAACCTAAAAAATTCGTGCTGCGGTTCCACACAGCGGTTGTGTTGCGCCGCACATGCGTTTCGTTCGAAAAATATTACGGCTGTGCTGAGTCACACAGATCTGTATTTTCTCAGCCGCTGCGCTAGTGTGGATTTACGCATATTAGTCACTTGTAGAAAACACATACCGTGTGATTTCAGCACTCAAAGTGTTAAGTACTGCTTGTCCATGGCATCCATGTAAATAATTATGAAACTGATTTATAGGAGCAATAAATAACTTTATTTATTTAAGACTACCCATATATACCTACATAAACTTGTAAGTTACGTTCTCAAATTATTTTAAACATTATGTAAGTTTTGTGCATTACCGCTTACAAATACTTTTAACAGCTCTTATTTTACAAAAATATAATTACAGCAAATATCAGACCACTAATTAATTGCTACTATCTCAATCAGAGCTCATTACAATATTGTAATTATCGTGACAAATCTCGCATATACCCCCCTCTCCCCGCCGCGCCGGAGTGAATGCACTCTCGTGTTATGTAAGCTTGCGCGAGCGCAGCACGCACACACGCGCACCTCTACAGTGAGTGTGTGTGTGTTTACTATCAAAATGTATCAAATAAAGCTTTTATCGTGATGCAAGATAGTGCAGTTCTGATGCTTAAAGATTCTGAATGAAAGTGATCGTTAATATTGATGTTAACGATTTAGGTTTGAATTAGTGTGAGTTGTATTTAGAGTTATGTTTGTTCTAAAACTAGGACGGAATTATAAGTTGAAGTACCTACACTTCAGATATTTAATAAACTGGGTCAATGGATATTCGAAAGATTGGGTATTAAAGTTTGTTTAGCAATTAGGCTAAAAACTTACTATCCACTATCGAAAACGTACTTTTGGTAAGCTATAAAATTGATTTTTAGTTCTAGATGATGGTTAGAGTATTGGAAATTTTAATCATCATCATCATCAGCCTATAGCAGTCCACTGGCTGGACATAGGCCTCCCCCAATGAGCGCCATAGCGCCCTGTCTCCAGCTTGATGCATTTTTGGAAAATTTAAATGCAAAGCGATAAATCAAGACGAAAAGCTGTTAAGAATAACTGTCCAATTTAATGTAACCAAGTAAAATGTAGCGAGTAAACGATCGTACTGCAAACGGATTAAATTAGAACTTTCTACTCAAGACTCTTGATGATATCTTCAAACAAGAGTCGCTTCGCTGTTTTACTCGTTAAAAATTAGCTTCAATATTACCGATCACGATTGAGTTGACTATTTGCTTGTGTTGGCCCCTCCTCCTCAAACATCGTTCAATATGGAAAAATTAGGAAATGGTAATAAATTGTATGAAAATTGCAGAGAATGACGTAGTGGGAAAATGGTGAAATGGGAGGAAGTACATAAAGCGACAGAGCCCACTGCACCCATGTGATAACACATGCAGGATACCTTTAATGAAATTAATATTATGAATTCTAAATTTTGGATGTACCTATGTATGGATGTTTGTTACTTCTTCACGCTCAAACTACTGAATAGATCTAAGAAAATAATTATTCTAGAGATGTTGCATAGAGCCCTTGGCTCGCAACGAATCAAACATACACTTTTTATACGATACATGAGTTACCTGTAGGGAAACTAAATAAATATATATGTATGTACATATGTTTACTATAAACATGGACAATCCACACATCATCATCTAGCCCCAAGCTAAGCAGAGCTTTTGTTATGGGTAGGTGTTGTACTAAGCCTACTGTTAATTATACATACTATACTCAATACTCAATATATTTATTGTTGTCATCACATTGGCTTAATAAGTAGGTTCTTATGTATAGAGTAGTATCACAATGTGAACCCTATTGGGCGTGAACAACAAGTGGAAGGCAGACCGAGGTTGTTTTTAGTAAAATATAAATATGTAGGTACTAAGGTAAGTAGAACCTACTTGTCTAGTAATTTTAGTAATGATTATATTTTATTTGCCTTATCATAATGTCAGTTGTATTTATTTATTCTTATCATAATGTCAATTTGTCCATTTGTGACTATTATAATGTAGTTATTGATATAATGTAAGTCGGTAGGTAGGTGAAGAGTACTGAGAGTGAATATCTAAATTGTTATGCAGACGTTTCGCCGCAATCGCACGAAAGTATCTAAAGTGGTGTAATGTACTGCAACACTGTATGACAAGTCGCGTGATCTGGACAAAACTGAGGGAAAACTGTTAGAATACTAGCATCGGCCTATGGCTTCACTCACGTGGTACCTGTATAATATGTATACGTAGTCATGATTTTAAATTGAACTAGTAAGTTCTGAAGATGGAAAATTATCAGAAAAAAACCATTACAAATTAATAAATAAATAAATAATGCTGGACAATTCACACAGCATTATCTAGCCCCATGGTAAGCAGAGCTTGTGTTATTTATGGGTACTAGATAACTGATATACATAATACAATACATAGATAGATATTTTTATTATACATAGCAAACGACCAGAACACCCGGAATAAATATCTGCAGATCGTACACACAATTGTTCCGAGGCAGGAATCGAACCCGCAACCTCCTGCGTCGCGGGCGGACCTTCGCCCACCGCGCCACATCGGTCGTCAAATTACACCAGTGAAGGGTATATAAAAATTAGAAAAGCAGTATTATTTTCAGAAAATCTTTGCTCTGCTCACAAAGAGAAAATGACTCGTATTTTTTACGTTTTTGGACATCCACTAATGCGTTCAAATGACGTGATAATTTCCTTGCGTTGTTGCCAGCTCTAACGGCAAAATGGACAGATGTGACGACTAGTTGACAGATTAAACGATAATATGCCATTGATTTTTATGATGACAAGTGTTCCAGCGAATACGGGAGGAGTAGGTTATAGATTTTAAAACTTACGGAGCAGATTTATAAAGATTTTTTGTTGTTTTTATAGTGATTACCACTTACGGAAACTTCTAAGAAATAAAATAATATCCCTAAAATGTACGGTCTCGACGGGACATGAACCCGCAACCTTCCCTCAGTACAAGAATGTGCTTCCCATTGGGGCTTGAAACGCATTCATCGACGAGTCGACACATAGAATCAAAAAGTAGGTAATTTAATTTGTTTTTGAAACAATTAATCTATTTCCCCATGAAAGTCATTTCAAACGGGATATATTTATTTACCATGATTTGATTTTTGAGTTTTTCCAATATTTCGGCACAGTTTCATGCCAACCATGTTTATACAAATTAATTATTTTACCAAAATCGATGTATATATTAATTTATACAACGTTATTAATAATTACTCTCAAAACATAAGATAATATTTAAAAAAAAACACCCAAAAATAAGCATCCCAATACGGCTGGTCACCGCGGGAGAGCTAGACCAAAACCCTCCAAGCTCAGAAATAACCAGAGATACAGAAGGATATTAGTAAAGTAGGATCACTGCCTAATTATCGAAGGAAAAAATACAAAAATGAAATATTAAATACAAGAAATAATATGACGCACAACGAGATCAAGAACTACGATCATAATAAAAATGAGCTGGAGGAGGCCTGCACCCGAAAGGAGTCCTAACCAACATAATTTTAATTAATCTTAATGCATGCAATTATTATATTATAAATTATTTGAAATGATAGATAGATAGATAGAAAATTCTTTATTGCACTTCAACTATAAACTATGTACAGTAATAACTTAAAAATTAAGTACAATTGGCGGTCTTATCGCTCAAGAGCGATCTCTACCAGACAACCATGGATGGATAGGATCGTCGTAATGATCATAAGAATCTAACTAAATATATATGTTTAATTTTAATTTAATATGATTTGACTTAAATAAGGAATATAATGTATAAAAGCTATTAATATTTTTTACATATTAATCATTATGCACTTTTACTGTTACTATTAAGGTAATGGAATAAATGGCTTTTTTATTTTATTTTATTATTAATAATTAGAATTAAGAACATGACATGTAACAATAGTTACACGTTATCGGTATATGCCTGGAAGAAATAGCTTCTAAGCGATAAGGCCGCTCATTGTACTTGTCGCATGTAATGTATTTTTGTAATGATCTGTATCTGGTGTACAATATATGTAGTATTTTTGTAAGTACTTAGTAAAGTAAAGTAAAAGTAAAAAGATTTTTATTTTGTCAGAACAGAGACTCTTATAAACTAAACTTAGATTAACAGACGACAGAGACTGACAAAAATCGGTCTCCACTCAGCATGTGCTATGGTAGAGCAGATCGTACCATAGCGCTGGTCTTCCGCGGAGACCGTGGTGCGTAAGGTGGCCTAATATAGTAAGGAACCAAACAAAAATATAAATTAATCAACAGAAACAAAAAACTGTATGTACTGTAAACAATATTATTTAAAATAAAATATTAATATTTTATTTTTATTATCTAAAATTAACTGAACAGGGGTGGCGAGATAACGAAGAGGCCTATACCCTATACTCTACTCAGCAGTAGGTGTTACCGGCTGATTAGATAGATAGATAGAATAAACGAACTGAACTGTAGTCAGGAGGCTAGTACCCATAGCCAGTAACAATCGTCGTGAAAGCTCATTGGACAATGCCGAGGAAGCCGTGTACCAACAGAAGGTATTGTTTCAACGACTCTATATTTTACAGAATTACACAGGTCGGTAGTTGCCCAACATGTGGACTGTGGATTGGGAAATGTAGTTTCGTTCCTGATGTTTATTGCATTGGAAGGTTTGGTCTGCTGGCTGAGGGATGTTGAGGGTCCCAATACGTTTTATGTTACCGTCCCGTTGGTCCCGCTTCACCCGCGCGGTGATAGATATTTTGGATAATATACAATATATCTTTATGAATCGTAGCGTATGTGATATTCTGATATGTAAGCTATATTATTGAGAAGTTTCATCAAAATGAATTCAGTAGTTTTTGCGTGAAAGAGCAACAATTTCAAGTCCAGTGCTGGCCGTGCCTCAGATAAACATTTTATTCATAATACGTCAAATTATACTCTCTCTCAAATTACCTCCCTGAACAAGGAGGGTGTTGCCATGATCACCACGCATCCCAATTTCTTCTGTCCCAATAAGCAGCAAGTCATCACCACGCGCGGACGGATTGTTTTTTGTATTTACTTATTTTTAGAGAATATACATAATTACTTATATTAACACTCTTTAAACCCGTAGGTGTTGATCGCAGTGTAGGTGTTAAAAATACACAGAAGGACGCTTCTCGCTTAAATTATATATATCTACTCATACAAAATTATAATTTTATTTAATAATTTTTTTACTAATTTAGAGATCCTGTCTAGGTCTAGGTATGGAGTATGGTGTGCAATGCAACCAAACTCAAACTACTTTGTTTCTTGAGGCTTACAAAATAAGCACTTGTCTTGGACAAGTCATTCTTTGTACCATAAATTATTATCGTATAAGATTATTTAAGAACCGACCTTCTATTGGAATATAAAGGTTAGCAATCTAGGCCTGGCATTAGATTACGTAAAGTAAACTCTAGACCTAGGTCCTAGGTAGTAGGTACCCTAGACACACAAAGGCACGGAGCCGCGCCGGCGAGAGAAAGTCTGCGCCGGCGGATTATATGCAAATGTAGATCTAAGATGAAACGGATGGATTTGGAGCTGGACACGATCTGGCAGGTTCCACGTCAAAGGCACCTCAATATTTAGAAAATATGGTAACCTAGTATTACCATAGTTTCTAAATATCATCGTCATCAGCTATGTTAGCCCACAGATGGATATAGGCCTCCTCTAATAAGCGCCATAGCGCCCTGTCTTCAGCCTGACGAATCCAGCATCTGCCTGCAGTCTTTCGCAGGTAGAAACTACGTTTATCGAATCGTGGTTTCCACTCAAGAACACTCTACCCCAGCGATCGTCGCTTCTTCGTGAGATACGGCCGGCTCACAGCCACTTCAACTTGTCCTGCGAAATACTGCAGGCAGATGCGGCAAGATGAAGATAGGGCGCTATATCATATGGGTAGACATAGGTCTTCCGGGCATAGGCTGCTGGATATAGGTCCAGCAGTGGACTAATATCCTAATATCAGTTTATGATGATGATGAGGTAATATAGGTACAGTAAGACAGTTGCATAAGTACTGAGCCCCGCGTGAGAAGGAGAAATGCGGCTGCGGTCGCGGTCGCCTCGCTCGCGCAACCGAGACACCCGAGACGAGCCTCTGTACCACCTCCATAGCTTACTCCGGAGTCTATGTAACATGGGGAACTCTGCTTAAGATATACAACAACACATGAGTATTTATATACTGAATATGTTGGAAAATCAACGGCTTAAACTAACTTAATCAATTTCAGTAATAGCGTCAGAGGGCCGATTAAATATTTTCGAGTATAGTTAAATTATTGCTGTAAAATCCACACAGCAACATCTAGCCCCAAAGTAAGCAATGATTGTGTTATGTTACGAACTGATGTGCTTCAATATATTACATTACATACATAAATATTTTTAATCTACATAGAAAATACTCAGAATACCCGGAACAAATATCTGCAGATCGTACAAATATTTTGTCTCGAGCCGGCAAACGAATACGCAACCTCTTGCGTCGCAGGCGGACCTTTTCCCGTTGCGCCACGGAGGTCGTCAAATTAATGGTCATTTAAAGAGTCTAGTACAGTCTGCCTCAGTATTTTTTTCCCTATCTTTACTTGCGGAGTCTTCTTCAATAAAGATGAAATATAAATGTTTATTTCAATTATATAATCAATTGCTCTAACCAAAGACATCCGATGAGCTGGTTGTCTGTTCTACCACTGCAGTACTGGATGGAGTACAACATCGACAGGGTAATATGTATCGGCGCCAGAGCTGATTGGGATATACTGTATCTACCTATTTACGAAACTAAAAATTCGGAATATCGCTGCTCCATTTTTACAATTCGTTGTTGTTACAGTTCGTGTTTTCAGCCCTTCGCCATATTGCGCTGTATTATATTTTTTTTTTTTTTTAACTAAAAGCTTTTATTTATTATATGTAAGAATAGAAAATAGACTAAGAGCAAAAAAAGCCTAACAATTAAAATAAAACCGCAAGATTAAGCTTAAAATTAGTAATTTAAAAAAATACATATAAATTATTGTAAACCCCAGAAGTGATGAACGAATTACGAGGCGCTTCAAATGTGAATTGGTGTGACCTCTGGCTCGGGCACAGCCTTGTGAGTGGACTGTAGAAGCGAAACTACTGACGGTCGTCTGTACCTAAGTATTGTCCATGATCAACAGCAATTAAAAAAAGGGGGAGGATTAGGGGAATGCGCCTGGGTTTAATATAAAAAGAAATCCCTAAAAAACTTAAGCTTGTACGATACCTACACATTCTTGTTGCCTTTGTTCAGTATATCTAAATACTATTTATATCCGATATAATACGTATAAATAAATACGGCTCTGTCAACTGCAGGTAGCAGAAACATCTAATTAATAATGGTGGATAATTCTATAAACAGGCATGTTTGTGTCATCTCATCAATAGGAGATCCATATGACATAAATGGTTAAACTAAAATACGAATTAGGAAAAGACAAATGTAGATTACGTTACATTATGGTAGTGCGTAAACGGGGGTAGGGTTGTATTTGGTAGTGGGTAGTCATCATCATCATCAGCCTATAGTAGTCCACTGCTGGACATAGGCCTCCCCCAATGAGCGCAATATCATCCAGCTTCCATTCCAGCAGTCTTTCGCAGGTCGTCATCCCACCTGGTCGTAAGGCGTCCTACACTAAATTTACCGAGTCGTGGTCTGCACTCAAGAACACGGTTTCCCCAGCGGCCGTCGTAGGTTCTTCGCGAGATATGGCCACTGCCACTTCAGCTTACCTATTCTTAGAGTTATATGTTGATAACTTTGGTTCTCTGTCGGATGTATTCGTAACGAATCCCATCCTTCAGAGTGGGTAGTGGGTATTAGGTAATGGGTATTTGCCGCTTGTAGTTTCGCTTCTACACGCGTTCTCGTATGGTAAAGTGTAGTGCACACTGCGTCCTCAAATTGCAACCTCGGAGACGACCTTTGCCAAGGCTGCCGGTGCGATAAACTTTCGTAATTCAATTCGCAAGTGTGCACAACATTCGTCAAATATTGACTACGCAAATACGTCTTAAAGTTTTTAGTTTTACACATTCGAAAATTCAAATATTTGAAAGAAAGAATGAAAGATATTTTATTTTTAACTACAACCAATCACACATACAAGATCTTAAAACTATATATATATTTGAATGAAGTACAGATGCACTTCGCTCTACTAGCTGGCGGACAATTTGGCTTGTAAGTGTTCGCTGCTACCACACTACACAGCAGCCAAAGTTTTCCATAGGTTTTGTTGTCACTTTCATTTCATAAGTATAATTAATTTATCTCTTTTAACACTGTAAATGCACTGTAATATAAAACTTTATATTTCAGGTTGTTTGATCCGCCGCGAAACATTAATAATGTTGTCAGTCACATCGTACTACGACCTCAAATTTTCAGGAGTTAGGTGTTATGCTTTGAGATTTTTTGCTTTACTAACAATAAAAATGCTTATTATTTTTAATTTTATTTTCAATTAATTTTTAATTGTAAAATAAGTACAATACAAAGTGTGACGTAGCTAGGCGGGAAAAGAGCTCACCTTGGCTGACGCGCTTCCCGCGGCCTCGCTCGCGGCCGCCAACGCTCGGGCAACATCGCCACGCGTCGGCGCCGCTCGGCTCTGCTCGCCTCGCGTCGGGAACCTTCGGCTGTCCTCGCCTGAAATCGGCAATTATTTTGTGGGTGTATTTTGAAATTTATTGATGATTGTACTTGTTTAAGGTGGCCTTATCTAACCTGGAGCAGGATGATGAACAAGGGAGCTTGCTGACTGAAAACTACCCTCTTTCGGAAACTATTTACAAACGGCGGTATTTTTCAAGTACGAGAACTCTACATTCTGATAGAGGTAGTAACAAAGTTACTTTATTTTTGAGTTTTTTACGTTATTCGAAGTTTTATTTATGTTTTTTATGAGCGCTGGGACTGGCAGGACCGTTTCAAACTTATGCGCTTTTCAGGGTCCTGTTGTATTTTAGTTTTATTATGTTTTTATTTATTCTAAATAAAATTGATTACAATTTCGTTTAAAATTTCCATACAGAACTTTGTATATTATCAAAAACCCTGGTTTTAATTTAATAATCATAATTATAATTAATTTATTTCAGGCAACATAAGTCTAGTACAGGATAGAAAAACCATTTATTATTTAGGTAGGTTATACCTATATTTAGCTTTACATTTGCGAAAGCGATCTAGTATTTATGCGAGATCGTAGAAATGCTCTGTCATTTCTCTCTAGCCAGCAGTCCGCGGGTGCTAGGCGGACAGTCAGCCTCATAAATATTTAATCGCTGTTTGCTAAAACGAGATTATTTAGAATGTTTTCGTTTGTCGTGGCATTTCTTTTTATATTCCGAACTACATTAAGTTGTTTACTGAATTTGTTCCCAAGATCGGCTCTACTGGCTTTAAATGTTTGTGCATTTTAAATATTCAGCGTTTCAATATTATTAAACTTACGCGATCTGAACAATAATTATAAGTACTTCTTAAATATAGTATTTATCGCCACCTCTTCCCCGACGTTTCAACAGGTTTACACATTGCGGTAACTCCAGTACTCCAGTCATGCCGTGCCCACGACAGTATTTAAACCTGTTGAAATATCGGGAAAAATAGGCAAATATAAATATCCGTTATATATTAGTATTATGAAGCGTTTCATACTAAAATTATTTATTAGTAAATCACAGCTGTACATAACAAGTATATTGAAATACATACATTGAAGTATATTGTATTTTAATACTTCTGATGAAGCAAGAAAAGATTATTATAATCCTACGATTAATGATATTTCTACAGAGCAAACTAAATATAATTTTCGTTTTCTATGTATAATAAAAAATATCTATCTATGTAATGTATTGTATTATGTAAGTATATTAGTTATCTAGTACCCATAACACAAGCTCTGCTTACAATGGGGCTAGATAATGCTGTGTGAATTGTCCAGCATTATTTATTTATTTATTATGTAGATACGAAGATACTGTGTTGTTCTCCCGAGGCACAAGTCTCTTGTGAGTCTAGGCGACAAGAGCAATCTGTGTGTTATGTGTATTAAATGAATGATTATTAAAAATAAAAAGTGTTGAGGCTATTTTTATAAATAACCTTTATGATGACTCAAAACTCACAGCAGAAAAAATAAACTTTACTTCAATAATACTAACTTTTAAGACAGGTACTTTTTTCTTCGGTTTTTTTTAAACAGTGAAGTAAAGATTAGTCCACGCCATTTTTTCTTAAAAACTAACTTCACCCTCGGGACAGGAATGCAAAACATTTTCTGATTGCACTAAACGAATGTTCCAAGTTTCTAAAACTCAGTGCAAAGCACCCAGACAGAGATAAAAAACCTTTTCCAGGTGTCGCCAAACGATAGGATAGGCTCTCCAGTCACACCAATGCACCGTAGAGCTTTGAACCTTCCGAGCTTTCAGGAGGTGAACGCCTCGCGCCCGGCCATAGCCCCTGAACATAAATCAACCACAGGACAAACCACCAATTTTTCTACTTCTCGCGTCACGCCTCCTCGTCTGGACCATAAAACAAAATGTCATAAATGACAGCTCCTATTTTACGAGCTTTATTTGGCACACATCCATTCCCATTCGCTCGATACGTTTGTTACTTGTTATATCAATTAGAAAATAGAAAGACGTCAGTTGACCCAATTTCTTAAATCCACAGCCATTTCGGGGTTTGACAATGATAACGCTAGTTAGGAGCAATAGAAGTATACGCATGGATTGTGCGAGGGGGCGCGGTGCGCCGCCCGGTTCAGTGACTTGTCGACCGCGCGAGGAGGCGGACGTGCGCCGCGACCAACGTGCCACCAACTACGAATCTCAGTGTTCGAAAATCAAATTTGCTGACAGTGACAGGAGTGTTAGTGCTGTTTTGGATTTATATTACCTTAAACTGGATTGTCGTACAATTAAATACTAATTGTACGTTGTGTTGTGGACTGATCTGTGACCATTTGGATTGCGTTTTGGACTTGGTGAGTACTCTACTGAAGGTTATTAATTTTGTTTACATCGTGTTTAATGTTATTTTTATTTAAATTTTAAGGGCAACACAACCCGTACGTTTTTGTATTTTATTTTAACCCTTTTAGATATTTTATTATACTGTCAATGCACTGATAAGTAAATATTATTGAATAATTGCATTAATTACTTTGCAATTATAGAGTCAATTAGATGAATGTTATACGAGCACCTTGTAGCTTTATCATATAAATATTCGCAGCTTGTTGACATTGTCACTGAAACACAAACTGAACTAATTCCAATAAAAACCACAAAAGATTAATAAACCTACAAAATAAATATATTGTCACACCTCGAATAAGAGATAAAAAAAACAAAATAACATAGCATTCATATCTAAATATAATAATATACTCTAGGTAATATAATGTCAATAGACTGTTTGAAGGCAGATAAAGACGTATTAGTTTTCACGTTTATTATTCCCACAATATTAATAAATGCAATATTAATTTAAACCAAGAACTCTATGGCTACAATTCCTTTACCAAGGAGATTCATATTATTTCGACCTCCTCCATAGTTTACCTTCTGAAACAATGAGCGTCCATCATCATGGCTTGTTGACAGTCTTTGATGTTGTTGTTTTGACACTTTTGACAACCGCAGGCGATGTCAGGTCGCAAACTGAGCTATTTAGGGTTAACAAAACAATTTAAACGGGACATGTTTCATTTCTCTGAATTTTGGATAATCTACCTGAAATTGTTGTATTTTTCTCTACTAAGAGAATATTTGTACGAAGAGTAAAGTAAATTGTAAATTTTCAATGAAAACTGAAAGTTCAATGAAATCTGCGCACCATGCAACCTTGAAATTCAGTAAAAGTAGGAAGTGACCTTTACACGACAACAACGACCTTTGGCTCTAAGGGCACCGGTTAGGTCAATCGCTGCTACCTTTTTTGGAACTTTTATGTTCAACCAGTATTTACCATTATCTTGTTTTTGGAACAGCCTTATTTACCTTACTTACCTTCCGTACTCTCTTTTATTTTATGTTCTAACAGTATTTACCATTCCCTTGTTTTGAGAACAACCTTATTTACCTTACTTATTTACTACCCGCCTTACTCTCTTTTATCTTGCTATCCATATATATATTTTTTATTGTATATAAAATACAAAATAGTAGAGATTTATATTCAATAACACAGCCTTCTAAAAGCTAACAACACCTGCTTGCTTTGCTATGTTTTCTAAAAAAATCCTCAAAACCTTTAAAAGTAACCTCTTTTGAAGGAGTAACTCTTAAGCTGTGTGTCCACTGAATCGGAATCGTACGCAGCTTGATCTCGGGAATACCCAAAATTTGTAACATAAAGGTACAATTACATGTTGTCACCAGTCTTCAATTACGCACGTCTGTTTTGATGACAGATTTTAATTCTATTGTAATTGTTGTCCCTTTATACGCATTACAATTACAGGAATAAAGCGAATGCGGAATAACGAAAATGAATATACGGAATTAGTAACATTCTAAAAATTAATATGCCATACAGATATTCTCAAATGTTTAATGTGAAAACCCTGAATTAGGAACCCAGCTCTGCTACGGTCTACCCTATCTTTTTTCACCAAAGAATAATAACTTAGTAACAGCAATTGCAACAATCGTTCCGGAATAGACTAGAGCCAAAACCACCAAATAGAATATGAGAGATGTCTATCTATTAGTATAATAAATAAATTTTCCATACAATACTTATCAAAGGCCACCTCGAAATAATCGCCTGTGACTAACGAACGCCTGCATCGTTCGGCGCCGGCCTTGAGCTCTGAGAAGGAACTGCGCAGTAGGCTTTGTTTAAAAAAACAATGAATAAATGATCAGGACTAAGTTTTCGGAAAATTTTCAACGAGAGTTTTCCCCATATGAGAAGAATACAATGATTTGAATCCAGCAAGACCCATTAAGGACACATGTTTATATGTTTTAATCGACACATATTAACCAGTTCTCTGGAAATGTATTTCAAAATATTCTTATGTGTTTAATTTCTTCCGAAAAAAACTTTATGGATACAACCTAAAAGGTTAAATAACAATAAAACGTCTAGAGCGCTTTCAAAGAAGTCCTCTAGACGCAGCACTGTGGGTAGTGCGTCCGAAAGAATTAAATGAATTTATCGTTGAAAAAATCTGTTCGGCCACTAATTGCTGCGGGATTTCTTCCGTGAAAAGTACTTTAGGCGGGAATATAATCACGTATTATCACGTCTCTGGGCGGAAAATATCACCCTCTATCGGTCCACAACAATCGTATCGGATAGAGTAAGTTACCCTACTGTTTTTCAATGAACACCGCTTAGCAATAGTCTACGCTGGCTCTATGAATAGTTGATAATAGTAGATGGCTAGTACCTACTCAGAGCTGTTTACTATTTATCACATTTGTCCTCTACCGCTGATAATAACATTTCCGCCTTGTCCCTTACTACGTTATCTAGTGATCGATATTTATTTATAGCTTAACTAGAAGGGATTAGGTTTAAATCTTGAATGAAGACAGCTGGGTAATAGGGAAGCATTAGGAACCACTGCGTTAACACTGTCTCAAAGGGCTAAAACAGAAAATTTTTAAAACATCTGTTGACCTCTGTAGCGCAGCGGGTAGAGGTCCGTTTCGGATTCGATTCCCGCCTCGGAACAAATGTTTGTACGATTTGCAGATATTTGTGCAGAGAGTTCTGGTGTTTTCTATGTACCTATAATAAAAAATAAATAGTAATTTATTGTATGAAGTATATCAGTCTTCAAGTACCCATAACACAAGCTCTGCTTAGCTTGAGGCTAGGTAATGCTGTGTGAATTGTCCAGCATTATATATATATATAAATAAATAAATAATAAATAAATAATGCTGGACAATTCACACAGCATTATCTAGCCCCATGGTAAGCAGAGCTTGTGTTATGGGTACTAGATAACTGATATACATAATATAATACATAGATAGATATTCTCTCTTCTAAGCCTTCGTGATAGCAAAATATTCTAGTTACTAAATATTTCTGGTTTCATAGAAATTAACTTGAACCTTAATACGAGGGTTACTTAAAGAGCTTTCTGTACTCTTTCGTAATAATACTGATCTTTCAGAAGAGTCCGGTAGAGGCGCAGTTGTCGCTAAGTGCAAGGCCGAATGCACTGATACTGATAGGTATTATCTACGGATGCATGTTGTGAATAAACGATCACCACTTGACGCACAAGTGCATGAAGAGGAGGACCTCTTGTTAGGTTCAAGCTGTTTTTGCTTTGAAAGAGGACGTCTAAAACTAGCATAGCTACAGGAAACGAAGAAGAAGAAGAAGAAATATATTTTATTTTTAATTACAACCAATCACACATACAAGATCTTAAAACTAGTTATAAAAGTACATTTGGTAGCTATACTATGCGGATTGTAGCTAAAAATTTAGGAAATGGCTCACGAATTAACAGGAATTATGGTAAATATCCCGGTATTAATAACGAATTAAGAGTACTTCTAGTCCAATAATTTAGACAATATTAGGAATACGAATTAAGTCTGTGGGTTGAGCATGGCCCAGAGTCCGGTCCGATGGGCTTATGTGGTCCGCAATCATAAACAAATACTAAATAAATAACTTTATTTTATTTCAGTTGGGTTTAACAAAGTAGGAGATAAAACTAAGAAGCCAAGACAAATGTGCGGGTACTCATCTGTACAGCATAAAATCAGTATCTTTAAAAAAAATCGTAGCATGTAAAGTGAAACAAAGACCTTCTTTGACAAAGTAATGTTCAGTGTTTCTATGTATACTTCATATGCGGTATAAAGTCTTTCGTTTTATCGGTAGTCTATATCATGGAGAATTAGACGGACATACCTACATAAAAAAACATACACAAATACAGCCAAACTAGTATAGTATTATTAGAATAGAATATACTTTATTGCACAAAAGTTGTACATAGGCGAGCATAATGCTTGATAGCATTCTCTACCTGCTAACCCATTACTATATCTGTTGCCGGACATACAATGTCCTCCTTTTTTCAAAATCGGTGGTGTAGGTACACGTACGTACTTCACATAAAATGAAATCATTCATTCAGTTTGTATACTTATACCTTTTACGTACGAAAACCTGTCAATTAAAATCGTTATTTGTGTCTTTTTCTCACTCTGACATAGAAGAAAACACGGTTAAGAGAGGTTTTCTTATCAAGAAATATTGTAATATTACAGGGAGAAGTGACAATTTCATGCATTACCATATTACACATGAAATTGGTTTTAGCGTTGATTACTGGTACTTTCCGTAAATACATCGCTAATGAATCATAGTACGTACCATATTTAGGTATATACTTAACACTTTGACAGCGGATCACGTACTACGCACGTGACGCTTATTTTATCCTAGTTAGCCGCATACATAATTAGCGTACCATTCTGGGCACGCCGGCACTTTTTGACCATTTTGTTACTTTTATAGAAAAACGCAGTACGTGATCAGCGTCTCCAACAAAAAAAACTGTCACGGACAGGGGACGTGATCGGCTGTCAGAGATTGGAAATAAATAAAATGCTTGGCTATCAAAGTGTTAATATACTGGTTTCCATTGGATCTAGCCCCGCATTCCGCTAGGTCAGCTGTATCTGGTCTAGGACTCTTGACAATGACATTGACTTTGACGGTACACTTGATTTCATAATTCTATGAAGGTTAGACTCTAGAGCACGCCGATTTTTATATAGGCTTTTGTTTGCTGAAATATTTTGAACCGAGTATAAGAAAATGTTGGCCATCGCGGTCATTAGAGGAGGCTGTACCCAGCTGTGCACTAGTACAGGCTGATGATGATAATGAGAAAACATTTAGTGTTTGTATGAGTAGTTTGGTTAGTTGTTTGCCGATAAAGAGAACCATGGGATGCAAATAATAAATTGATATAAGTAAATAAGTAGTCATATCATGTAAATACAATAAATGCAAAAGTACCTTTGTCTGTCTGGAACCTTTTCACGACATAAATACTGAAATAGTGCCTCGGAAAAAATAAAGTTTGTAGGTATACAGTAGGGTAGTCTATATTCTTTTCCCTCTTATAAATGTTAAGGTGGTGGGCAAACCCGTAGGCAGTTCCTAATATCATTATGAAGAGTCATGTAAAGTGACATAATATATCACGATTAGAGTCTCGTTTCTCAGATGGAATAAACGCGAATAAAGCAGTGAAAGTAATTTCTCTAATAAAATGAACATGTTATCCGATCATTTAGAATCTTCGGTTGAAAGCGATTACAAAGCTTAAATTCTTTCTTGCGATTTGTGACCTTAGACTCTGGTTGTTAGAGTTTATTTCTGATTGGTGTGAAGAATTGTCGAAATTGCAATAAAGTCATCGCATGACACGCGATCTTTTGCGTCGGTCAACAGTTTTCTTTTTAGCTTTTACAACGACATTAATGTGTGAGTTGGCAGGTTGAGGTTTTGTGCAGTTTAATTTTACTAACCATCTTTAAGAAGAATCATTAACGAACGGATGGATAAAAAAGAAATACAAATATGTTTTCTAAATTTCTATTGACAGGCAAACTAAGTGCTGTCTAATGTGAGACCAAAATAATATTACACCTAATTTTTAGACAGTAAAACAAGTTAAAATTAACAAAACTTTCTTTGTCAATAGTCCCGGGATCCTGACTACCCTTTGCGCAGTCCACATTATAATGTAGCACCTTGTATATGTCCAGATCTGGAATAAACCAAACGCTAGTAATAAAATGTGTTCCGCATATCTGATGCGCGGGCGCATGCAGCGAGCGTTCACCGCAAGAAAGTGAAAGTCTTTCGCGTCACCGCCGCCGCCGCGCCGGCGCGCCGCCGCCGAGTTGCATCGCCGCGCCCCGCGCAGCTCAACGTAATGTCAAGTGGTCGGGTGCGTCTCCACTGCTTTTATAAACTGCTCAATAAAAAACAAATCGCTTTGAAGTTCCCTGTAAAACAAATACATACATCACACCGTCTTGCAAGTTCCTTGGGCCTCCTTAGTGTATGGACCAGAATTAGCGAAAAACACAAAATACTCTCTTTACTCTTTATTGCACTAGACAGGAAAAAGACAAATACAGAATGTGTTGTACAATGGGCCGCCTTATCGCTTAGAGGGATCTCTGCCAGGCATAATACTATATTTTTCTTAACTGCTTGCTTTAGGTATACGTATTACAAGATTTGATATGCAAAATGTGTTAAAACAGTGTTTTGTCATGACGGGAGTAACGACCCTGAATCTAAGCCATTTGATAATGTTTTATGACATTTATCTATGAAGTCTGGTGAACTTTGCACCCGAAACAAATTAAAAACTTGCTCAATTTCTTGTCTTGAATCTACCGGGTTAAATTGTGTGATAAATATCCTCGGTAGAGATCGTTAAAGACCACCAAATTGTCACTTATTTTGTATTTTTATATCGTGTTTGTTTTATTTTCAAGTGTGCAATAAAAGTATTGTACCTATGTCTATCTACCTATCTATAATTCCAGATCAGACTTGCATCTACAGGTATGCACAATTTCTGTTCAATCCGCAAGAGCATTAATGTGCTGTGATGCAAATCAAACTCTACATTGCTTTCCCTTCTTCATATCTACAGAATATAACTTCATAGTTTTATTTAATATCTGGACACCAGTTTTTTCACAACTTTGAATCCAAAAAACCATAAGTAACCTTAACCCAAAGGAACTCGGTGTGACCTTGCGCGTGACTAACACTCGCATACACATAAACTCGCAATAAACAGACGAACAAGTCTACTTCTAATCTGAAGCGCCAAGGTTCGCGATTTTTTCTCCAATATACGCTCTCCTTGACACACTTGTGTCGGCGAAAAATACGATAGCTCTTCCAAATCAGCCGCTCGTACTAAATTATGCGCGCGCGCCGCCCCGCCCCGCCCCGCCGCGCCGCGCCGCCGCGGACGGCGCGGGACGGTTTGAATGACTGGCTTGCTAGGTACTCTTGCTAGGATTGTTACATTTGAATGTTGGTTTCTTTTCTCGTAGTTTGCTATGTTAGGATAGTTTCGTACATCTACATACTATATTTTTAAGATATATTTCGAAATCAAATAGATTTCTTGTTGTTTGCATTTTATTAATCGTATGGGTTTAGAAATACACGGGAATCGCCTTAAAGGGTTACAAAATGTCCAGAGTATAATCATATTAACCATTTTTGGCATTTATTTCGTACGTTGCGTTTGAGTTTTCAGGACTAAGTGCACTTTTATGACGTTGACGGGCTGAGTCTGACCAGGCTTCACTGTTACCTAAGATAAAGGACTAGAAGTTCATATAGAGTATCTGTCCATACAATTATTCGTCAAAGGTCGTAGAAAAGTCCGTGTTAAATACCATGAGCCGTAAATTAATTAAAAGAGGTTTCCAACCAAAAATACGAATTTAAAAATAATCGTTTAATTGCATTGCTTGTAGAAGTCCCACGTTCGCCCTAAATTCTTAAATATACAGATAGATACGGAACATTAGCGAATTGGAGCAGATATCAAGGCCAAGAGATAGGTAGGTCTACTGCTGTTGTCATGGCGACTCGCTGAATCCTTACATTTGGAATGGAGATGTGGGTTATCGAATAGGCTACTCTACTACTGTACACTAGCCAAACTCGATGTAGAATGTTTTTAATCAAACCGCGACATAAATAACTAAAACTCATTTGCTTGGCGTCAAGTTTCCGATAAAATTGTAAGCAATATTTATTGAAGGAATCAACAAGTAATTAAACAGACTCAAATCAACAAGTACCTAACGTAAATTGCGTATACGCGGCATCAGAGTGTATTTTAGGTTAAGTTATAATCGGTTTCTACAAACATTCTACATCGAGTTTGGCTAATGTATAGGTGTGTTTATTATATATACAATTCATAAATTACTTTAGGAACTGGCAAATATAGATCAATTCAGGTTGTGCAGAGCAGAGAAAGAAAACAGAAAAGTCAAAACATTATTAATTACAATTAATGCGACGATTAACAAATTAATGCGACATGTATTATAAACAGATTTTAGTTACTGTCGATTATTTTTTCCAGCCATGTCTTTCAACCACTGGGCAAAAGCTTCCCCCAACACTTTCAGTCGTCTAAACTGTTCCCACAAAATGTTATTAAACTGAAACGAATAGTCACGACACTATCACCAAATGTTTCACATTGGTATGCGTAGTAAATGCCTACCTGTCATCAAACTGATCAATATTTGTTTGTGTTCGTGACGTCACACATACTCTGTGACGTCACATTCAAATCAAGCTCCTCTATCAAAATGCCTACTATTTCTTATTCTATACCTGGGTCGGCGTTTGTTTTATTCTTCTAACACGGCCATATCAAGGGCTACATACTATGATAAGGGTTATAGGTATCGTGATAGTGGGCACTGATAGCGTTATCTAAGACTAAATAGTTATGCTGTAAAAGCCGCCGCCGGTGAAATACCTGGGTTTATGAATGACATTAATTAACTAGTCTCAGTTGTTACGTATTAGGAACTTCTCATTTAGGGAACCTTAGTTAGTACCTCCAGTCTCCGGCCAAGTTCGATGTGAAATGTTTGTAAACAAAGCGTCAATACTTAACCTGAAATTCACTATATATACAACTTTTGGAAATTTCGAGATTTGTCGTACCTTTTGTTTTGTTCAGTGGCCCGTGCCCGTGATAATATAAAAAAAGATCTACTTATTAGTAATCTTGTTTTTAATTTGTCTTTATTAAGTCTAGTAGTTAGTGTTTTGGTGTTAAACTGTAAGCGAACTGCTGTATATATTTATAAATAAATAAATAAATAAAAGGTACGCGATAAATATCCAATAAATAATCTTCACTATATTTACTCGTTTTTTATACGCAACTTATATTTTAGTATATGGTTTTTAATTTGATGTTTTACGGTTTACGGTTTTAGAAATTTATTTTTCTCAAAAGAATATACATTCACTTATAGAGAAATATAAGATTATCTTAAGTAAATGAGTTTTACTTTAAAGAAATCAAATAATTTTCAAGATATAGGTTTATAAAACAAATATTGAAACATCGGAACTACAATCTGTGATCTCGAATAAAATAAGATCGTTAAACCAGCTGTACTTTATTTAACTTCTTGCTCAAAAATAAATAAAAGACCAACAATTATTTCGCCGCAAGAGAAAGCTGTTGAAAAACTAACTGTAAAAAATAACAAACATTCTTTACCCGTCAAAATCAGTCGACACAATGACTTTATGGCGATCCCTATACATGAAGGGTTGACAGCAAACACCAAAAACTACAAATAATATTAAATATTTACGGTATTTTTATGACCCATAAATAAGTCTTTTTTAAGATGGCCATGGGAAACAATGGCAAAAACTATTTTATGAGTTCTCTGTGTTTTTATGGACACTCATAATGGAAGCCTGTAGAAGGTCTGCTTTGGAAGAACGTTCTGATAGAGTCGTCTCTAGATTTGGCATTACAAACTCAAACGGCCCTATTTTTTGAAAACCTAAATAAATCATAAAATCATTTTCTTTAATCTCTCTCTTATTTGTTAAAAACTACTAAGGTACTTATTTGAAAATGAAAATGAAAAGATTTTATTTCTTTAAGCTTACAAATAAGCACTTAGACAGGTCATATTTTATAGTTCACTTCAATTTTTTGTCCACCAGTGGAAGAAGTGAGAAGAAACCACTAGTTTATTCATAACTTATGTGTCTAGTACATTTGATTTGCTTATCTGTAAGTTGGTAGATTTTGAGTTGGAGCAAAACTCGTTCCAAGCTTTTTTATCTTCTAAGTAATCTGATATTTTGTAATAAGCTTTTTTACAAAGAATGTGTTTAACAATTTTTTTAAATTTATTTATTGATAATTTTTGCAACTCACTTGGAGTTTTGTTGTAGAAGCGTATACATTGCCCTTTAAAAGATACATTTATCTTGTGTAGCCTAGTTGTGGGCACAGCGAGTTTGTTCTTATTTCTAGTATTTACATTATGTATATCACTTTTTTTAGTGAACGGATTGATATTTTTATGAGTGTACAACAAGTTTTCATAAATATATTGACACGGTACTGTCATTATGTTTATTTCTTTGAATTTTTCACGCAGGGATTCTCTGGGACCCATATTATAGATCGCACGAAACCTTTATTACTAATATAATACTTTATTAAACCTTTATTTAAGGTGACACATAAATTTAATTTAGGTCCATTGTATGTTAGTATTTTATTATCATAAAAAGTACCTACCCATAACACAAACACCGACACCTTTGGGGCTAGGTGATGCTGTGTGGATTATTAGGATTTATTTTGACTTTTTTTTTTGACGACCGATGTGGCGCGGTGGGCGAGGGTCCGGTGCTGTGTGAATTGTCCAGCATTATTTATTTATTTATTTTTATTAACTTTTAAATAAGCGTGTGCGAGTTAACTGAATTAGTACTGTGTAGGTACACTAATTTATCTACAAAGGTTAAAAAGTTTGGTACAATTTGGTATAAGTAGTTTAGACTGATGGAGACTTTAGATAAGATTTGTTGGATTAATTTAACGCCTTTAAAGGAAATTTTCGAGAAGATAGAGGAAAATGAGCGCTGTCTTCAAGTAATTCGTAGCCTCGTAGGTTAGTGAAGTATTTATTGCTCATCGTTTCAATCTACGAATTTTCGTTGTTGTTATTTTTAATAATTGTTTTTATTCGATAGCCATTTGCATATTGTTGAGGTATGCATGACTCGCGAATAGCTCGGACAAATTCGTCAATTTTCGGCCATCATCGGTGGGTAATGTCGCGAATGATGGCCAGTGTACCTAGACCCGCTCGTCCCGGGCTGTTTGGGGTTTAGCCGCGAAGGGCGAGGGTCACGAGGCCTGGTCGCGCTGACCTTGCTCTAGTTTGATAGCCGGTGGTGGCATCGCGGCCGGTGATAGGAGATAACTCACTTCCTAAATTAATTCACTATTCCTCATTCAGGCCTGGATTTTATAAATAGAGCAACACACTACATCTACTAACCTACTGAAATATAATTTAGTTTTGAGAGAAATCAGTAGCTACGTAGTAAATTGTTTGACAAAGGGGACATTATTGTGTCCCTGCACCAAAGAAATAAAAAAAATTAAGTGAATTTTAAAACAACACCTAAAATTAATGGTTCCTTTAAAGTTTATTATTGATAAATAAAACCAGAAACATTCGTGTACTAATCGAATACCAGTAAATTGATTGTAATAGTAGCAAGCGACCTCATACACACGTTACATACAGTTAGGTACGTACCGAGGTACTACTCGCACCCCAACCTTGATCTCTACTATAGCCTACTGAAAACGTTGCATGAGCCACCTAGCATTGTCTCTCTATCTACAAACAAAATCGACCTTACACCGACCACCTAAAGTATATAATGATTGTTCATTTTTTCCCGCTCAGACCTTGAAGACCGGCCTTGCCTCGGTCCGTTCTTTCCGCCTTCGCCGTATCAATTCATTATTATTTTTATTTTCGTATTTTTTGGGTAATTAATTTGCTATTTGCACCGGGGAAATAAAAGGTTTAATTGAATTTATAAATAGGCGTTTTCAAGATCAATAGAATTGTTGTGGCCTTTCGAAATGAACAAATTAGGAGTTATTTTTGTGTATTTAAAAACATTATACTCATTGTTTTGAACACAAGGATAAGTAAATAAACAATGTCTTACGGACTACAATGCATTCATATATACTCGTACATACCTACATATTATATATAGTATGTATGTATGTTATTATAGGCATGCACACAGATACAGTAACCTCGCTCCTACCGAAGCACCGACCGAAGGAATCCTTGTTGATTACTTCAGCTCGATGTTTTTATAAAGCGAGCATCATCGGCGATCTAGTCTGAACTTAAAAATAGAAAAACTCAAAGGTCAGTTCTATTTACCCGACCTAAATAATGCCCCAAATTCAGCTACCCATAGACAACTCCGGAATTTTGCGCCGAAAAAATATCGTTCACGAAAATGCGCACACGCCCATGCGTAATCAAATCAGGCAAAGTGTGTCATGATCACTAGGTGAAGTTTAAATAAATTGATTTGAGGGCCGCGCCCGCGCCGTACTGACTGCTGCCGGCTCTGTGCTCCAGCGCGCTGGTAAGGCTCGCGGCAAACGGGCCACTTGCCCACCACTGGGCAGACATTTGACAAAGAGTAAAATGACCGGCAGCCCGTCATTACCACTCTATGCTTAATTTTGCCAAATGCATTTCAAAAAAATATCCAAATAATATAAAATTCAGTTTACACACATAAGTTTGCATTCACCTCTATTTTGTCCACATCTAACATAAAAGTGACTATACCATCTATTCAGCCTAGGTACTTCACTTTTGCCAGCCTCCTCTGTCTTGCGCTTCTCGCATCTTTATGTCACTCTAGCTAGAGTCATTAGAAACCTCTGTTTGTGGTGTTTCTACGTGTGTTTGTGCTGTTTCATCGTCTGTGTTTGTGATGTTTCAACGTCTATGATTGTGGTCTTTCGGTCGCTCGTCTGGATCTTACCTGCTGGTGTGACTACGCCTCCTTCTGAAGAAGGTTGCAGGCACTACACAGCTGCAAAGAGTGTGAATTCGCGGCGCGAGCCAAGGGCGAGGAATTAGCGATACCCTGCGATTCGCGGAATGGTTAGTCAAGTATTGAATCAAGTGTTATTGAGCAAAGTTCAGTGTCAAAGGCATACAAGGCCCTTCTTATGTTTATTTACAGTTAAAGACAGTTTAACTACATAGTAGTAACAACGATGAAACCCCTGTTTAGGAAATAGAAGACATCTCAGTTAAAGAGTTAGAAAAAATAGGCCAATTAAAAAAAAAACTTGCACTCTTTTCAAGCGACGCGCTGATCTGATTTGAACATAGGCCTTGGATTACAGATCTTAGTACAGTCGCCCACAGAAAGATGGATAGACCTATGGCACATATTACAAGTTAAGTTACAGTTAGTCGATTAATCAACTATCTACTTTGGTAAATCGGCACAGTTTTCAACTGAAAACTCTCTGTCTCTGAAGTCTTCTGTTTGAACTCAGGTAGAGGTAAGCAACTCATTACCTCTACCTGAGTTCAAACAGAAGAGGAAGTAGTTAGGTACTATAGCTACCTGTACTGTATATAGGTACTGTGTTATAATCTTTTATTTGACTAAATTTATACCTTATTTTATGTTAAAACTTTGCTTACTATGATCCAGCGAACCGTACATTAAACATGGGTGAGCGCACCGCGCCGTGTCGCTCTTGATAAACTAAATCATCGATATTACTCAATATAATATACAAGCTCTTTCCCGCGGTTTCACCCGCGTTACATTCGTATGTCACATTTCCAAAATATAATATGTGCCTATGTTCACCGGGGATAGAGTAGCTTCCTTACGGTCTAATAATTTTTCAAATCGGTCCAGTAGTTTCGGAGCCTATTCAATACAAACAAACAAACAATGAAAACTTTCCTCTTTATAATATTAGTATAGATTACCTATTGCTGCTGAGGTCAGTTCAATGCACAGTCTATATATATATATGTACTACCTACTTAAGTGTGAGGTCGGAACACGTGGTCCGAGCACTGTACGTTTAGGTACCTATTACATGCATCATAATTAAAATTGTTTTTTATATTTTAATTATATTAATTATTATGTCGAGCTACCTCTTCATTGTTCGCAACAGTCCGCGCTAGCGCAACTGTAAATAACTTTCTGTTTTTAATTGTAATAAAATTTTGTTTGTTGATGAAGATGGCTGTTTTAAAATTACTTTTTTGTTTCGAAATAGCTCAGAGGTTTAGTTCGTGACTTTAGTTTATTACCTACAAGTATATGTACTCAGCTAACTACATCATAAATAACAATAATAATAATAAATCTTGAAGTATCTAAATCGACGAATTAATAATAGATTTTGATACTATTCTTACTAAAGACCTCAATTTACAATCTTAAATAATCTGACACAAATTTAAATAAACACGAGTATGAATTAATAATAATAGATGACACCGATTTAAATAGGTATTGTCGTTTTTCTGAGTAATTAGCTCTGAGTGCATATCAATTCGGGGCACATTGCAACACTGAAATCTGCCTGCGCGCAGGTTTCAGTCTAAACAATATGACAGTGCGTTGCGCAACGACCCAGATTAGCCTGAACTTGCTTACTGTGGTGTAATGGAGTTAGTCTGCCGTCAATATTACATATTTTACTGAGCACATTTAACAAAACGATGTTATTTTATCGGTAATTATGTTATGTTACGAAATATCCATATTCCGGCCTTTGTTAAAATCTCAAGGCACCATATTAGGGTCTATCTATTCTAATAATGAAATAATTATTTTAAAATATTCTGTATGATTTTCCAAGAATTTATTAGTTAGTAGTTTTATAAAACAAATAAATATCGTATATGATTCAGTCGTATCTGGAATCCGGTAGTGTCGCAGCCTAGAGCGAGACAAGTTTATGTCCACAGCATGGGTGCGAGCGAGACGAAGACAAGGTTACCCTCATGGCCACCTGTTTGTGTGTGGGTGCGAGGCAGTGAGGTCGTGGTACGGAGGCGCGGGTTTGAACCTAGGGGGGAAATCATAAGGATTTTCCGCTAGTCGATTGTAGATTATATTCTTCGAAAAACTATGTTTTATATTCAATATATTTTTGTACGATATCACGTGTAATCTACTACCTAGAAACAGTACCTAAGTATAGTATAATTATTCCATGATACAAATATAAAGAAAGTACTACTACTAGTAAGAAAATCGATCATGTTTATGAAGAATTTGTATGTAAGTAATCAATTATGTTAGGTACCTACTGTTGCTTAACATTTTATATTATTTTACAGACGACGACTAAATGACTTTATTTTTGGGATCAGAGTATTAAATAGTATTTATAGTTGTTGTGTTATTTGCTTACTTATTAAAAAAAAAATCGCGGACCGGTCCAGGTACAATAAGAAATGACCGAACTATAAGTTGATGAGAAATACTCGCCTTTGGCAAATGGGAAAAGTCTTTACAAAGTATTTTCAAAACAGCTGATATGTACGACAATGCAAGTAAGCTAAACCAAAGGTATACCATTTACACCTAATGTAACATCTAATTTCCCGTCTGCTTTTAAAGTAAAAATGTATAACAGAAAACCTGCCTGGAAATGTTTCCTGTCACAGAAAAAGCTCTAGTATGCCACAACCTTATAAGGCAAGACCGAGCCTTCTGGCCTCAGGTCGCGGACCTTAGAGCCCACCTAGCACACCTAGCACACCTCGAGTAGGGTCATGTGCTAGCATTGTAAAGGGACATTTATTTTTCCATTACTCTTTTCTAATGCGGCTAAGGAGATCCTTACCTAGTTACAGGTTTATGAGACGAAATTAGAATTACCGTTTTTTTAGAGAAATTAACAACTTTAATAAGAATTGATAGTTCTTTATGAGTTCTTAAAATAACTTAAGTGAATAATTTCACCGAAAAAATGAAAGTGACATAACACTTCAAATCTGACAGCGTCAAAAATCGACGACCCCGGTAGAAGTGCCAAATAAGGCCAGAAAACGCTCACGTTGGCTTCGCTAGCCGCGAGGCCGCGCGCTCGACATAGACCTAGTTACGTTGGCATTGGCACTACATTCATGAACTGAGGTCACTCGTTACCAGTTTTAAAAATAAAGCGAGACATCGCTAGTGCTTTTTTGACACTTCGCGTTTTCACTTTCGATGTGAAATGAATGACACTGACAGATGACGCGGCGGCCATGACTTTTGGCGTTCCAGATTTCGGTAGGGGAAGTTAATTGATGGACTTTATATTATAATGTATTATGTATGTGCTTTGTTGAAAATGTATAACACCATATGTGATTAGAACAATATAGCAACCATAGATTTCCACGGTAGGCACTGTATTTCGTAGCATACTTGACTTTGACTTTGACTCCCAGTTGTTACTTGAAAATATTTATTTGTATTGCCCACGGGCTTCATCTAGGAAAAAGAAAACTTTTTGGACTCCAACCTCTAGAACTAATTATAGGCAGAACATATTTCTGAACAGAGCTTGCAATAATTATAATAAATATTTCAATGAAATTGATATTTTCAACTCAACCCTTGTCTCATTTCGTAGAAGCATTGCAGCCAATGCTGCCGCCAATAACTGACTTAGTTTAGTTTAAATTATGTTAAAACTCTATTTTTAACTGTATATCTGTTCACTAGTTTTATGTTTAAATTTGTTAATAGTGGAGACTTCACTGGTCTATGTAAATCCTTTTTGTAACTCTTTATAATGTCTATGTACTGTCTGTCTTCCAAATAAACAAAAATAAAATAAAATAAAAAACCTGAATAGCGATAATTCAAACTCATTCTCGAGCGAATAAACCTGAATAAATAGTAAATATTGTAAGTTGGTCGTAAGATATAATGTATCTCCATTTTCGGCTTTTCGGGAAAACGACTGCAATGTCAATAGAATTACAATACATAAGAAAGCTACAATAAATAAATAAAATTAAAACCACATCAATAACATCTCGTGCATCGATTTTTACCTCCTGCTTCCAGTTCAGTCATTATAAGTACATACGTTTTTTTTCGTACGGATATTAATATATTTTCTGTTGGAGCAGTTTATTTCGAAGAAAGTAATAAACGTTTCAAGGTGAACGCAATAATGTCATCGATATAAAAGTGAATTTGAAAGTGAAAGTCGAGCGTGAGTGTTCACTTTTACGATGTTCTGAGATCTTTTGAATATGGAACTGGTTATTTTCGATGTTTTTTAGCCGCGATGTTTTTCTGTCTATGTATTTCAAGTTGTCGTAATGTGGTTGGCGGGCTGTCTTTATGACCTCAAAGCACCAAAAATTATAAAGTTTTCGTGAAATACTATCGGTTTTGTAATGAAGAACTAATGTAGATTAGAAGCAGATATTTAAGTACGTATTTTATAAGTAAGTACAAGTTTTATAAGTATTTCTCATTTAAGTGAACGTAATGTATTTTCTTTGAGAAAATAAAGAATCTTTAAACCGAAGAAAATACACCTTAACACCTTATTTTTTAATTGATTATAATGTATAGGTACAGTATAAAATTTGATTTGTTTAAATGCTTATTTTGTAAGCAAAGTAAAGTAAAAAATCATTTATTTCTTTAGGCCTACAAAATAAGCACTTAGACAAGTCATATTTTATATATAAATTATTATCAAATAAAATTATTTTACTGTTCACTTCAATTTTTTGTGCACTAGTGGAAGAAGTGAAAAGAAGCCTCCTTAGGCTTACAAAATAATTATTTTTTTGTTCGTGAATCTGGTTACATTCTAGCTACATGTGGAAGGCCTTTTCCCCCTCATTAAATAATTCAGTTTTTTTTCAATATCCTTTAAGAAATACTTTACGTTTTTGGCTTACAATTTTAATAGTAGGTCATTTGATTCATTTATAAATGATTCATTTAATGTCTTTCTTGTGTAGATATATTTTAACCGAACACTACTGCTACTATGTTAAGTTATTAAAATATGTTAAAACGAAAGCTAAATCAAAAGTAGTAATAACTCAGAATGTTATTCATTATATACATAAAATAAAATGTAAACTTTCTCCTAAGGTCACGTTACATAAGTAACTAACTCATTTAACTAATTCATCCAATAATTTATTCGAAGTTAAGTTAACTAAGAGTTGCACAATAGTTGCCCATAATGTAAACAAGTTAAGTTATTTAACGAATTAAATAAGGTTATGTGCGGTTTGGGTTTTATTTATGGCTTTTAACATTAAAACCTATTTATTAACACACAAAACCCTTCCTGATGATAAACAACAGTTATTTAGTTTTTTTCTATTACTGTTTTTAAAATTTTATGTTAATTGTGTTTTTATGATTGATACAGGTTGGGTAATTATATGTTACGATAGTTATTTTATTATGGACCCTTTAAAGATGGAAGCGTCTACGTTACGCATAAGATCAGTCAAGTTATAAAAAATATGGTGAAATAATGAACTTTGTTAATATCCCAGAACAGGGATTGAACCCATCTCAAATCAGCCAGCTGTTCACCCACCGTGCCGCGGTAGTTGCAAACCATCTGATTACATAATGTTGTACGCTATTACTTCTTTCGTTCTCCTTACTCACAGATATGTTCTCTATTAAAAACGAGGAGGTCTTGTTATTAACACTACGTTAGGCAGAGATAGATGGATATATAGATAGAAACACTTTATTATACCACACAAAATAGAAAACAATACAGAATTAAAAATTTAGATTAAAGGTATAAAGGGCGGCCTTATCGCAGAGAGCGATATCTTTTAGGCAACCTTAGGATAGACTGGACATGAAGGAACAATATAGACGGTGGCACTTTAATAAACTATTGGTTTGAATAAAGAAAGAAGGTTTGGTAATCGCAGCGGAGATGTTAAAAATACACAGAAGAAAGGCACCTTCCTTTGACCTATCAGAGGAAGGCGACGCGACGCGCGGCAGAAACAATGAAGAAATAACCTTTTATTTCTTCATTGTTTTTGCCGCGCGTCTATTTCATTTCCCCGAGTAAAATACTTGCTACACAAACTCAAGCGTAGCAGTGCTACGAACTTCGTAGCAACCGTAGAGGGTGGCCCTATCTCGTAGCAGGTTTTTCTCAGCTCGTTACAGTGAATTTATAAATGTAACCAGCCATTTTCTGATACCCGTACAACGTATTTATATTCAACCCTAGGTCCATCGTGATGTGTTGATCCGAGACTTTTCAGGGTTTTATCAATTGATCTGACCGGCTGATCGAAGCGAAGCATGAGTAGATAGCTGGTGAGTATCTGGCGCAGTGCATCAGCGTTGCCATACAGCGCAGCGGGGCAATGCGGCCAGCGTCTTGGGGACGCTTTCGATTAGTATTGGTATAGATCAGTTGAGCTACCTGTAGATTGTTTGCAACCGTCTGCAGTTATGTAAACTGTTTCAATTGTAATTGTAAATACTAGTTGAAAAGTCTTTGTTTCTTTGTTTTGTCTTTAATTGTAATTTGCTTTGTTAAAAAATATAACACTCTTTAATATTGTCTTTGCTAAGTTGAGTTCTTTTAGAAGGGTCGTTGGAAAACACAGGCCATAACAAAACTAGGCGTGAATAATAATTTTCTCGAAGTTTCCATAAAAAACTCAGCAAAGGCGTTACTAACTCCTTTATAAAACTTTGGATAATAAGTGGTTGGGCGAGTTCTTCGTAATATTTCTCCGGGATTTCTTTCCAAGAATCCTAGTAAATGTCAAAATATTAGAGTAAACCGGAAGCTCAATTATTTCGTATTTACGGAACGCATTCACACCGGTACCAGTCTCATTCATTCAATTATTACAGTTTGTGGCTGTTTGTACAAACACATTCATTTATTTTAAGAAGACTGCGAATACCTAAGCCTACTTACAAACAGAGAATTTTGTTATTTTTTATTACCATAATGTTAATTAATTCATGATTCGTCTATTCAAAAATTACGCACTCCTAGGGCTTAGTATCCGGGAGTATGTCTTGGCCGCCAATAGGAGGAACAGCCACCTGGGTCTGCCCCGACCAGTTTCACCCACAAAAATGTTTTCTACTTCATTGGCTACAGATGTAGCGCGGTGGGCGAATGTCCGCCTGCAACGCATGAGGTTGCGGGTTCGATTCGCGCCTTGGGACGTGATGAAATATTTGTAAGTCGTGCGAATATTCGTACCGGTTGTTCTGGGTATTTTCTATGTATAATAAAAAATGTATATACATATGTAATGTATTGTATTATGTACATCAGTCAACTAGAACCCATAACACAAGTTCTTAGCTAGGGGCTAGATTATGTTGTGTGAATTGTCCAGCATTATTTATTATTTTATATATTGATTGCCCAACCGCCTGGATAAGGTGCAAAAGCATCGCAACCTCCCGGATGAGGGCGGCAGTAACATTGCCAGGCAACGCTACACGTGCCGGGGGGTCGGCACCCCCCGCCCCCCACTGCACCGAACTCCTCCTTCATTCCCGGAATATCCGGGGCACTGGGACTGTTCCACTGTGCCGCTGTAATGATTCCGGGATACAAAGACTAATTGGAATTCAATTTGATGATCTATTGTAGCGTTGGGTAGAGGTTTTACTGTGACTATGTGCTCTTTCTCGTCAGCATACATACGTCCACTGCTGAACAAGTGGCCTCACTTCAAATTATTTATTTACATAAGACCACACATAACGGGTAAATGCAAATCGTTATGCCATCTATCTATCACCATTTCATCGTTTAACCATCTTAAAAACTCCAACTCCAAACCACACAAAAAACCGAATAGTGATCACTATTTCAAACCTTCCATGGATTTAGAAATCACAATGATTTTTCCATGTATATTTTACATATTGTAAATGCCTACCACATAATACTTGTCATTTACCTTTGTGTATCAATGAATCCCATAAGTTGTACTTCAAATATTTACAAGGTAAGAGCGTAAAAGGACTCTCACTAACTTCGCTAAGCCTAACCTACGCGGAATGAGAACCTTGTAGCCACCTACACGGGGGGCAGCAGGGGGTGGCCTCCCCCGCCTCGTGTTCAATGGATGATAAGTAGGTGAGACTAATTATAACTAAGTAGGTAATCCATCCAAAGGTTGCCTGGAAGAGATAGCGATAAGGCCGCCCATTGTACTTGTCACATGTAATGTCTTGTGAATACTAGTTTTGTTTTGTTTAATTAAATTTGTTTAAATTGTTTAAAATTTTCTTTGTATTGACATAACAGAACCTGCAGAGCGATCAATATTGGTCAATACTACGTTTACCGAGTCGTGGTCTCCACTCAAGAACACGTTTGCCCCAGCGGTTGTCGGATATTATTATTATTATATGGGCCAGTATTTATACTAGAATGAGAATATCTACATTCATCCTTTAGTAAAGAATACTGCATTGTTTCTAAAACCCCGCACTACGCCTTCTACTAGCGGGGGAGGGGGAGGGGGAGGGGTCGGCACGTGCTCTATGAAACGACGGCAGAAGTTTTAACATTTCGACGAAATTTTGTTACGTTTGTTTTGAAAGATTTCATAATACTGGTTGTTGGCTGTTGTGGTAGGTGCGACCTTTGGCCCATTATGACTCGCATTCTAACTCGAAATCAGAACAGTCTAGTTAGTCGCTATGGCGCTCATTGGGGGAGGTCCTATGTCCAGCAGACTAATGCATACTGATGATGATTATGCTGATAGCTAGTATGATGACTAGCTGAAAAGTTTTTGCGACGTTTGTGAGCAATTTATTAAAACCTATGCTAATACTATGTTTCAATGGTCGGTTTTACGAGTAGGTACATTCATGGCTTCATAGGAAATGACTAACAATTGTCGCAAAAGGACCTACAAGCTAGATTAGATAGAATGAATGAATGAATGAATGAATTAACACTTTATTGCACTTAGAACTATAAAATAACACCTTATATCTAAATATAACACATAAAAAGTACAATAGGCGGCCTTATCGCTGACAGCGATTACTCCCAGGCAACCTAGGCATGGAGAAAAAGATATAACTTAAAGAGTTGGTAGATCACAAACACAAACAGATACAGAAATATCAAAAATAAAAAACAAACTATGTATATACATTGCAAGCTACTTAAATCAGAATCTAACCTAACAGATAAACTACAAATAACATAGATTACTTCACACAGAAAACACAAAAAAAAAACTGAAACGATATGAATTTCCGGCGCCTCCGGTCACAATCAACCTTCCGGTAATGACAAATATTTGACAAAACAACCTTTACCTACCAGCTTTACAGACCAGCGCTATGGTACGATCTGCTCTACCATAGCACATGCTGAGTGGAGACCGATTTTTGTCAGTCTCTGTCGTCTGTTAATCTAAGTTTAGTTTATAAGAGTCTCTGTTCTGACAAAATAAAAATCTTTTTCCTTTTATACTTTACCTTTAATGCTAGAGTAAATATATACAGAAGTAAATACCGGCTCAGACGGTATGTCGCCTTCAAATCACAGCACGTATAATCGAAAGCGGATAGTTCGGCCGCGGGCTCACCTATTAATAATTCATTGATTACATTGGATATACGAGTATGTGATCTACGAGTGCTATTGATATGCTTTGGCCAGTTATATATATTTTTGAAAGCATTTCTTTTTGTTCCAAATTTCAAATAATACTTTAGTTTTTTACCGTGTACTTTTAACCCAACGAAAACCAAGTATACGTTTAACTTGTGATTTAACGGTGTACTGAAAAAAACTATTAAAATATAATAAGGGTTCAATCATAAAGTGGCTGGATTATTAACTGATCTATCTGAATCTGATATCGCGCTATCGAAGTGTTTCTTCCAAAACCATTTATGACTCTTTTTTTATGAATTTGAAGTCTGTTTATTGGTTTTTAAAACACGCCAAATTATTGACTCAAGGAAACTATTAAGTTGTAATGAATCACAAAGAAACCTACTGTACAGGTATTTTCCTTTTGGTAAATATAAAACTAGGAATTTCTAGCCTACTTCTACTAAGAAAGTTCTCATACTCGATCCATCTTCAATCATTTTGACAAATAGCACGTTGTGACGTCACTTCCTCTGCACTCTGGTGCACTTTCCATTTGATGCACTTCCGCGTGCTAATGGCATGTCAGTATAGTGATGTCTGTATGGTAATATCTGGTGATATTCTGGTTTATATGAAACATAACGACTACCTCTGCGGCGCAGAAGGTGAGTCGACGACTTAGACTGTTACAGGTTTGATTTCCGCCACAGTACAATACATTACATAGATATATATTTTTATTGTACCTACATATAAAACGACCAATACACCCGGAACAAATATCGTATAATCGGTCGTCAAAATGCATATGACTCGTATCAGATTGAAGTCCGTTTTAAAATGTATCCTTAAAGGTTAGTCCTAGGCGACCCTGTAACCCATAGATACGTATTCCATTGAGCTTATAGCCGCTGTTTCCAAAACAAGCTCGTGACACGCACCCGACACCGCGTGGCACTCGTACTAGTACCCTTGAACCGACCCTGTATCGATCCGAACTGCTGCCCGTACTGACTATGTGACTGTCTGGGGCTTGAGCGCCGGAAACTCGGTGACTTGGCTTCTGGAGTAATACGTACTGAACTGTGCCCTTTGGATTGTAATGACTCGTACCAAATCATTATTATAGCCGATGAGTTCATGTATTCTACGATATAACTTTGCTGCAGTAGATTAATCACAACGATGATACCTAAATAAAATAAATAAATAATGCTGGATAATCCACACAGCGTCATCCAGCCCCAGGCTAAGCAGAGCTTGTGTTATTTATGACTTTATGAGTACTAGATGATTGATATACTTCTTAATACATCGATATTATACATAGACTACTGAACACCCGGAACAAATATCTGCAGATCGTACAAACAATTGTCCCGAGGCGGGAATCTAACGGAACCAGGAACTTAATTAGTATCAGACAATAAAAATCATAATACTAATAAAGAATCAGTGGGTATGGATCCTGACAATCTATTTTTGTTTTGACGACCGATGTGGCGCGGTGGGCGATGGTCCGCCTGCGACGCAGGAGGTTGCGGGTTCGATTCCCGCCTCGGAACAATTGTGTGTACGATCTGCAGATATTTGTTCCGGGTGTTCTGGTCGTTCTCTATGTATAATAAAAAATATCTATCTATGTAATGTATTATGTATATCAGTCATCTAGTACCCATAACACAAGCTTTGCTCACCATGGGGCTAGATAATGCTGTGTGGATTGTCTAGCATTATTTATTTATTTATTCCTTTTCATCAACCCATTGGCAATATATCCACAAGGGTTTTCGATCTGCTGCGGACGCAATTGCTTTACACTGTAAAGTTCAAAAGCTTCACTGACTGACACTAGCTATACAGTTTACAGTCAGTGAAGTTTTTGAACGCCGACTGCGATGCCTTTGGAAACTGTTAATATCTGATTTAATCATAAATTTTTTTATCAGTTGATAAAATAAATGTAACATATTAAATGTGCCAGTTTAACATGTTTCATTGTTTGTATTAATATAATCATATATTTAATTAGTGTAGGTAATTGGTGATTTTGCCGTTCTAATAATTAAATGAATGTCTGATATCGCCCCAGCTGCACACCGTGAACGCAGCCTTAATGCACTCGAGCTTACATAAACGTGCGGCCTAACGTTAACTCCCTTATCAGCACAGCTACGTCTAGGTACTTTATAAGACGAAAGAAAAGTTTTTGTTGTCATAGTGCCTAAGGTATAATAACAAATCGGGTTAACCTCGGAAATTAAGTCGAAATCGCAAATGTTTGGGATATTATTAAATTTCTTAATTTAACAAGTCAAGAATTTCCCCTGAACGTTTTACGTTCTTTGAACTTTTCCCTTTTGACCAAAAATCATCATCATCATCAACCTATGTTTAGTAAACACTGCTGGACATAGGCCTCCCCCAATGAGCGCCATAGCGTTGTCTTCAGCTTGACGCATCCAGCATCTACATGCAGTCTTTCGCAGGTCGTCATCCCACCTGAACGGAGGGCGTCCTACACTACGTTTACCGAGATAAACAATATAAAATCTTATACAGGATTTTTAGGTGTAAAATATAAAGAATTCCTCCTTAACATTTTAATACACAGCCTTAGATGGAGTCACAATAGTTAAAGTATCGCATGTAGAAACCCCTGAGGAACTCGCGTGAGCCGCCCGCAGCCGCTACACAAACACACGCAAAAAGACAAGGAAACAATTAACGCACAATTGCCATTTGAATCAACCACCGATGGCGAGTGATTAGCGCTAATTGCAGAGAAAGTGATGCACTTGTGTGCGCGGGCCTTAATGTCTTCCGTGGAGATCACTTGCATTATCATATCGCAGAGAATGTGCCCAGTGGAAAAAACCTTATGTTTATGTTTGCATTGCTAGTCACTAAACAGCTCGCTATATTTGCACCAGTCGCAGTTGCCTCAATTGTTTCTATTGTAAATACTGGTTCTAATTTGTCTCTATTCTTTGATTGTACATTTCTTTGTAACGTAACTTAATAATATTGAGATTCAATTTGTGGGGGGGACTTTTGTTTTAGAGTCCTGAATTTGTTTGGGCGTGTAGGGGTTTATCTAGGATTTCTTGGATGTATGAGAGGCGACGTAAGTGATGATAATGAAAGAGCCATCAAGAAGATTCCATACATTATTTCAACATCACATTAGAAATGTTGATTCGAGGTGACAGCATGGTGACCACTAAGCCTTATGTCATCGGTTACGTTTCCCGTCGCCTCCGTTATATCACGCGGTGCGGCCGCCCCGAGGTGAACGCACTGCTCGGAAAATCTTCGAAAAGCGTGCGTCCAGCGGAAAAATAATACAACGCGAAATAAACCTTTTATAGGGGCGTAAATGTGAACTCGTAAAAATTGTTCAACACAAGCTTTACGAGTGCCACGATTTCCTGGTGGAGTCACTTTCGCGAGCGAGCCCGGTCGCTTTCCGCGGCTTTCCTCGCACAAGTACAGCTGTCCCGCTCTAGCAGGCGGTCTCGCTCGCGCCCAGGTTCGACGACCGGGGCAACGAGCGCGCGAAAGTACTTTCACTGCGCCAGCGCAAGTCTCTAGCGTGTATAGAGTATAGTGCAACGCGTTTCGTTTCCACCGCTGGAAATTTACTAAGTTAGAATAGAAACCCGCTGGTCACGGAGAAATGGCCTCTATCGACAGCGGCGGAGGATCCGCAACAGTTTGGTCAGTTGAACTAGTTGTAATTCATCTAGGAATGCGTCTGCCCGCGCGCGCCTCCGGCTAGGCCAGTAATGAGCTTTTGTTCTAGAACAATGCCGGCTTGTTCCACTGTTATTGCTTTTAAAACATCGTATTTTACACGCGACTGAACCATTGACCACCTATACCTCGCTGCATGTTGGGCATCAATGCCAACTGAAACAGCACCCGCTCCTTCAATACACTCTAACTCACCAACCACACTCACATCTTACAGCAGATTACTCTCAGATTGCTGGAATGACGATTTGTATGCAGCAACACGAATATTTAAAGATATCAGTTTTAGTTATTTATGTTTACTCTACATTGAAAGCATAAATTCTCAATAGGGCACGTATAAAAGCTAGTGAGCACGCTACGCAATCAACAAGAACAATACAGATATACTTGTCGTCCAATCTCCGAGCTCGCTGGCTGGTATGCACATAAAGTGGCATAATAAGATTACACCTGCAAACGTAACTCAAGCATTGCGTCACACGCAGCAGTTTATACTCGTAGGGGCAGAGAAAGCAAGCCCTTCGACTCCGAGCTATCTTCGCGGTGGGAATGCAAATAGTGGCAACACTTCGATTGTCCAGATCTCGACCTGTAGTTTGAAGTTGGCCACATTTTCGCAGGAAGAAGCCAAATCGACTGGAAAATGTGGCTGCTGTAAAATATAATGTCAAATATGGAATCATCTAAATAAAAAAGATTTCCCAGTCCTCATTCGTGGGTAGGGTTTTTTTAGTAGTTATATTTTCTGATTCTTCAAAGAATTTGAATTTGAAAGATTTCTTCTAAGTTAAGATATAACGCAAAAATGGGCATTTCGATTTTGTAACACTAGTTTCTGCACCCTGCTTTGTACACGTTGCTGGGAGAAAAAGTACCCTACCATGTGTTATTCAAGGTTAAGACCTAAATCTATGCAAGATATCAGCCTGATTCGTAAGAAGATGTATGGAATAGTTTTCCCAAAAAATCTAAATTTACAGAACTGAACTCAAGAATCGTAGCCAAGCCTTAGACTTGATATCCATTCTCACTAGACTACAAATCTCGTCATACACTCAGGGTTATCACACAACAGTGTTACAGGGAGGTACAGTCATTCACAAAAATGTGCAAAAAGTGGATAATCACGGTGTCGTGTGGTAGGTAGGAAGCGCGAGGGAAAGTATCACGAGCGCACGCGCAGCTCCACTACTTGTTACTATAGCCACTGCACTTTACTGTCAGCTGAGGTCGACCAGATAACTAGGAATTACAAACATCTTTGGTCCACTGATATAAATATAATCATTATAGCTCAGTTTCAATCACTAGACTTTAAAACATAAAACGAGCGTAAGCGGTGTAGGATGCCCTCCGACCAGGTGGGATGACGACCTGCGAAAGACTGCAGGTAGATGCTGGATGCGGCAAGCTGAAGACAGGGCGCTGTGGCGCTCGTTGGGGGAGGCCTATGTCTAGCAGTGGACTGCTATAGGCTGATGATGATAATGTCAAAAAAGCGCGAGTTAATCTGAGCTGTGTTTGATTATTCTGGGGTAAGAAGATCTACAATCTTTATAAGAAGCCAAACAAGACTAAAACAAATGATCATTGAATTAAATAATATATATTTAATGAAATACGCTTTCTGTGAATATATTAATTATATAATGTACAGATTGTCGCACTGTACAATCGACTCATAGAGCTCACATCACTTTGACTGCGGTTTTTTTTCGACGACTGAGATCTTTTTTTTTACCTAAAAAATTCGTGCTGTCGCTCTACACAGCGGTTGTGTTGCGCCGCACATGCGTTTCGTTCGAGTCACAAAGATCTGTATTTTCATAGCCGCTGCGCTAGTGTGGATTTTCGCAGATTAGTCACTTGTAGAAAACTCATACCGTGCGTTTTCAGCACTCAAAGTGTTAAATGTACCTAGAAATGGCTCTACCAGTCATCACAATTAAAGTTATTTTCTTTAGGTACGTGGTTTTCGCATTATAATTGTAAGTCTGCGGCATACTGTCAGAATATAATCGCGGCGCTGTATTTCCGTAATGATTGACAGACATGCAGCTACACCAGTAAAGTTAGTAGGTACATGTTACAAATTAGTTTATGACCAACTAACTAGCTTTGGACGCGTTGTCCCGGGATAAAATCTGCCTATAGCCCATGTTTGATTCCAAGTAAAAAAAAAAAAAAAATGCTGGACAATTCACACAGCGTTATCTAGCCCCATGGTAAGCAGAGCTTGTGTTATGGGTACTAGATAACTGATATACATAACTAGTATATACTATACACTGTACTGTGTGTTTGTACTATAGTAGAACTACATCTGTGCAAAATTTCGTCGCGATACGTTCAATAGTTTTGGCGTGAAGAGGTAATACACATCCAATCTCTGGCATTTATAATAAATAGTAAAAAGTGATAGCAGATTTCAGTAAAATATGTCGGCGACTGTCCTAACAAACGTAAAAGATGCAATTACGACGTAAGTCGCGGGCTCTCGACACTTCATTATGGAATTACTATTGCGCAATAATAAAGTGCGTTTTTAAATATACCTATTTTGTCACGTTTTTGTATGGAAGCCCTCATTAATTCGAATATATTTTGTTTTATTATTTGTTCTTATAACGCAAGAGAAATACACATTCTGTGAAAATTTCACCATCTACACCTTTCAAGGTTCATGAGATATGACCAGCTAACCAACGGACAGACAGACAGCAGAGGACCAGACAGACGATTATTTATTACATACTACGTTCTGCCCGCGGCTTCGCACGCCTTTACTGAGACAAAAGTAGCCTATGTCCGTCCCCGGGCTAACGTCTACTCTCCTGCACTATTTAATTAACATCCGTTCAAGCCTTTAGCCGTGAAAGGTATATAACAGACAGTCAGAGAAACAGAATTACTAATTTATAATAATTTGTATAGAAAAACGATAAGTATATGGAAAAAGGTAAACGATAAGTGTGGCCTTATTGTAAAAGTTTCTGAGTGAAACCTTTGTTGGTGTTGAGTCAATTACAAAAGAAAGCGTATTATAATTCGTCCAAAGTTTACATAAGATGTAGCACCTATTATGAAACTTCTAAGAGATGTTTAAGTTCTGAAAACATAATTTGTTTTTCAAACTTACATATTACCGCACCACCCCGACCTTTACCCTACTGGGTGAGCTTTAACATTCTAACTTTTCTTTAGATCCTTAAATTTCGAGCAAAGTAAAACTAACTTTATTTTAATTAGGTAATAACTAACAACTAACTTTACTAATTAACAGAAGTTATGTGTCTCAAAACATTCTTTAAAACATTATTTTCAAGAAACTAAACCAACTCAAAACGTTTCACATCGATCTACCGCGACGCAACCAAAACAAACAATTTATAATACCATGCAGACATCGGATCTTAACTACCTAAGCTTGTACTAATCTCCCAAGAATCCGGCTAAAACACGTGGTACGGGTTCGAGTCCCGGCTGCGGCTATTTGCGGTAAATGGGTCAGCGCAAGCTCAACTTAGATGCAAGAACGAATACAAAAAGAGTAAAGCGCGCGGGCCCGCTGCGCTCGCGCAGGGATTAGTGCCGGCGGGACTCACCGATGGTTATACAAATATCAATTAAACAACATTAAATACAAATACAAAAAAAATATTTACCTAAAAGTTTACAAATAATAACACCTTAATTTATGTACATATTCTTACATTTTAGAGTTGATTGGTTGAGATGTCGCAGTTTACAGTGACCCCCGCAAGGCTATGCCTGTTTCGCGGGGTATCAATACATTTTCTGTTTGCTGGTAAGGAAGTGCACTAACAAAACTTTCGTCAAAATAAAATAAAACTAATACATATACATAATGGTGGACATTCACGCAACATCATCTGGCTGACCCTAAAGTAGGTCTGGCTACTTTAGGGCCTTAACATTGTTGGGTAGTTTTCTTAAAACTTAAGCCATATTTACGTTACCTTTGTCCTATTTTTTTCTCAGATTTATCTGCAATTAGTCTTATTAAAGTCAGCTATCGTCTTATAGTCTTTTAATAGTTTTAAAAGTTCTCACTGTTCTTATATAAAATATACTGAAGGAGACAAGCAATAGAAATCAATCGGTTCATAGACCTAGTTTGGTTAATGCCAGAAGACGAGTTTGTTTAAACAGATTTTACTGTAAAACGTTCATCATCATTATCATCGTCATTACGCAGCCTATGCCCACTGCTGGATAAAGGCCACCGCTAGGTAAAGGCCACTGTTAGATATAGGTCACTGCTCGGTATAGGCCTTCTTTAATCGTTAAATCTTCACAAGTAGGAAAAAACATAATAGTATCTATAACAGTTAAACTTATTTCTCCCATTATTAAATTTTATCAAATTTTACTAACTTCTTCTGCTGAAAAGCTTTATTAGGTAACTTCAAAGATACATTGTACTGAAATTATGTAAAACATCATCAGATTCAAACATTTACTTTCTGGAACAAAACAATTAAAGTTTCTTCGGAGTTTGTTTCTTTAGTTGTAAGTTACATAAATAATATTCGATTAAAATGGCGACAGTTCAGATGGTAATAAGCTGAACTAATTTGGCAACACTAAAAATGTAGTTATTTATTTATTTCGATGGATATCATTATATTTAGTACTTCAATTAAATTAGATTTAACTTGTGTATAGACACAAACGTAAATGACTGTATGTTTTAGATAATATTCTTGTTGTAATTCTGTACTTACTTCTTTAACAAATAATTCTTCTACATGGTATGTATGCCATCACGGCGCGTCCTCATAGGACCTTACCGATTTGTTAGAGAGCTGTTTTCCAACACTTCTGGGCAAAGGGCTCCAAAACCTAAGCAATTTTTTTGTCGTTTACAGTTCCATCAGCACGTTAATTGGTACTTATTTAGAGCACTGAATAACTAGGTACATTAGGGTTCAATGTTGAGTTGAATGCAAGCAAATGTTTTGTCTACAGTTGAAGCGATGAAGGTTGCACAAAATACTGGTCGACATTGGCCACACCACATAATTTAAGCGAGACACTCTTGTAGGCATTGCGGAAGTCGGTGACCAGTTAGCCTTCCATGCATGCGCTCACTCAATACTGTTCATATGGCTGTATATGTACATATTATAACTGCAGGGTTTTCATCGCTTTAATTACATTTAAAATACAGTACCAATACAATAATCATCATATTATATTTAGACTTAAAATAGGCAAATAACCATGTATTAGACATATAAGAGATGAACATGCTAGTGGTTTCTTTTCACTTCTTCCACTAGTGGACAAAAAATTGAAGTGAACAGTAAAATAATTGTATTTGTTAATAATTTATATATAAAATATGACTTGTCTAAGTGCTTATTTTGTAAGCCTAAAGAAATAAATGATTTTTTACTTTTACTTTTAATATATTATAGTGGCAGCTAAGAATTGGCGACACCCCAATTCTACCCGCGATTTTTGTAAGAGGCGGCTAAGGGATATCCACCACAGCAGCTCCATAATGCATGATCAAACCGCATGCCCAGCGAGGGAATTATGGAATTACTCTCTAATTACAATTATATATGTGGGCTGGGCATATGATAAGAGAGAAGAAGGAGAAATGGACGAGACTAATAACTGAATGGCAACCACGAGATAGCAAAAGAAAAAGAGGCAGACAGACTAGAAGATGGGAGGACGACATTAGAAAAGTGGCGGGTCCAATATGGACCCGCATAGCGAAAGATAGAATAGAGTGGAAATCTTTAGAGGAGGCCTATGTCGAAAGACAAGCTGAAATACAGAAACGACCGTTTACCGATACTTAATTTATGTAAAAAGATAAGTAACTGTTATAAAGTAAGCATATTTATTAGAAAACTGTAAAAACATTGTAAAAATTAGTTCTAACTTCTCAGCAATAAAGGCTATTTTATTTTATTTTATTTATTTATGTATACCGGTGAGGTCTTTGCCCAGCAATGGGCTGGGAAAGACTGTATAATATGATGTCATTTGATATCAGTAATCTAGTACCTACCTTACCCATAACACAAGTTCTGCCAACTTCCGGCTGGAAAATAATGCAAAGTATAACGTTCCATTAGTTTATCAAATGTTGTAGTTTATATATGCGGCTGCTCTAGGATTATCATTTTAGAACGATTCCCTAAGAACACTAAATAAATTAGAATTCGCTTTATATTTGACTTACCCTACAAGAACGTGAAAATAACCAATAAGAGTTGTTTTAGTCTGATGAAGTACGTACTAAATAATGTGAGTCTTTGTGCATTCTGGGTAAAAGGACATAAAGAAAAAAATACAAGGTTTCTGTTTATGAACACTAAAACCCATATTTGGACAGACGTACAGTTTTCTAGATGAACCTGTTCTCTGACACATAAAACTGATAAATAAAATAAAATAAAGTAAGTATCCTGTCTCACATAATGTTGTTACCTTCTGTATCAGAGATGGCGCGATTAAATTGTTCAGCCTCAACTGACTCTACCTAAATAAAAGCTTATTTATTGTTCTGAAAAAGCTTAAATTCGAATGTTATTTGATAAAAAAAATTATGTGATGTACGAGGTAACTAGGAGTTATCTTGAACCCACAACACACGCTCTGCACTTAGGGGCTAGATGTACTATGCTGCTAGGCTATGTGGATTTTCCAGTAATATTTATTTATTTACATTAAAATGTTTGACGTTTTATAGTCTTTTTTATATTTGTTTTTTATAATGTCTTGTGTATGGATATCAAAATATTTTAATTCAGAACTACTAAACTATTTGGAAGTTAAAGTTAATCGCCAGTTAAAAAGCACGTTGCAACCCGCCCGGTGCAGTGTCCCTCTTACGCAACGCACTATAAATACGTCGCTACGCGAGTAGTGCACTGCCTCTGCGGAACAAACGGACGGACAAACGCATTTTAATAATTACCACACAATAGGTTCCGCCTTGACCTATCCGGATAATGATAATTGGTGTCATCTATTGTGCTATTATAATTGTTCGAGTGTGAGTCAAAAATCTTTGACATTCGATCATGGCCGTTTATTGATACCCGGCAGCGGCATTACAATATAAAATTACTAGCTGCGCCCCGCGGTTTCACCCGCGTGGTGATAGATATTTTGGATAATATACTAAATATATAGTATGATTTGTAGCCTATATGTTATTCTGATATGTAAGCTGAATTGTGAAGTTTCATTAAAATCCATTCAGTAGTTTACGTGAAAGAGTAACAAACATCCATCCATACTTACAAACTTTTGTCGTTTATAATATTAGAAGGATACAACTACAACTTGGGTAAAGTCCGAATTAATTGTCTAGGGGCAGAGGATTTTGGCTGCACAACCAAAAACCTATTTTATCAAAATAGGAATCGTATTTGTTAGGTTAATTATGTAGCCTGGAAAAAAAGCTTTATTCTGAAACAATACTTGATCGCGATTTACAAATTAAGATTTTTATCAGTTTGACGACCGATGTGGCGCGGTGGGCGAAGGTCCGCCTGCGACGCAGGAGGTTGCGGGTTCGATTCCCGCCTCGGGACAATTGTGTGTACGATCTGCAGATATATGTTCCGGGTGTTCTGGTCGTTTTCTATGTATAATAAAAAATATCTATCTATGTAATATACTGTATTATGTATATCAGTTATCTAGTACCCATAACACAAGCTCTGCTTACCATGGGGCTAGATAATGCTGTGTGAATTGTCCAGCATTATTTATTTATCAGTGGGGCACGTATTAACAATGTATCGACTACTAGGGTAAACCCTATTCATGAATATTAAAATAATTCAGCCAGCAGACATTTTACCAAAAATAAGTCAGACATTCCGTAACGCGAACTTTGCCTTACCATGGAATAGATGTACTCTATCTATCAATATGATTTAATAATGTCCGATGAATGGACAGTTCCATCTCTATCAATTCAACTATCAATATCTTCATAACTAGCATTAAAATAAAAACCTTTGTAAGTAAATTAGTAGAATTCCTTTTGACACCCAACAAGGTTCCTGTGAGTTACACTACACTACAGCGGAGCACACTACACAATACACATATCTAAATCAAAATAATGTTTTTCTTTATACTTAAAAAAGAACCTCATAGCCAAGTCAAATTTCTTCGTTCTGTGGCATACCTAAAAGCTTGGCGCACAGAACACTCCTGGGATCCTGCCTCGAGGAATCGCACAAGCTCTGGAGAAACTCCTCGGGTATGGATCATTCAAAATCTCTGATAAAAGCCTTCGATAGTCGGTATACCAACCGAATCCTAGCGCTAAGCAGAGGTAGGTATATGGTCCCAGTCGACCGATTCAAAAATGTGATCAGGTAACTGGGACCGCGGTCCTAGTTATGTATGGGCCCAGTCGCCTGTTTCCTCACCTTCGCATCATGACAAGAGCCCTAACTGGTCACTGTCGCCTTAACAAGCACATGTTCAAACTAGGGCTAAGCGACACACAATCCTGCAGATTTTGTGAGGAGGCGGATGAAACGCCCCTCCATCTGCTAAGTGAGTGTGGAGCACTGATGCACAAACGCAGCATCCATCTGGGCAAGCATTTGCATAGCCCAGACGAGCTGAAAGACATCAAGAACACCCCGAAGAAAATCCTACAGTTCCTAGCAGCTGCAAGGGTTAGTGGCGAACTATGAACGCCACGGCTTCGGGACTGAAATGTAAAAGTGGCGATCACAATAGGCCTATCATGGCCGCCGTGATACGAAAGCCACCCCAAAGCAAAAAAAAAAAAGTCAAATTTAACTAATGACGGTGTCATTATACATAACATCGACATCATATGTTATCGAGGTCCTATCAGTAGATTCCACTCGTCTCCGCTTGGCTTTGCCCACAACTCATAACATTGCCTTGACAAATACAGTTGACAATCATGTGAAGTCCAGTTACAAGCTTCCGTGATCTATTTACTAAAATAGACGTGACATAAGTCGATAAATAATTCAGTTATTTTTATATTAGCTGCAAGGCTGTCAGCATCCGTGAGGGTTTGAAGGTGAGCTCCGAGTTTCTGATATAAATATAGATAAGTCATAATTCCCTTGAATTTATTTCAAGACCTACATGTAAATACACTAACAGTTATTCATTTTTTTTCGCTTCGGTCATTCAGAGTTGGAATGGTTTTAACGTTCTGATAAAAAAGATATGCCAATAGAAAAAGCTTTCCAAATGGAGACCATTCTGGAAACACCGAGATATTGAAAAAGCATAGCGAATATTTCCATTTAAACGCATTACTTACTCTACACATTCTCACACATACTCTGGGAATGTTTGCTGCCGATACTGTGGACACCTGGTTCCCACCCCCACGCGTGGGCGCTGGCGGCCCGCCAGCCAGGGTGCGTCGCCCGGACATTGTCCCATTCATCACACAAATAGATGTGATGCAGCTGAATGGGACAAGTTGGAGGAAGTTAAGCTCTTGCTGCTATGGCTGGACGGGATCTGCCTCCGAGACAAGACTTGTCGAGCCATCTCGCCCCTGAGCCATCTCGCGCGGCTCGCGACACATACTTAAGCGAGGATATAATAATGCTGTAGTTTTGTAGAAGGGATAAGCAGCATCTTTGTGGCTAGATGGCGCTGTGCGTAAATTCCGGCATTATTTTACATCTGAATCCGACCACCTGATGCAGCAGTGGCAAGTTCGATACCTTTAATTTCACCGCAATATCTAAAAATATATGAACGTACCTTCATATTGCGGTAAATAAACGAATAAGTATAATCTCCTCTCTATTCCGGAAAAACGCGCGCATAGATGACAATTCTATATTTTATAAACAGCATGCAGTTCTGACCTGAAAGTCAAAACATGTACACAATATCCGTGACCTCCCTATAGCTAGGTATCTGGTGTACTTCCCAGTTTCCCCGCGAGTCTGGTATCGTCTGCATTTCCCCAGTTTTCCGTGACCCCACCCGCGGGGTCGACGCTCGCGCGGTCACGCGGCCGACGCCCGCGGCCGGGAACAATGCCGCGGGATAGCTGGGAAACTACGAGCGCGGACGCAACACGTTTTTCTAACGTGTGAAACATTCAGCGAGACAGTTAGGCACCGACCTATCGAGATAATAGGACATTCCTAAGGTTTATCTATGTTGCGTTTTCCTAAAAATAAATAAACCTATTTCAAACGAAAGTCTACTAACCACTTTCGATTAGGAAGACCATGTCATCGGCACTCTAAAGCGCCCTTTCCAGAGTGATCTGTGTAACTACGTGCATACCTATTTGCTAACTTTATTTTGTATAGAAGCCGCTTCATTGATATCCCTCAGTAATAATCGAGTGGGATGACAACCTGGGAAAGACTGCAGGCAGAGGAGGCTCAAGTCCAGCGGTGGACCAACATAGGCTGACGATAATTAAAATGTAAATATTTCTGCAGCTGCCGAGATATCAGGGAGATGCTGATACCATGGACTCTAGGGACTTCTCTAACGTGTGAATATACGTGTGTGTATAGCGTTGTAAATAACCATTCGGGATCTCTATCGTCGCCGCCATCACAATCGATGCGGAGGCTATTTGTATTGCAGACATTAGCTGATAGGTTTGTTCCTTTATTGTCTTTTCTGTCTTTGGTAATCTGTAGCGGAAGTAATACATATTCACCCAGAATACCAGATAAGACGTAGAATTTCAAAGAGGATAAGCTGTAATTTTGAATAACTTACCCCAATGGCTCAGCGACCCGGAACCTACACTCCACACAATCGACTTCGACGATATCGTCAACCCACAATAAGCAACTATTTAAAATAATAAATACTAACCTACGTAATATCATCATCATCAGCCTATAATAGTCCACTGCTGGACATAGGCCTTGTAATGGTTTCTAACTAATCAATAAAACTCTCTGAATGGCTCAATATTTTATTTAATAAAAAACTTACAAATCTTTGTTCAACGCCAATAAATTTTTATGCATTTTTAACTCATATTAATAATCAAGTAAAATATATATTAAAAGGTATAGAAAAGATCGTAATCTATATAAAAGTACGTCAACAAGCACCAAATATGAAACCCGAGATAATAAAAAGGGAAACTTTCCCAGGCATTATTTAAATCAGCTGAATTCGATGTCAAACATTCCATTGTGTTAAAATTGTTTTTATTTTTCTCAGAGACAATACTGGGAACGTCCGTGAAATTCGCTCAAATGGGAAATTATAAACTTTTAATAAACATTCAAGATTATTCATATCTTATGAGAGCCTTACAATAACAGCGGCACTGCTCTCATTTTACTTAACGACTGAAAATTAAAACTTAACAAACGTACCGATAGCTTCACAAATTAAGATGATTTTTTTTACTACATAATACTTAATCTAAGTTTACATAATTTTACGTCCATTACATAGCGAAACCAAATCATAAATCTCACTCATAAAGCACCAGGCGCCTAGAAGTCACACAGAGATTCAAATGGCAAAAAAATTAAATACTCTTATGATATTTACCCCGATTTAGTTAACTTTGACGAGTTTTCCTAATTCACGAGACTACATATTCCAAGAAAATGTACCAATAGAAAATGGTACGCTTACCGATTTCCTTTCGCTGAATCTACCAGGCGCACAAAAGGCCTCAAGAGGTCACCGCTCCACCACATTGACCAGCACCACGTGTTCGCCGCGAACCATCAACTGCGGCAAGTGCCTGGTGCACTCCCATACACCCTTGCCGAGAGGTTTCTCAGTTACGGCAGCCACTGGGGATATCCTCGCTGCTGTGCCTTTCGGGACAGGTGTACCTTTAGAAAGGAAATATTCATTCAGTACCTACTTGTTATAGTGTGGAAGGTTTTCTTCCGTAAAACACGAAGTACTTAAAATAATATTGTCGGTACTAAAGGTCCTTTATATTCAGAAGCTTTTACTGTTGCCGGGAATATCCAATTCGCAGAATTCGTACTAAAAATATCACATAAGGTACCTCGATAATTCAACATGTAGGTTCTCGTAATTCTGATAAATCGTAACTATAGTAATGATTTTAGCACCAATGCGATCTTAATCAAGTTCAGTTTACGCTTGACATTTCAAAATGTAATTTCAATATTTATTTATTTAATTATAATTAGTGTGTGGGCGGATTAGATCGGATCGGCTTCAAATGGTGATATAATTAAGAGGGATAATTCATGTTTTCTAGTGTAGAAATTGGTACGAATTGGTAAATAACATTGTTGTCTAAAGCAAGTTTTGTCTAATTCAACCATTGGTTTGGGTCTTCTCGATTAATCCTTATCAAAAAGATGAATGAGAGCTCAAAACAGTAGTTCAAGGTCCATCAGTACACTAAGTCTACTGCAGCATGCCTCCCCAAAGAAGGAGGTTTTTTAGAGGATTTTTTCGCAGTGGAGGTGTCAAATACACATAACTCAGACGGAAAGTTGCTGTACTTCCCCTGATATGCCCTTTCGGCATAGACATCCACGGGCTGAATTGAAAGGGTCGATTCTTACGCTGCGAACGCCACGGCCAACATTTCAAGCTTAAAATTTTTATATATATAGTGAATGTAATATAAACCCCCGAATATGATTGACCCTGCACTAACCCATGGTTCTGTCGTCTTGAAAAACAATCATCAGTCTATATCAGTCCACTGCTGGACATAGGCCTCCCGCAATGAGCGCCATAGCGCCCTGTCTTCAGCTGTATGCGTGTTATAAATAGTAATAGTTCTGATATAAACGGTCATTGATTCATAGACTCTTCACTTACCCAACCCAGGAGGAATCTTCCTCTTCTTAGGTCCCTTCCTCTTCCAAATCTCCAGCACGTCCCTTAAGGCCATGTTCCACTGCTTATCAAAGGCAACGAGCGTCGCGTGCAGCTCCCCCCTTATTCCGTTGTCTCTGCGCGTTATAATCTATGGAAAACATAATTGGTTATATAAAGGATAATTATCAAAGAGAAATGGTTTTTATTGCTCGACATTAGTTTTATTATTATTATTATATTAGCCCGGGGTGTCCCACTGCAGGGCAAAGGCCTCCCTCCCCTTCTTCCACTCATCTCAGTGACTTAATTTTCGACATTAGTGCTTTTATTTAAATTAGAAGACAGGCGGTGCGGTGTATGCGGCTGGACCCAACTTATACTAATAAATATGATTAAAGTGTCTGTTTGTAATGACAAAATAACATCTGATACTAAGTTCACACAGACTACATTTAAAAAAAAAATTGCCTGTCTTTTGTTTAGTGTAATATCCTAAACGGCTGGGTCGATTATGACGGGACTTCCACTTTCAAATTCAAAATACTTAATTTCTTAAGGCTTACAAAATAAGCACTGGCAGGTAGGGATGTTCAAATATAAATATTTTTAATGTCGAAACTGTTCCTAGCGGGACTAAACTTAGCACACTTTTAGTTTACAAAAAATCTTTGGGTTTAATGCCTAATTTATATTCTGGCTAAGCTATTGAACGAATGGAAAGTCGAAGTCCAGCACGGGTCTTATCTGCACACGAGTGAATTTGAACCTTTCCCCCGCTGACATAAAGATAAATGAAATTTATTGCTGTTACAGTAGGTGGTAATGTGTTTTGATCTTCAGTCACTCTCAGGTATCTCTAGTAACCAGGTCACGGTCAGGTTTACAGTATTACGTACTAAACTAACATGCCAAAATGGGTAATGATCATGTCAATTAAAACAAGCTAACGTCTTCAAACTTTAACCTTAACACTTTGATTGCTAAACTCACACGGTATGTGTTTTCAACAAGTAACTAATATGCGTAAGTCCACACTAGCGCAGCGGCTGAGAAAATACAGATCTGTGTGACTCAGCACAGTCGTAATATTTTTCGAACGAAACGCTTGTGCGGCGCAACACAACCGCTGTGTAGAGCGGCAGCACGAATTTTTTAGGTTAAAAAAAAGATCGCAGTCGTCGAAAAAATATCGCAGTCAAAGTGTTAACATAAAGATGCGCTATATGTACCTGCTTCTAGTCCAGCTCTGAATGTTCTCTCTGCCTATGATTGCACTGTAATAGGATGACACTAAGCCTGTTATGTGCTGTTGCAATGTTGCACAAAGCCGTGAAATGATGTTATTTCATACATCAGGTGTGGACGCGTAACCGTAACTAATACTGTATGGGCGAAGGTCCGCCTGCGACGCGGGTTGCGGGTTCGATTCCCGCCTTAAAAATGTTATTACGATCTGTAAATATTTGTTCCTGGTGTTCTGTGTATTTTGTTGTATAATAAAAATATCTATCATGATAATATACTCTATTAAGTATATCCATCATCTCGTACCCCTAACACAGGGGTAGGTAATGCTGTGTGGATTGTTCAGCATTTATTTATTATCAAATTTGTCAGGAGTATAGAGTACATTATTATATGACGACCTCGGTGCTTTCAGGTTAAGGCTTAGCTTGGCGCTAGATGATGCTGTGTGGATTGTCCAGCATTATTATTATATTGAAACGTGTTCTTGAGTGGAGACCACGACTCGGTAAACGTAGTGTAGGACGCCCTCCGACCAGGTGGCATGACGACCTGCGAAAGACTGCAGGTAGATGCTGGATGCGGCAAGCTGAAGACAGGGCGCTATGGCGCTCATTGGGGGAGGCCTATAGGCTGATGATGATGATGATGATGATTATTATAATATTACGCGGTATCTAAATAGCTAATAGTATTGTTTGTTTGTTACAGTTAGTGAAGTGAGGGCAGTGAATGACAAGATCACGCGTAGCACCAGATGTGTTCAACCGCGACTGCTGCTTCCACAGCGGTGGACTGCAATCGTTCCTGATGGTGAGTACACTACACTAACTAGACTTCACCAGAACACTAGTCTTTTGTTTGCTGTTTGTTGGCCTATGTATGCTCCTCCAATCTTGATTGAATGAATGAATGTATGCACTTTATTGCACTTAAAACATAACAAAATTAAACCTTAAATCTAAATCTGGATTGGTTGCTTTGGCGTTCTCACACGTTTAATAAGAAGAGAGACGACAGATACTCAAGTTGTTCTTCAAAAACGGAAGGCAAGGCAAATCATAAAGCCGGATTATGTACTGATCGGTGTTAAGGAGCGAAATGTATCATTCGCAGTGATATAGATAAGTTACGTCGCCGGGTCTTAGTACTGACTGCAGGAACGCTTACGTGTAACACGTTACATTACGCCCCGTAACGCCGGTCAGTACCACCATATGAATGAGTTCTTTACCTTTGGATGTGTCTTTTAAATGATCTTCTGCTTAGATGAATGTGAAATGAATCCTTAACATGTATCTGCTGCTAAGCAATAAAACTGGCATCTAATAGCTACCAATCTGGGTCATCTCGCTCACGACAATGACATTGAATCGCAGATGAAAACCAGAACTTTCTCTGCGTCACGTTGGTATGACGTCACCGCACATACAGACAGACATTCAAGAGTATATTGTGATATGCTGCAGGTCCGTAAATAGGCTCGTGACGTCACCTGTCAGTGCCCCCCGGCCAGGCGCGACCTTGGGCCCAAAACAACTTTCAACCCGGAAGCACTTGCAAACTTGCAACTTGACATGGCAACTGCTAGGCCTCCGTCACTGTTCTTTTGAACTAAGATGGGCGTTTCTCGTTACAGTAAACATTTACTTTTTAATATGCCTTGGGGGTTTCCTGACAACTGAATATTCTATGGACGACTAAATAGTGAAGGCCCGATATTGATCGCAATATTAAGTTTATACAATTATTTTCTCTTCTCTTCTATATAGGTTGATCATTATATCCGTTACGTGTAGCTCTAGGTTTCTGGCCATCAAAAATGTTTTTCCGTGTCACCTGCTAGTGAATCGAACCCTGAATATTACCTTTTTGGCGGTAATAAACGAGTGTAGTTAATGTGATTATAAATCTTGTAGCCTTGAACATAAGGTAAATAATGAGGTGGCGAGACCCTGATGAGACTGTGCAGACGTGTACTTAAATGATTTTTAAGTACCTCTTATTCTGACAGACCATGGAACTTGACGGGGGATTTACTTTATTATTTGTGCTTAATTGGGGTAGGTTCGAGTAAATCTAATCTAATTTATGTAAATCTGCTACGATAGATACGTTAAGAAGATAATGTTAAATGGAAACCGAATAGAAAAAATATTAAGTAATGCTCTAGATTTTCTTAAATCTTTCATAAGCGTGTATGCAATGGTCCGGCAAACATGTAAACATCCATTAATTTAGTTTATTTTGAAAAATAACACACAATGCCCGTGTTAGTTAATAAAATAGCAACCAGACCGGGTTTACAATGAAATAACAATAAAATTTTATCGTTTCTCTACAACACTAACACAGCAAAATCAGGTTTGAGCTAGTTCCTCGAGCACTTCCTTAGAGTTCAGGTTTTTCTATAAAAGGACGATATAACAGGGCCGATAGGGTCCGGGCGACGGAAAATTAAAAGTTTCCAACAGACCTTGGACGGTCACGAATTGAGTCGGCCTCGGCCGAGGTCGCGGCGCCTTCCGTACCTACACACACTGCTGTAGCCGTGTCAGTGTGGATCTGTTTTATTTTGACTCTTATAGAATATTGTAGGTCTATAACTCAAACCACAGGTACTTTGTCAAGTCGATTACATGTCGGGTAAATAGTAACTATCGCAGAAATTTTTCTCCGGCGCTTAAATGTACCAAAAGTATTTGAATAGCTTTTCTCTTTTAGTTTAGTTAGAATATAGGTAAGTTCTTTGTTTTGTTTTCCTATGTTGTCTGTTTATAGCTTTGAATTTTAATATAAGCGCAGTTTATAGTGACCTGTATTGTAAATAGACGTATCAAAGAATGCCTCCATGGCCAAAGACGAATAAATAAGAATGAGTTTGGCCTTCTTAAGATTCCGATTTGGTCTTCCAAATTAGTTTGCTTTAATTTTCTGATTTCCGAGGCCATACATTTTTGTCGCATTTCTCCTGCGCTATATTTAACCAGCACTTCAGTACTTTGTACAGGGTGGGGGATGCCCTTGTACCGTCAGACAGCAGACGTATTCCCGTCAGTTAGTGTCATGCGTGGAACACCAATCGTGGGCGGAACGCTTTAGTGCTTTTTTCACGGGAACACTTTGAAATGTTGTGACAAGTAAATTGGTGCCATTAGCATTGGGATGACGAATGTAGTCCTGTTTGTTTGCTTTATGTTGTTTACTTGTTTCTTTCTGAATACTTTGTAGTTTATTATCTGTTTCTAAACTGGTCCCGACGACGCGCTGACTTGTTTGCTTTAGGGTTATGATAGTAATTTTTATTATTTTCCATAAAAATATTATTGTTTTTTTCTCACATTATAGAATATCCACTGTACAGTTTATGCTTTCTCATTCCTATCTCTCATAGGCCACCATTTAAATATAAGACAAGGAAACCGCAATAACAAAACATTAGCAATCGAGATGGTTTTCAGGCCGACCCAGTTTATTGACAACACGAGTTGTTCTATTAATTGGGTTATGCATCTCTCGAGATTACAAGATACGAGTATTACGGCATGATACAAATTAAGGCACATTTCCAAAGACCATTTACGATTTTCAAACCTTTCTGATAATTCGCGCCGTGGGTGTAGCTCGTCCCTGCCACCTGTTCGCGCTGTTGCAATGCAAGCTGCAATTGACGCTTCCGCAGCGGCCATGATTGCTAAATTGCCTCAATGCTCTTCCTACTAGTTCCCACATTTGCGTCGGCAATCTCCTACAGTGTGATGGTGTCCTGATACTTCGTTGCCAGTCATTAGCGGGTTATCATTTACGCCATTACTATTTCTGTTCTGCGTAATGGATTTCTTTTGTTTGCCTTTTGATTTGTGTTTCTGTGAGATCTCATAGAGTTCACTTTTGTTTGGCAAAAACTCGAGGAATAGTTTAGTAGGTAACCAGTATAAACCAAACTTGAATATTCTATTTCCACTTTAAGTGCTACGAAAATATTGCCGACTTATCAAATATGAACAAATAGGGTAGTAAACTACTTAAACCGGTACTTTAGGCGTCTTATCCTCGGCTGAAGTGGTTGGACTCAAATCTGGATGACGTCACTGTGGCTAATCCAATAACGACGGCCTACCAATAATGTAAGTGGATATCAACCAATCCCATTAGCATTCGGAAGTAGGCTACAAAGATAGCTGCCAGTGGATTCCAAGGTATTCGCCAACTATATCTCTAAAGGGATAAGAGGCGACGCCGCTGGTTTGACTGTTTGTTATCTCGGCCCCATGTCTTTGCAGAAATAGTCGGTGTTATGGAGACATTTAAAATGTTTGTTTAAAAAATCAGTAGGCTGCTGGCTCATAATGATATCTTATAGTTGATCTAATAGTATGCATAGATTTACTACTTTGCTATTAAAATACTAAGGAATGGCGACGAAGAACAACGTGCACACATTTTAGCCCTTTGATTATTTAGAAGAAAAAACATGTTTTGGCGATCCCACTTAGTAGGATAAGAGAGGAAGAAGATAATTGAGATGGATTCACAGGCAACAGCTAGTGAACCCCTAGCACCGAATTAGAACTTGTGTAATATCTGCCCTTCGCCTTGGCGCGGCGAGCCAAATGTCTCCGGCCATGGTTTATTCTCGCCGCCACTTCCTATTGATAAAGAAGACGGCTAGTTGTGGGAGGCTTTACGGCGTTTCTGGCGGTTACTGTGCCTGCTATCGTCTTGATGACATTCTTGATTTGATTTGTGCAGATATTGCTGTTTGCTTAGTCACCAGTGCATAGTTTGATTTCTGTAGATATTGGTTGTTTTTGGTGCTTCAGAGCCGTCACGACATGTGTCGGGGGGTTTGTAAGCCGTAGGTAGCGAAAATCAAGCGGCGCCATAAAAGAAGCTGTAAGAGGATTTTCAGGCAAAGAGGAGTACTTTATACCTATAATATTTTGGAGCGAATCGAAGAGTCACATACGTCCATGTATTTTTGGTTTGTGATTTAATCACACTAAAACAAGAGCCAAATAAAATATATCAGATCTAGAAGACCTTGTTACTCAGTCAGCTGATTTTACCTCCGCAGTACTCGTTAAAAAGTCGTAAATTAAAATGAGACGTCATCTGCGTTTAAATAACAAAAAAACTAAGTGCTTTAAAAGTAACATCTGCAGGATAAATGATTCTGCTTATTGCAAATCGAAACCTATGTTTCTACGGCATAAAGCAATAAATCGATCGATTACATTCTGTTACAAAGAGCAACGGCGGGCACAGCATAACAATTACAGGCGCCTACATCATACGCTCAGGAAGGAAAACCTCTTACGAAAGAAGGTTGGAGCCGTGAACATTACTAGGTAAAGGCTAGCGATAACGATCCGCGTACATAAGAATTGGGCAACGGCTATAGCTCATCACTCAGACTCTATTTGACTTTGAATGATGATTATGAATGTACGGTACCTACTCGTATATGGCAGATTAATTGAATAGCATTAAACATAAATCGATGAAGCTGTAGCATGAACGAGTGGGAAATTAAACTAGACTTTCAAATCAGGATATGAAACTCTCCCCTAAATCTAAAAGTACGTACAAGTGACCATGTTTTAATGGAATCAAATACTTTACTGACTATAATACAACACTTTGGATATCCATTCAAAGCAGAAGATGGTGAACTACAAAGCAAACATAACCAAACAAGAAATGGAAACTGAAAAGAAATGGAAAATGGAACGTTAGGTACGTAGGAGGAAAATCCTATCAGAGAGAAGTTAATGTCGATGGTTTCCAATTTCACAATGCACTGAAAGCGGGTATTTCCGAGGAATTTTACTTTAATGATTTACCCTTCTGGCCTTGGCATTTTGATTTTCCTCAATGGTTCATAGTTAATAGTTGATATTTTAAAAGTATCTTGTGAACCCAAAAATGGTTTTAACCATTATAGGTAATGAATGATTATATTACTAAAGATTATATTTTTACCAGATTATAATGAACGCTGTCGTAAATTTCACTTCTTACCCCTTATCGAACGTAGGAATATTGCTGACTTATATGCTATCTTATGAATATAGCGAACGGAACGGTGGACTGTCCAGAGCTGTTAGAGCTGATTGGTCTGCGCACGAACATAGGCTCACTTCGTAAGCCAAAGCTCTTGTATGAACCACTGGTGAGGACGAACTACAGGCAGAACTCGTTCATCTTAAGCGCATGCAAATCATTCAATAACATCCAAGCAAATACTATGTTTAATGATGGCAACGATGAAGTAGATTTAGATTTATTTAATACCTCAACCAAGCGTCTTAAATGCTGGTTGAGTCGTTTTTTCTTTGCAAGTGTATGTAACGTAGTTTGTATTTTCAACCAAATGTGCTGTCTTTTTCCTTTTCTTTATCGACTGTTAGTATTTAACTTTAGTATCTTTTTTTTATATCTGTGGAAACGTATAATTAGCCGTTAGTTACACACTGTGTTTAGTATTTAGTTACCTAACTGTTAGTTTTCCCAAAATTATAAAATAAAATAATAAAGTAAGACAAAAACCTTATGTAGGTTTTTGTCTTACTTTATTATTTTATCCCTGTTTTCGCTGGAAGGTGGAAGGCATATGCTGGTGATTTTCCAACTTTCAAGAAAGCGCAATATGTCCTCTGAAATCTGTTACCCATCCGCCAAACCGAAACGCAGTTTAACGACATTAAAAGCAGCAGTTTCTATATTATCACGTTTCGAATTAGAAGTTACAACTTAGCTTTCAAATATAAACATTTCCAATTTCCAACTGACTCCTTAAGCCACTTGTAAATCCAGTCAAGTCATATTTCCCAATGCCGTTACGAACGTAGCCATAGACATTTTGTGTAGCCATAGACAAATTGTAGACAATCTATGCATAATTACGCGATCCGAGGCAAGACAGCCAAGTGAAAGTAAACAAATACTTTGCTGGGCCAGCGCGGGCGCCTTCGGTTTCTATTCACGATTCGCATTTTTACTTTACGAGATTCGCAACGGGTTGTGGGAAATGTTAGTTTTGTTTCGGTGAATATTTGTGTTTTACAAACGCATGTCTTTATACTAAACTTTCTCTTGTTTTAAATTGAAAAACTTCAGGAATTCCCAATGTTTTTGCACGACTGATAGGTAATAGAATTGGGTAGGTACTGTCGACTAAGTTAATTTATGACCCACTTACCAAATAATTCGCTTGAAATTGTCTAAGCCGTTAAGTATTATTCTTACTATCAGGCATTGCACTTAGGACTTTTTAGTAACTGAGAAACTGCGTTAATATGGAACAAAGGGCCTGTGAAATTTCATTAGTAAAACATCAACTTATTTAATTGTTAAATAAACGATTTGATATGAATTAAAATTATGTCAAATGTCGCGGTAATGGTAATTATCATTTATTTCCGTAATACCAGTGCTACGTTAAATATGGTCGATTACAGTAAAAAACACGTTTATTCCCAGGTAGACTTAAAAAATGTAGGATGTTGCCTTATTTAGAAAATATGCTTACGGTGGGTCACAAATTAACTCAGTCGAAAGTACCGTATAGGTATTTTAAGATTTGCCTTCTTTCTTTTCTATCAGCCTGTTCGAAAGTATTTTCCCATATATCGTAACCACCTCACAGTCATCTTCTACGTCATTCCTGTAATCATTTTCCAAATCCACAAACATAAAGGCCAAAACAAACCAGACGAATGTCTGTCTGTCTGCTAATCATCAACAACAGAACATTCACCTCAACCAAACCAAAAGAACGTAACGTGCGCCTGTCCGTCATCTTCAACAATAGCAGCAGGTGTCCATGACCGCCGCCGAAACCGAGAGTGTGAGAGGCTGTGTGAGATGGCTTGCGCTTGCGCATCTGATGACGTACCACGGGCACATTCACTCCACTTACGTGATTCATGCAATATGTTTCGCACCTATTTGGGAAATTCTCGGAGAAACGAGCTTACATTTTCTTATTATTATGAGTGTATTTTGAAAACTCGTGGGTATACAAAGGTATTCTATATATATATATATATAATTATAATTATTATCGTGGGTATAGGATTCGTGCAATAAAGAAAGTGTTTCCGGAGCATCCAAGTGCCATCTTGTCGCCGTAACAGCTTCCAAACAATTTTCATCCTCCAGTCTCCGACCATCCTCTCGATCACATCATAAAGCCTCGACCTGCAGGCTGTGGCACTGCAATTTATATTATATACTTTAGACTTACATATTTTTGTTTTTAAAGAGAGATTTGTAAATGCACGAGTCATAAAAATAATAAGTCATTCACAGCCTTTGTTGGGTGCTCCTTTTTAATTCGCTGGTTCGTCATTCTGGTTCGCAAAATCCCAAGTATGTTCGTGATTCATTATGAATGTAAGCGGGTTAACCATGGACCTTATTGTAACGAGCTCTTCAGCGCAGCGCAGGATGAGACTCGGAGCTCGCGACTCGATCGGCACTCTTGGTGTTCTTCCAACACAAACACGGTTCGTGGGTAACCCATGATGAATTCGAAATGGTTCATAATGAATTCGTAAACTACTAAAATACTTCAGTACTAAAATATCATCGATGTCATAGGGCTAAAAGCGAAGTATACTTGAGCTTCAACGAAAGGTTTCAGTCAACTGTTCTCAAATTCTATGCACAAAAACTATTAATTTCTAGTAACATTCCACAGTCAAACGACTTGACTATACAGTCTATCAGATCAATTAATGTGGTAATTTTAATGTAGTAGCACTGCAGTGAAACTTGTGCACATACTAACTACTCCACCACCTGCGCGTGCGCACCAGCCACCGCGCTACGCTTCCGCGTGCGCGTCACAACACTTTCACTGCTGCCACCGACAGACACACAACTACAACCTCTATTCAAATACCCATATGGTACAAAATTCCAGTCGATTACCAGCTTTTTTAGAATGACAGAGTGAATTGGACTTAATCACGTGTCGCGTAACGTCGGTTATGGCTCGGTGCAGTCGTCGGCCTCGTCAAGGCCGCACGTACGTTTGCTTTCTCTAGCGGTCAATGGTCACAGCTTTGGGAGTCGACGTTTGTTTTCGAGTGCTCAAGGTCGGACGTCATGCTGGCTGACTTGACACGCCATGCAACGGGACTTACTCATCTCCTATTTATGGGAAGTGATGAGCGAACTCTGATTATGGTGATGCTAGTTTTTGAGCTTCCGCGATTTAATGACAACGTTGGTTAATCTTAGCAAAAGGTTTAATAAAAAAAATACACACACAATAAATACCCGGTACATTTTTTAGCTAGCCTTGGATTGAGGGGGCTCTTCCCTTTGAGCTTTTAGCTAGCTAGTCGATAACATTTTTTTGCAGAATAACAGCAAATTCTGTTATATTATTTTCTGTCTATACTATCATTAGCGGACATTATTCTACTATAGATCAAATACCTCCTTTCTATTGTTTGAGTTTTATCCTACATTTTAAGCAAACTACTAGTACTTCATTACTGTCTATAGCAACATAGGAACCGATACCAATCATACTTCAAAAACCCAATACAACGACTCATTCTTAAGGACAAAACAACTCATACAGCTTTTCCTACGTTATTCTTCAAAAACTAGAAGGAAAGCTCTGAAATTCAGCAAGATTAGGTATATTTGTCAAGCCGAGTCGGATTTCCCCTCAAGGCTAAGTGCGTTCATTTACGAAAGTGCTTGGAATGGAAATGTAGAGCGCCTTATCTGAATTCATTTGTGCCCTAATATTTTGTATAATTTTCGTGAAATTGGGAATTTAAGCTCGCTTCATATTTTTTCGTCAAATTACTTCTTTACATTCTCGTTTAATATTTCACCAAATGGTCTAGATGTTTTGTATTTAAAAGTCAGTTCCCAAGTATCTATTTACAAAAAAAAAACAAATCATTTAATTTTTGAGTGATCCCACATCACAAGCTTGGCGGCTAAGTGGAAATAAGCATCAAAGTAAAAAACTCAAAAATCAAGCTACAATTAAATTAATAATATGCCAATTTTAATGGAACACGAGGGAAATTTTTATAATTAATATGATTCTGTCTGTTGCGGTCGAAATCAAATGAAATATATATTTAGACTTACACCGTGAACTACAAATGTGGAAAAATTGTTAAATAATTTACCTAATGAAGGTAGGTATTATAGAATACTATAGAACTGTGTAGCGGGTGCTACGACTGCGTAGAGTTTTCGTAGACCTAATAGTTTGCTTCCTATACTGCCGGCGGCGGCGGGGCGGTCGCTACGTAAAAATAGACCCCTTCTACTCAGCCCGTTAATGTCGTAAAGCCGAATAAGGGAAGAGGAATTCCTCTACTTCACTGCTATTTATCGTACAAGTTATTTATTTCAGTAACAGCTACGAATAAATAATACTCAGTTAAATATTTCGGTTTTATTCCGAACTTACCCGAATATGGACCTGTATATAAATTAACTTGTTTTTGTGTTTATTTTCGTTGATGATTCAGAGTAAATAAATACTGTATATTTAAAGTATACTTAAAGTTTTTTTAAGTGAGGCGTTACTTCCGTACTGTTAATATGACTTCACCGTTAAACCGACCTTCATACAACGCTGTTATTAATATACTACGAGTATCGCCGGATAATATGGCACTCCGAACAACAGTCATTTCAATTTCTTTGTTTTAAAACTTTCACAGAAGGTGAGGAGTTAGATTCCCATCGCAGGTCAAAAGATTGTATGCATTTTTGCCTTCAAAAATACTTGTTCAGAGTTAAGGTAACTTCAATGTACATATTTACATGTAAGCCTAATTAACACAAGCTCAACTTATCGGGCTACGCTAGATGGGCAATCTTCAGCATTTTCATTACCCGGTCGAGCTGGATGTCATGAATTGCATACAATAACGTACCCGCGCGGGCATCACCTACGCGACTCTACGAGTGTAACACTAGCGGGTTAATGTTTGTACCTACTATCTATTCACGTATGTTGGGTGTTAACTCGTTATTCGGTACCGAGGTTACTTCGATAGGTCAGTTATCGGATCGAGATAACGCAGCCCTGAACATTGCCTTGGAGCCGTAAGATTCCGCCAGGCTTTCACGTGTCTCACACGTGTTCACGTTCACGTTGCCGTTGCGTTAATAACGTTGTAAAAGTTGAACTGTGTTTAACGAGTGTGGTGCAGTGGGCAAGGTCCATATGAGACACAGACGGTGTTCTGTATTCAATGCAATACAAAGGTTCTAGATTGTTCTAAATATTTATACAATAATAAATACTTAAACATAACAAATTGTAAATACATAAATGTAAATTTATGTTATTAATGTCCGTTATGTTTATTAATTACAAAAATAAATAAGTTTGTGGCATGACAAGTCATCTGGTTGACTATTTATATATATCTATTTATATCTATATATTATTACAAGTTCTGCTTACTGGGGCTGCTGTGGGCTGGTTGGTGTGAAATGTTCATCGTTTTCTTTATTAATTGACTGTAGTTCAGCTAGAGTTTTCCCACTAATCTTGCATTATGCAAGGTCATCCAAAATCTCAACCACAAACCTTGCAGCCCGCATAATTGCATCCGTCTAGGAAGGGCAACCGTAAGCAACCATCCGTGCAACCCGAAAAACACCGGAACACTCGGACAGACGAAAAAGCAACCGGAATCTATGGCAACCTTGCGTCGATTGCAGACAAGGGCGGCATCTATCATCCGATAAATAAAAACTAACAAGTGATAAAGTGATGATAAGTGAATCAGTGATAAGTGAATCAGTGGCAAGGTCTCGGCCCTAAGCCGTAAAGGTCGAGGCGGTATTTTTGTTTGCTGAGAAGCAATGGAATTTTTTTCTATTAGTGTTCTTGAGTATTGACATTGGAGCCGCCTGCGCCCGCGCCGCCGGGCGTCGCGTCGCGTTCAGTAGCGCCAGGGCTACGGGCTGCGCGTTCAATAATAATATCTACATCATTATTTACTAATCAATTATGCAAATATTTGAGGAAATGGAACATCGAAGAAACTGGAGGCCAAGGTTGCTGCCGTTTATTTATTTCGTAACCGATCTGCACTAGACTATGAATAGCATCTTCTATCGATAGGTTTTAAGTCGGTCGAAAAAAGTTACCTCGTTAGTTGATTCAAATGTTTTTGGAATATTAAGAGTCCAGCAGTTATTGTCGTAGACCGTATATATGTATATATATATATATATAACTGAACAAGGCGCCACACTTTATCTAAAGATGTCACATAAAATAACTATAGACCCCTTCAGAACTATGACGTTTTCACGACTAGCAAACAGCATGATTCAGCCAGTACGGACAAGGTTTGAGATTAGTCAGAATTAACGCCACGGATTAAAAACACGCGTGTAACTACAACCTCGAGAATAGACCTCACGTCATACGAGGAAACAATCGTTTTTCATAAAAAAGGCCGAAAATCGAGAGTATCCATAACGATATCCGCATGTCCTTGAGGAAACCACGATTTGGACTGAATACCAAGGTTTTACTTGCAGTTTTATTAAGAACAGAACAGCCAAATTATTATTATCTGCTGAGCTGATATTTTGGTAAGTTTCTACATGTGTCCTTTTGCATCATGCGCCTAACTCAACACCATTGCTGAAAAAGCTCTTCTAACTTATGAATTTCGCCTAAGAAATGAGGAAAGGTGATATAAACTACTAAAGAGTAAAACCTAAAAGCTGTAATGTAATAGTATAGAAAAAAGCGAAAAAAGACTCTTATACAAATCATAAACTCTTTTAAGATATTATAAAAACACAACTCTACTTGACGAAAGGACGTTAGAAAATCGCAGACACTTCAAGAGATAGCAACTGGTTGCATTATCAAAGTTGCAGCTATCAGTGGATGCCGTGCAGGAAGCAGGCTGGCCGTGAGCGGAGGTCGCTATGCAACAGCGAGACAGCGTAATACTGACGATATTTGCGTAATCAGTAATCACTTCTCATTGGTTGAGTGATCAGTATAGAACTTCGCGAGTCATCGCATGTTAGTCAGTGTGTGTTGAGGCTTAGAAGAATTCAGATGGTGTAAACTTGTGTAGACCTGGGAGATCAGCTTATGAAAACTCTATTATAGCTGGTCACTTATAGCAAAGTTTACAGGCAAACTCTAGCAGCGCAATGGTTAAAGGTCCGCCTAAGATTCAGAGGTTCTGAGATTGCACCCACAGCCAGGGTTTGTTCCCGCGGGGCAAATGTTTGTAATAGATGTTCCGGAACTGGATGTTTCCCATGCATATAAAGTATGTACTTACGTTGTGAGTAAAATAATAACAGTAATCTGGTAACCGAATCTCAAAACACGCTTTGATAATAAACGTTATGAATGAATGAATGAATTTGATTACTTTAGGGCTAAAGCTGAGTGAAAAAGTACGACTAAACGCTGTGTCAAAAATTTAAGAAAAAAATAGTATTTATTAATTATAGCGTGGACTAGATAATGTAGCTGTAAATCAATTCGAATAGAGGTAAACGTGTCTAATAAAGATACTAATGACACACACAAGTTGCCCTTAAGTAAGGCACAACACAATGACTATGCAAACATTGAACTTCGACTCGTCGATCGCGGAAGTGAGCAGCGACCTCGGGCAAGGCAAACCACTCCGAAACTTGTGCAGTTTGGAATAAACCCATCCACAAATAAATCGCCAGACCCTGACATTACACGAACATGACAGTGACATATTTTATGGGCTTGGAACTGTCGCTGACAGATCTTGATCTAATGAAATATGGCAAGAGGAAGGTGTGTTAATCCAGATGCAGAACTTTATCAAGAAGATGAAAATGACAAGGCATATTCTATGCTCTACCATATATATTTTAGCGTTTAGAAATACAATATAAGTCACTTTTCACCATATTTTAAACATTTTCCAAAGTAAATTTTGTGCAAAAATAAAAGTACATCGTCCAAATGGGTACTAAAAATAGATGTTTAACAGCGACAAGCATAAGAAATAGTGATTTGATAAACGAAGTACAGGCCGACGATACCGTTATGTTGATATTTTGAAATAAACTGGCGCCTATGTTTATGCAATAGGAAAATACCCGATTTCCTCCTAGCTCTGCCAAAGAAAACTTTATTATTAAGCCGTAGATTATATCACAGAACGTCGATAGCCTTGCTTTGGATAAATTTTCATAACAGCATTGACAACTGAAATTGCAACAACATCTATTATTATCGCGAGATTACACGCCGCCAAAACACTACGCACTTATTTTACGATACCTTGACGCAAATGTAAGGTAAACAAAATCGAAGGTTGACAATTTTTAGAGGAATCTCTCACAGTTTACCGTTTAGCCGTCACAAAGAATAGAAAATCATCAGAAAAAATATTGAATTGACAAAAATACAAAGGCAAAGTTGGAAACAAGGAAACAGCAGTTAGGTGGATAAAAATATAATTGAAAATCAAAGGACACCCAGCCGAGGTCGAATCAATTAGTATGATTGATTAGTGTCAACACATAGAAGAAATCACGAGAAAACTCTGAAGACTGGGTCTTCTATATGATGCCAGGTTTTAAGAACAAAAGTGACAGTGAAGTTAAATAGACACAATTTGTACCCCAGTCAGTAATCGATTCCGCTCCTTTGCCAGCTCATCAAGAAACGCAAGTGAAACCGCTTGCATCTATTAGCTGTTCTTTGTCCCATCGCTACCATCCTCGAGGTGCGACCATCGAGCTCTCGAGTCCATTGTTAGACCTGATATAACGTATTGTGCTATTTTACTATAAACGTTATACTTCATTGCGTATTATGCTCTTGATTGATTCATTTTTAAATTATTTACGTCCATCTTTTGTACGGAGTCAAGTGCAATTGAAACGAAATCACCAGTGCTAAATGTCACATAGTTGTCTTCCACGACACCTGTGAGTTATTTAATGGCGATGCTCTGTCAGGATTAGATGTCAGCGCGAGATCTTACTTTACAATTACGCAGTTGCGTAGGCAGATGAAACAAATGATTATACATGCGCCATTTGTAAGCTCATACAGTGGCATAATAGCTTTTATTTACAAGGAAGCTACAGTACGAGTTTTCCTCAGTGAGTATTTGTTGTTTCTTAAGGTTTATTGCTTGTCAATTACGACATTTAATCGTGACCTTAGCTGCTTATTTGTTATCTTTCATGACTATGCCTAGGCAGGCGAAGAAAAATAATAATTATGTTTGATTATGCCTACCGATACCTATAAATATTTATAACAAATAATCTCCACTACAGCGGTGATATGTTAACCATAGTTTCATAAATTATAGGATTTCAATTTAAATTTGAAATTTTTGTCAATAAATACTGGTGAGCGTCGCCGCGTCGTCACCGCGCGACGGTCGGGCATGAAGTGAGCCCGTCAGCGCGCTCGCGTGCGCGCGTCGACAGGCGGAAGCGTGTGCGCACTGCGCACCCGCGCAAGGCTACGCTCATGACCTCGCACCGTCTTTGTCTAGCGCTATCTATCTGTTAGCCCGCGAGGTCGAATGCATCATACCTTCGCCTGGCTTCTAATACTACTACATACTCCACTAATTCGAACTGGAATTTAAACTATTGCGATCAGTTGAGATAACATTTTATGCGTATTAGGTAAGATAATTTGTAGCACCCGCTTGCTACAGCCGCCCGTCTTGATTATTCAACATAATAAATGTCACTGTAAATTGATGTCGTTATAATATCAATAAAGTATGCAATACAATGACATCTTCCATACGCTCGTGATTAGCTAGTTACCTACTACTACTAATCTAACTGTTTGTTTTTGAAAATACTTATAATCACTATTGTAATCGTAAATTAATCATTTTCTTCAGCGACCTTCTCGATAATTGTTTGATGATAGCGTCTTGCTTGGATTGGAGCTGTAAACACGCCTCGCGTCTTAGTTGTGCCTTCGTACGACTACTAGCGATCGGCCCTGGCTTCTCGTGTGTTGTTTTCCCTATAGTTTATCGTGTTGCGGGCTTCCTTCTCACTAGTTCTATCGTAAACATTATTGTTAATACTAGGATAATTAACTAGTAGATTTTACTGTCAATACTCTAAAGATATACTTATCAATTTGTTTTGTTTCACGTTCAGGGTCCGTAATAAAAATAGCATAATTTTATATCGAAAAGAAAGGCAAGTCAAGTTTCTATACGCATATCATTGTGGTTAGAGCCTTTGCTATATGTCACTATGTCTTTCTTTACATAGTGAGAAACATATATTTTATATTTATTTTATTGCATCATTGTGTACATTTATAGGTCTTAGTATCTAGGTAATGTATAAGAAACACAATGGTACCCAAGCAGGGCGCGGCAATATGTACTGTGAATGGAAGTGAGCCGGGTTTCTAAAAAGCTTAGTTTAAAAGATAAGAGAGAAAGAGAGAGCGGAAAATTAAAATTCAATCACATCGTTTTATTTAAGTCAATAATATAATTATTAAGTATATTTTTTTTTATATATGTATTTTAATAATTGTCATTTGTCATTAAAAAATTCATTTAAGTCATAATAGCATTTATTTATAAGATATTGTTTCAATTATATTTATTTATAAGATATTGTTTCAATTTTATTTATTTATAAGATATTGTTTCAATTTTTACATAAGAAAATATTATTTAATGTATATGTTCTTAAAAATAAAAAAATATTCGTATGTTTCAGGTATGGCGAGACAAACATGATCGTGCCAACAGAGCGCCAGCGCCGAAGCTGTTTAGATGTAAGTAACAGATCAAATATATACGAGTACGTTATACGGATAACATAAAATAGGAACCTGACAATATGTATACCTATGAAGTAGATAGACTGTTGAAAAGGAAACAAAACTGATAGTGACATAAATAAACTGTCTTATGTGCATAATCTGAACTGAACCATAAAGCTGCATTTCCACGAGCGAAGTGCGAAGATGCGTGCCGTCCACCATTACTATATGCTTAGGTTGTTTCTCACATTAGTGTGGGAAGCGCCAAGGAAAATGAGATACGGGAAGATGGTTCTAAGGGAAAACCGTTACGTAGGGCGATTACAGTAGACTTTACTTTGAAACAGGGTATTTCACAACCATATATGTGCAGATAGCTGCTCACAATGCTCATGGATACTATCGTACCCTTTTATGGATGCGCCCAAAAGAACCAGAGCTTTTCTTGATTGGCAATGGTACGGTGAGCTCACCATAAAAGCAACAATACTAGCTATAATAAGCAAGCTGACAATGTAAAACACTCTTGTCTAGCTAGAGATCATTACCAAGGAGCTAAGATGAAGAGGCTGCTCCTTTCTTCTGGATAGGAGCGGGAGAATACACAAAAACAACATTTGGCTGTAGGGCATGCAAAGCATTGAGCTTACGAGTATCTAGTATCCATAACACAAGTTCTGCTTAGCATGGGGATAGATAATCCTGTGTGAATTGTCCAGCATATTTTTTTATTTTATTTTATTTATTTATCGGTTGCCTTGCGCTCTTTGTTATTTCATAATATTTCGAATTTCCATTGGCCACCAAATGAATAGTAAAGTAAAAAGATTTTTATTTTGTCAGAACAGAACAGAGACTCTTATAAACTAAATTTAGATTAACAGACGATAGAGACTGACAAAACTCGGTCTCCACTCAGCATGTGCTATGGTAGAGCAGATCGTACCATAGCGCTGGTTTTCCGTGGAGACCGTGGTGCGCAAGGTGGCCTAATATAGTGAGGAACCAAACAAAAATATGAATTAATCAACAGAAACTAAAACTGTATGTACTAAGTAAACAATATTAGTAACTTATTTGTAGATTTTTTATTTAAAGAAACAAGCAATACCAAAGATAGATTATCCAAGATCATATCATAGACACCAGTGTGTAATTCCTAGGGCAGCATGACGCATTATGCCCTAGGACTCTTCTGCCACTGCCTTCGGATACTTTTGCTCTCACTGCGCTTTACAGCGTCTGAAACCTTAAAAGACAAAGTGTCTTTATACCGCACTTGGAGGTTTGGTTCGAATGTAGACGGCCTTGCCGGCACTATTCGGGGTTAACCGCTCGTCTTGGACTCGCAACAAAAAGTACATTAAAAGAACAAGCAGGTATTCAAGAGGTTGTAAACGAATTTAAAAATGTACCGAACTTTTGATTCAAGCAAGGCAAATAATACGGAGTGTAGCCAAGGGTGTAGCTGGATTATGTCCTTCTTTTTATAGAGAGCTTCGTTTTTAATTCTATCCTTGCCAAATTCCATATAGATTCGTTGACCCGTTTACTCGTGAAAGAGTAAGGAACAAACAGATATAAACATATTTTCGCAATTTTAATATTAGTATGATATAAATCGATTTGCCCCAATAAAACTGTATTTAGGACGACCACTGGTGTAGAGTAAGGACAGCCTCGAACCAATTTCTAAATAAATATTGATTAGATTTGTATGACCGACCAGCATTGGTCCGTGGCTGATGACCGACCTGCATCAGACCAACTAGATCAGCCCAAATCCAAACCTGTTATTAAAAACCTGACCTTTAAACAAACCTGTTAATATTTAGCTGTTATTTACCCGTGTACGTACAGTTCTATTAATCTAACACCGAAACCTCAACCTTGATACCCTCCATAAGCGGCGGGCCAAAACCAGCTCATGTACATGTATGTACGAGATATACAAACAAATTCAGATAATTAAATAAAGGCCTATGTACACAAAAGCATTCTTATCATAGCGCACGGATAAATACTAGATGCAATGCTTCCGCCAGTCTTCTAGCACGCGTGCTTGAGCTCTAGCGATGTGATTATAATTGCAATTATATATTAACGAGAATTAACGAGAACACGAATGAAATTAATAACAAAGGTGTTATGGTTTACGAGGGGTAGAGTATATTCTCGTATATTTAAAAGATATAATATAAATCTAGGTATTGCCTTAGTCATTGAAGTCTGTAGTAGTCTGTTATTAAGCGGGACGGAATAAAGAGATAAGACGCGACTGCATAAATCCCCAGTGAAAACATCCGCACGTGAATAATGCATACCCGCTTTATAATCCATCAGCCTTAAACAATAAAATTCTAACAAGCTGATCAATAAAGGCAATGTTTGGCTCCAAGGCGAACCACCGAAACCGTAGATAAGTGGATAGCAGGAAGTATCGTGGTCGATACGTCCTAGCGAGCCCTGCGCGCACGCAGCCAACACACGCACACTCGCGCACCGGCGGCCGTGAGCGGAACAACAAGGTCCCCAACAATAAGTACGGATAGAAAAACAAATAAAAAATAATGGTTTCACTAATTGTGAGGAAATAATAATAGTAGGTAATTATTTTTCCCGGCGCCATCTTATATCAAATATACAACGCCACCATCTATAGCATATAGTATAACTGGTAATAAATTAGTTACGCATCCATCCTTAGGTTGCCTGGAAGAAATCCCTCTTAGCGATAAGACCGCCCATTGTGCATCAGTTTCTGTTCTTTTCTGTTTTTTCTCTGTCTTGATGTGCAATAAAGTATATTTGTATTTTATTCATCGGTTAGATAAGGTGATGGCGCATGGCGGGACTGAGGACTAGGGGAAACTGCACTACCGATGGCTTATTTTGATAGTAAAGTCGCGGCAGAAATTGAATACTTACCATGGTTATGTTAATGACGCAAGACTACTTGATAGAACATCATTGAAACACGCAGTTTACTAAATTGTCCTTGGCATTTTGATTATAATTGCAGATATTTATGTTCGTACGACCTTATTTTATATTTGGCTGAAACTAAGAACCAAATCCAAAATGTAAAGATTCTCAAAACAGAGTACAAACATAAAATTTGCATAATAACCCGCATTGAAAACAAAATGATAGACATAAACCTTGATGACCGTAGTAGGAAGTAAAGAAACTAAAGCAGCTAATAAATAAACAAATTGAACGGCGGCTCTTTAAAATACACATTATATGGAAAATTCCTGGTTCCCGAACTGTCAAGTGTATCGCCCATCGCCCATTTGTCCAATAAACATCTATTCGAAACCTAACCTAACCGAACAACCTGGCTTTAACGGTAATGATAAACTGTGCGAGTAGAAATGGACGAGGCAAATTGAAGACTGTGCTCATTTAAAGAGGCTCTATAAATTAATGATGATGATGATTGATGATACGAGTCAAAGTTTTTCTGCTGTCTGTAGTTGCACGTGCAGCACGCATGCGCGTAGCACTGCCCCGTGCTACGGCCTTCACAGCCGGAGCCTGCCCCCGCCCAAATTAATAAGCTGATTCATAGCATTTTTCAAAGCCTATGCCTGCTTCTAGCTGAATACAAAAGTCTTGCCAGACTTCTCTGTTATTTTTTGAGTATAAGTCTCTAGTGAAAAAAAAAACACTTTAATACAGGTACAATGCCTAGATTTATTTACCTATTTAACTTATTTTCCCGACGTTAATACTTATCATTACGTGTTCAGATCGCGTAAGTTTAAAAATATTAATATGCAAAGGTTCTGTACATACCTATGTATGTTTCATCACAGGGAAAATAACTCGACATTTATTTGCAGTTGCTAGGCCACAACATAAACAAATCTCAAATCATAGAAATAGATTCTATCAATAGACTAAAACCATCAGGCAAGGAATTGAACAAAATACGTACTGCGCAATCACAATACAGTTTAAAGTGTTAATTGACAGTGAAATATTTGAAATAATCAACCAATTATTATTCAAGGCAACCGAGTGCGCCGCAGGGCGTTATTACGACTTATTTTTGTTTGAGTGAAAAAGTATAACAAAGAACTTTCGTAGGAAAAATCATGAAGCACTAACTCAGAGACAGATATGTATGAGAATCTAGAATAGGTATACGAAATAAGACTAAATTGTCGTAGAATAGTTTCGTGGAAGGCACTGGAACAAAGCTAGAGGCTAGATCCAAGATACCTAAACTGCGCTGTAGCCCTGAAAATGCCCTTGGTGAAGAAACCTTCACGGTTGAGCGGCTTAATTGTACTCTAGTAATTAGTTTCGGTATTGTTCTGGTCCCGACCAAAAACACGGAACACTTGCACCATCGAGTATGATTGAAGATTCCCCGTGAAACTTCTGACGGCTTTAGCTGAAGGGAGAGAAAGTCAATCAATACAAGCGGGTAAAGAAGCATCAGTATCGAACTGACCAGCAACAACTACAGATAGAATAATGCTTATTTATAACTGACCAATTGTGTAGTGTAGAGATCGTAATGATAATTAATCGAATTAAACAGAAATTCACAACTCCGGAATTTAACATGGAAATAATACATACAGTCTCTTGTAACAGCTAGAAAGGGAAATGCTGTACATTAGAACTGAAAATTATTCACAGTCAATAAATCATTTCTCTCAGTTAATGTTATATTCGGCGGACCCTACAACGCATCCTTTGTGCCGGCTGGCAGGGCTCCAAGCAGGAAGAGGGCCGAAATAGCTCGCCCTTTCTAGCAGAATCGCTTTGCTGGGCCGTGACTATTCGGCATTGCTATTTTTGACGATTCCAACGTGTGGGTGCTTTTGATGTAAATGTGAACAACGGATTTATATTATTTGGGAAACTTTGAGGTGATGATGGATGTATGTAGAGAAATCCTTTTTTTCTCCAACCAGGATACTCTAAAACATTCTAGCTTTCTTAGACTTCAAAATTAAATAACTTACTCGATCACTTTTTGCATGTAAATGTCAAATAGTCAAATAAATTGCTTGTGGCCAAATAGTGAGCGCATCTCCACTCTACGATGTTAATTGTTAAGTCACAGGCGAATGAACGAATTTGACCCAGTGACTATTTATACCACGCGCGTTCAATTCTACACTACATCATCGTATCTCGGGTATTATTGCTTCGGCGCCGGGAGCATGTCACAGTCTGTCCTTTCGTTAATATCTTTCTAATTACCTTGTTGTTAAATACTTCTTGTAGGCGTAGTAGATTTCATCTCTAGTTTTATACTGACAGACAGATAGCGCATACAGTCAAAGCCTGATCGTATCGTAACAAAAGATGCGGGCTTGTTTGTAAAACAGGGAGAGATTATTTGCTGGTATGTTACTGAAATCAGCACTGAAAGCTTATAAAACAAGAGGTATTACAGTGGAAAACACCACATAGAGAAAAAATACACCACATCACATTGGCAAAGGAAAATTCAGGAATGAAACTAGTATCATTCATTACAAAGAAATATCGAAAGATGAATTACCAGGAGCCCATAAATGCCGAGAGTGACATTAGTGACACAGTGAGTCAGTAGGAAGAGCCTTGCAGCGACGCCGGCCGGTCGGCAACGTCACTCGCTATGCAAGACCATGTTATTATTGGCACGGAATGAACTCTCCTCTACGTTGGATTTATTGCAAATTAATGCTCTTAGATTGATTGTCTTTACAGATAGTTGCAAAAACACTATGTACAAGATTAATACACTAAACAACCTCTACCTTATTTTAGTCCTCTTTAATTTTCGCCAGTCAATTTATTAACAAGCTGTTTCTTTGCACCCTAGATTTATGAACATCTCATTAATTTGATTGACACTTCCATTATTTGTTACATTACCTTGACTCTCAGCCTCTGGTCGACGCAGTCTCTCAATACCCCGAGTGGTCCATCCATGTGCGCAATCCTCGTTATAAGATTCCGAGTTTTCCTTTCCCTCCTCTCTGGCACGGTCACTGCAACAATCAAATTACTTTTAGTAACAGTGAGATCGCTACGATGATGTTTAGTCAATATCACAAACATTTTCTGCAATTATTATCGAAGCTCCGTAGCTTCTTTTTGGTGCTTATTTTGATTCGTATCAAAAGAAATAAGACAAGACAGAACAAGCGGCAAAATACCAAAATTGTTTACACAGCCTCTATGACGAAACATACAAGCTATCTCAGTTCATAAACTTATTTTAATTTTAACATGACACGATAAAAGCAGAGTCAACGCTCCCAAGTTATCAGCCCGGCATAGTTAAAACACCTGTTAAAATATCGCACAGTGTTTCTATTGTACCTACTTGGAAATCTGCCGTTTCTATATGCATACTTTGTGTTGCGTTTGCAGTATCAATATTTTTTCTTGGTTAGGCATTAGTTCAGTGACCGAGTCAAGGAAAACTAAGAAGGTAGGATTTTTATAAATCAAATGTCTCAAGACTGCTGAGCCGACATAGTCACAGCATAGTTAAGAAAGGATTTTTATTAATCTTATGCCAATTGTCTAGGGCTTTATCTTCATCTAGTTAAAAGAAAATATGAATAAGCAAGACTTGTTCCAAGCAAGTAGTGTATTCATTAGCAACAAGAGCAGACGATACGCGAATGCCCTTACGTAGTAGAGTCAATAACATCGACACAGCTGACTGTTTGACAGTGAACGAACTACGATAATGAAGGACATCGCCCGCTGAGGCTGTCTCATCTCAGACTGCACGAAGATATTTCGGAGTTCACAGCAGTAAATAAATAAATAGCTGCACACATTTGTTTCGGAGGTGCTCGAACTTTCAGTAAAAGTTTGAACTCTCAAATAAATTCATGAAAATCGCGAACGTTTCTAAGAACGAATTCGCACAAATTTTACTTGGCTGTGATCAAAAGTAAACAATCATAAAAGAGTTAGAATATAATGTTCCCCTCAGAATCTAACAAGCTTAGTCAGATACATCACCTGTTAGAAGTGCGAAGGTGTCCGCAGCTGGTGCCCACCTGGCCGCAGCATTTTACACCTTGGAGTTTTTCTCCTCGGAGGAATAAGGGTTTGTCTAATTAATTGTATTAGTTGGACGCCGGTAGAATACTAATAGACTTTTTATGCTGTAGTTTGCGAATGCCGCTTCAACACATGAATAATTTCTAAAGAGAGTGCCCAGCCCATGCTGTGACTATGATTTGATTACATAATGATGAAGATTGCCAAATTGTTTTTATTCAAGATGACGATGTGATTGACACCAAACAGACTCTGTAAACTCTTAGTCTATTCTGCATAAAGAAATAAAGAAACTGATATATTAAAAACAAACGTCATAGATCTCACTGACCACGAACGAAAGTAATTTTCCGCTAATATCATTTTAATTTAACTAGACCAAGATAAATTTACATGTTAATAAGCGTGCAACTTTTACTGCTCAATCATGTTACTTTGTCGATAAGCGATAGCATCTCGTATCAAATCTTAATAAAATCAAGATAATATTCGAACAGGTTCCTTTATTAGAAACCTTACTGCGTTATGAAATGGCTATCGGCCTTGTAACTTCAATCCTTATTAACAGGGTTCACTAGGTCAGTAACCAGGTTCACAGACTAAAAATGCGTAGCTCGAGCTTCCTTTGCATAAATTAGGATTTTCAATAGACAACTAAAGTTCTAGATGTTACCAAGTCAGCTTTGTTATTGCTTAGCTTGTTTCTGCTGAATAATTGACGTATAGGTAGATGTTCCAAATGCCTTAATGTTGCCAATTGCCATGCTTTGGATTGTTGGAAAGTACTTTTAGCAATGCAAGAGAAGTTCTTTCGAAGTTCGAACTTTCTATTTGTTTTTTTCTTATTGATATTTAAGTGGCTTAGGTAACGTGTGTGATATTTACCATTCAAAAAATCCATATAAAAAAGTAGTCGTATAGAATCTATGCAAGCCTATGCAAGTCTGCGCTCGGTCGCACGCGGCTTGTCGCTCGCGAATTACTTTCACTCGAGTATCCCCGGGCGCTGACCGCGCGGGGTCGACGGCCGGCGAGCGCGGGAAACGCCGCCGCCGCCATTACCGCCATTCAGAAAAGCGCCATGTTTACACAGATGCGCGCCGAAACGCGTTCCGTTGCATCACTTCCGTTTGCGTTCCGTTCTGCGCATGCTGACATTTACTTCGTTCCGATTTAGTTTTACGCTGGTTGGAAAATGTGTTATTTTTATACACATTCGAGTATGTTGAAGCTTCGTAAGTATCCCGCATGACACAAACATTCTAATGTAAGTCTAAATATTGCCTCTGATAAAAGATATCAACAAAATGCTAGACTAATAAAGCGAGAACCATAATGACAAGTTACAATCAAAGCAAAAAGTGATTAAAACTGACAGTGGTATGTGATCGCATCGCCGGGATCGCAACGTGTGCGCACGCGCGCGCTGTGTGGTTTAGCGTTATGATAACAAGGCACGCAACTATTTTTGTTATTGTTTTTACGATTCCTTATAAAGTTATCGATTCATTTAAAAATACAGGAAAACTTTCGAACTTAAGTTTTTTACAACCTTGCGTGGAGTATGTCGATACTGATTAACGCAGGTCCTATCAATAAGGAATCTTGAAGAACTTAAACAAACCGTAGGGTAGTTTTTACGAATTTGGTTCGGCGCGTCGGCCCACCAAACTCAAGCATTGCAATAGGTATTTGCTACATTGTTTGTCAAGAATCAAGAAGAATATCGCTGCCGCATCATTGTGGGTATACTACGGGTAATCAAAAGTGACATAATCATCATTACAAAAAGCGGAATCCCGCTGGAAGGCAACTTTTTGCAGAGCACATTTCTTAGGACGCGAATCTCTGGATGTCGTTGACCGAGGCTCCAGGGTGCGAGTGAGAAGACACGATCGCCGCTCATGTGGAAAGCGGTTATGCAACAAGCGAACACGCGAAAGTCTAACGAACAGACGGTGTTATGTTCGAGATTGCATCGCGTATCTAGATGACGTGATAATTTATGCGTTGTCCTACAGTTCAGTGCTGGATCGAGGAACGTGTTTCTGAGAGAAACGCCGCAATCCACGTTGCAATTTGTCACGGAGAACAGTATAGAGAATGCATACGATAAATATACGAGCACACTAAATCAAAGACAACTTTCGACCGATAATCCGGCGTTCTCTGCGAGCCTTGTGCTATGCCTGTGCGGCACTTTCAGATAAACTCATTAGCTACGAATGCGCGCTATCCACTGTTTCAATATTGCGAAACAATGCGCTTGTAATTATACTAGGATCGAATCTAACCGGCTCAAATTAGGTCTAGCTCTTGCTGCTATTGCACAAAAGAAGCCAATAATAGAATCAGACAAGGAGCCGAGCCAGCTGCGTATTTAATCTATGACCGTATTGTTGCCGGTCACTTTCCAGCACCATTTTTGTCAAATTGCCGGGAAAATAATTGGCAATTCTATCATACAATCGCATACACTATGCCGTGCTAGGTTATATGCAATTTGATAAAACAGTATTTAAACTGTTTTATAAAGCGAATGATTTAAAAAGGTATACAATATTTATCAACGAAGCCAACGACTCGTCTTGAAACCAAAATGAAGGTCACATTTAGTAGAAAAAACAAAGAAACCATATAAAGGCTAATTTAGACCCAAAAACAAGCAAGTTCTCAGTGAAGTGAACGTCCTTTACGTTGCCAAAATTAGACACAAAGTTCTGATTAAAAAGATAAAATTACCAACCAAAACATGATTCCATTCATATATTTCCTTAGTTTTCAACTTTTTTGCGGGATTAATACGACTTCCTCGTGATTATCCTCTATACAACTGCAAAAGAATCATCCAAATCGGTCCATAAATGACGGAGACATCGACAAAGATACAAATACTTACACAGTAGGTACAGCCAAACATAGAACCTTTTCGAAATCGGTTAAAAAATGGGTACGACGACGCCTATCTAGAAGTTTCTAAGTAAGTAACGTAAAAAATATCGTAGTAAAGGAACAAATAGAAAAAGCAATTGACGTGGAGGTAGCGGGGGCAGCGGGTCACGGGCGCATGCAAATGAGGCGATCCAGCAGATAGCTACACGGGATTCTTTGTAGAACTAGCAACGGGACCTGGGGAATAGCTTCTTCTGATAAGCTAATTTGCGAAAATACATCTTTGGTATCGAAGCAAGTACATATTAAATGGATAGGTACAGTCTTTCAACGGTATCCTTCTTTTTACCTCTTTGCTGATCTCTGTTCGGTTCTTAATGAAATTTGGTAAGGGGTTCATAAGTTAATACTCAAAGAAGGACATTGGCTACGTTTCGGAATACCAGAAAAATGCGAGCGAAGTCGCGAGGTTCTTCTCATATTATAATTGGCTTTTTTGGTAGTCGAACAACATAGATAGATCCACAAATAACTTTCCAGTTCATTATAATAAGCCGATACGTTGCGTCGTAAGGGCTAAGGACAAAAGCATTTATTCCTGGACGTTCTAGATAAGTACTAAGGCGTTATACAGACAGAACAACTATTTCGGGAACAGGCAACTCGTAACCAGGTGTTTTAAGAAATGTTGTTGGGAATTATAAATATTTTTATTACAGTTTCTTCAACTAAAGTTGCTCTATCTGCTCAGCGACTAATCAACCACCAGTTGAGAATGTCCGCACCGAAATTACCTATCAAATTACGCAAATAATGACATAACGACGAATGCAAGTGGAACTCAAAAGGGGTAATTCCTTATCTAACAATACCTTTCCCTTTCAAGACGTAACTACTGTTTGGTGAAAACATCTAAAAAAAGGTTTATTTGTCTCGAAACAGGAGGAGGTTGTATGTTCGGCTGTAGTTATTATGTTTTATGTCTTCGTCGATTTATCCAGTATTAGTCCCGCAAACCTAAAACAGTTAATAATAAGGCATTCAAAGCCGGTTATAGTTTTTTTGAAACTATCATATTATTATATATCTTCGCTAAATAAGCCCTACGGCGATTATATTACTCCGTACGCGCGTTTATTTTCTTTGTGACACCTCGAGTTACACTGTATTAGTCAAGGCCTATCATGCTTTACCGATTCGATTTTTTACGACAGTCTATTTTTTAACAAGAAGTTTGTATCGTTCCTCCGCTTCTATTAAATCTGTACGGAGCATGTTTTGTGATTTAACAATAATGTATTTGCTGAATTTCCGTAAATATATAAATCGCACAATATGCAAATGCACTAATGTAGGCCAATTACGGCTTGCGACCAAGACGTCGAAATCTTTACGACGTGATTAGCTTACGAGTAGCTACATGAAGATCTTTCTTTACGATCCAATTGGTTATACGTGTATTTGTACGTTGCAATGTTTACGTCGTTAGTTAGTGGAGACGGCAGCACGTAAAGAAGTGGCACCCCCTCGCCAGGGGCATTATTCTCTATTGACTTTCGAAGCGTATAAAACACCTACGACAAACCAGCAGCGTGGAATCGGTTAAAACTGTATTCCATAAGTCATATTAGTAATTCCAAGAAAAAATAATTTATAGTAAAACCGGTATTTTCCGATATTTTCCGAGTGGACTGGGTGTCGGTTTTGAACGCATCATGTGTAATATAAAACATGGCAAACCGTATACATATAGCGCCAAGGCTTGTTTAGGAATCACGTTTGCGTTTAGAACAGGATGTGACGATTTGGGCAAGAACTCTCCTGTTATACGGAATAACCCCCCAGGTCACGCACGAGGTCAGTCTAGGCCGAGCGATGAACGCGGCTCCGCTCTGTGTCAGCGGCGGCCGACGACCCTCCCCCCTGCGCCCCCGGTCACGAGGGGGGTAGGTAATCTCGCCCACCCAACGTGCACTTGTGGGCGATCGCCGATTTCCCGATCAAGGTTCTACAGTAAAATGTTAATTTGCTGATACTATTTTTGGAACAGGAAGTGCCATTTTGCAGTTAATCAATCTTGATCATAGGCATTATAATCACAATGTTATAAGATTTTATTTCTTGAGCAGCAATGATTATTCTGCACTTTGAAGCAGTTCATGCTTTAGTGCTGAACTATTGAATTCTTTGATTCATGGTAAAAGGCACCACCTTTTGGAAAGTCGTAAGTTTTTTATTCGTGAAACTATGCCTATAAACTACTACATGAAACTTAGCTGAAAACATAGTGCTGTTATCGTTCACAGATGCAGAACTAGTCTGTATATGCAAAGAATTAAACCCAGTCAGCCTCGAGGTGGGCCTGAACATTTCAAAGACCAGGCACCTAACAACCGTTTCGCGTTAAGATCGAATAATGTTTTGTTGGCAATGTGTTGTGTCTCAATAAGGTTTGCTGGAAGAGAACTCTTTTTAGGGTTAAGTTCGCCTTTGTATTAATTTTCTAGAATAAGTTTTATATTGTTTATCGTGCAAAAAGTATAAAATAAATAAATAATGTCCATGAGTGGATCTCGGCCTAATAGTCTCTTTCCACATGAGACAAGACAAAGAAGTTGCTCGACCGAAAATGCCTGGAAGAACTAATTGGTTGATAAAACACCTTATGAAAGGCGAACTACGGCAGCTTTTTTTATATTATGCCAGCCAACTCACCAATCTTAGTAAAAAAATAATAAATGAGCACCATCAAAAAGTACCTTGCAGAAAGAGCTTACGTAGATAGTAAGGATTATCCAATTTTTGGAATGCCATTGAATGAAATGGCCATAGAGTAAAAACCTGCTGTTGTGTAAGCTAGTATTATAGTTTGACTTTATACAATAAAAATGTGCACCTACCTGCCTCTACCTTCCATTACAATATCTTTGTACTTACTACATTCGATCTTCGAAAATAATTATTTTCTTGTATGACCAGTTTCGGTTTTATTTATTTATATCTTTGCACTATGCAAAGATATAAATAAATAAAACCGAAACTGGTCATACAAGAAAATAATTATTTTTTACACACACAATAATTATTTTCTTGTAACACAGTACCTAATCAACAAGTTTATATCCCCTTTTACACCACACTATCACCAAATTACTGCTCAAAATTCCACAACCAAAATGTAAACATAACCTCAAACTTACAATCGAACTTGGCAAACCGCTGTTTGTTCTTTTCCTCTAGGATCCTTTCCTCCTCATTCCTTTTCCGTTCTTTCTCCTCTTCCCTTTTTTTAACTTTTTCCTTTTCTCCCACGGGTATAATATCTTGGTTCTTCAGAGCTGCTTCGAGTTGCTGAATGTTTTCAAACATTGGAGCATTTTGAACCGGTGTTTGGGATTTCCGCGAGTGCAACGCTTTTAGAGGATTAAAATCACTACTGCGAGAGCTAACTTCAGATTCAGAGGTCGATGAATCAGAATTATTTTCTTTAGACATCTCGAATTCAAGAATTTTATCGAAAAATCACAAAATCAAGACATACAACGCAACACCAACACATCACACATCACACATCACACACAACACAACACTAAAGTCAAGTCAACAACTTCAACTTCTTGCTAGATGGCCCTGCCAACAGTGCCAAAATATGACCAAAACAAGTTCTCAGAATAGGTCTCTGTCTCAGAACAACTGAAAACACTTCCACTTCTTTGTTCAGTAACTTCAACTTCTTGCTAGATACACAATTCCTTTCTTTAGTAAATTAAATAAGTTTATTGAATGTTGTGTCTACTTTTTATAAGTTATTAGAACTTGTCTTATACTAACGTTTAATATAAAAACACAATATGTATAGGTACTACTGTTGGTGTACTATTAATAAATAAATAAATAAACACTTCCACTTCTTACTTTATTTATGTTAAGAAAATGAGAAACGTTATATAACAATTACTTTCAACAAGGTTAAACAATGATAAAAGTGATTATAATTTGCTGCAAATTTTTGTTTCGAGTTTTTTTTCTTAATTTTTTATTCATTATTCAAGATGTCTCATCTTTCATACGAACTCGAAATGATTAAATGAAAGATGAAGTTGAATGAAGTTTATCCAAAATCCATACCTACAGCATATTTTAACCATCATAACTTAACAACGTATGACGTAGTATTCTACTGTGCGTGTATCGTGCTAAATCGGAATAAATTAAATGCAATACCTATGATACCTACCTACCTATTAAAACAAGCTCGCAGCAAATTGGTAATTGCAGTTTTCCATTGACATTGCAGTCATACCACGCAACAAAGACGAAGGTTCTTCCGGCAACGGCAATCATAATTAATTAATACTTTAAACGCTGTTTCAGCTCAGCAGGTTCAGGTACCTACGAATAATACATAATATAAAATTACCTAGGTACTTTCTTTTATTAATATTACTTTTATTTAAGTATATAACTTTATTAAAATACTTATATAACTACAAAAAACTTATGAAATTCTCGATTTAAACCCTAAACCATAGACTAATTAATAATTCCATCAATCTTAAATATACTCGCTCTTTGGTTGGTTGTGTAAAAATGGGTTCTAAAACAAACCTACCGCTTAACCGACCGACAGGCCAACTACTGTGCGTGGAGCTAAAATGTCTAAATAATCCATCATAGTCATCATTAAGCCTGGAAGAGATCGTTTCTAAGCGATAAGGCCGCCCACTGCACCTGTCGCATATCATGTATTTTTGTAATTATTAATTTGATTATAGTGTACAATAAAGAATTTTTGTATTATATTGTATCATTATTCGTGGGGTAAAAGAACTTCAAAAACCCAAACTTCAATGGCTGAGCTCTAAACTCTGAGCTCGAAAAAAATAATACGTACTAAAGTAGGTTGATACCTCTGTTCTGTGGTTGATACCTACATACGGTAAAGTAATTTCACATTTAAATTGTGTAAACAAGCAAGAACCAGACGAGTCATCAATTATGCCGAGTCAATGCAAGGTCTGAGCAATATGCAGCAGGAAGCGGCGCGCGCCAAGGTTGCATCTAGCTCGCTATTTAAATCTTTCAATACCTATTTACGGTGGAAAAACAACCACTGAAGTTGTAGTTCTACTTCTGCTACTCGATTATAGATGGCGCTATACGACTGAATATTTCATAGAATTTCATTTCTATGAAACTTTAGTTCCGCTACTCGCCGTTACGTTGCACTTCGTAGATCAGAAAGTTTTCGGTGGTGGAGCTTATCTCTAAATTATACTTTCAAAGTTGTGTCGAACACAGATCTTTACTGTAAACGATATATATAATAATACTAAGTTTATTTAAACCAGTACTCTACTAAAACACACACAGAAAACAAAACACATTATTTGTCACGGGCACTGCGTAGTTCTAATCAACATTTATTACATTATAGTGGGAGTAAACTAATCACAGCGCGTTTTACAATGCGCAGTAGAGCGAGGAGATACATAGCTCAGCAACTATTAAATGAATAATTCAGAAAGACTAATTTCAGTATTTCCTCTCAAATAAGTTTGAAAACTTATCCTGCTAATTAGTGTCTGCATTTGACATTTTATAAGAGATCCCCAAATACCAAAGCGCAAACACTACATGAACATGAGTGAACCACAATGTAGCCAATAATTAAATAACACCACACCATAAGTAATGTATCTTATTCTAAATTTTCAAGTTCCTCCTCCTTCTACACTCAAGTAGGTTTTTATTTCTTTGTGAATACCTAGTAAATATAGCCTAGAGTTTAACAACCCGTTGCACGTAGAATACATTATGAATTAATTATGACGTCACATTACACACGCAACATTATCAAAGAAAGTGCGCGGAAGCGTTTTGAAAACAAAAGTATTCTTTTTGCGCGGCTATTATAGTTAACGAGTGAAAGAGCTAGCGCACAATTCGTTTTTTTATTCGAGCATCGCTTGTCTTCCGTACATTGTCATTGTGAACAAAGACTTACCTATTAGATAGGTAGGTAGGTACCCACATACTTGGTACTTGTACCTAAAATATAATACAATAGTTGCAAAATTTTGTAAGGCACGGTAGCGGAATTGTGATTTACCCTAAATTGTTCAGTATGCTACATATTTTGCGCTTTTTGACAACTTTTTGCTTAAAATATTTTCCTCCCTTAAACGATACCGTATTAAAACACCTTCAGCCAGTTCCAGCAGTGGGACAGACGAGGCTAAACAAATAATAATATTGCTGAAAATCCATCATTACAATTTGGCATGGGCCACTTTTGGGCTAAGACTTCCCCAGATTAAGTACTCTATTTTAACATTCTGAGCCAGCTGTATAATGTGCAATATTTTATGTGTATTTTTTTCTGTTTTTTCAGAACGGCGTCTGCTGAGTGGAGCGCGCGCTGCATCTATGGTGTATCGACGCAGGTTCGATATCCACCGGGACGTTGCCAGGTGATCGCGGCGTTTGCGCCGATTCTGATTAATATCATCAAGCATTTACTATAAAGAGCTTTTGAGCTCTACAAACTTTTGAATCGAAGATGTAGTCTAAGCATCATCGTTGCTTGGGTTGTAGATGTAAGCACCTATACTAAGAAGTAGATAAATGGTAACTGCTCAATGAATACTACATACTTACTTCATAAACATTATAAAATGGCTAGATATCCCTATATTGCATGCAAACATTGCAGGTACTTTGTTTGTTCTTGGTGACATGTTTGAAAGACGTGAAAGTCTACCTTTTCCGTTTTCGCAGGTCACTGCTGAAGCGGAGCGGAGTGCGGGGAGTGAGGTAGCCTGGCGGAAGGACAAACAATCAGACTGTACCACATGTGTTCTCTCTACTAAGTACCTAGCCCTCGTGATTATCTACAACGAATAATGTACGGTCCGTCCAATACGCTGCCAAACATTTTGAACGAATTTATTATATTAGTGACATTTTTTGACAGTTTACATAGTGTGTAGTTCGCGGGTGCAAGTTTTTTTTTTTGAGTGGGTGCTAGCGCCACCTGGCGTTGGATAGTGGCGACAACGTGGCAGGGACGCATGCGCCGGCGGCACCTGCGCTGGCGATGCCATTTATTGAAGATGAATGGTGGGCTGCGGAGAATGCGGAGGGCAGAATGGTCGATCTCTCTAATTGCCTACAGGTACATATTTTAAATCTTATATTTCAAACTAACGCCATCTATCACTGACTATGCAACAATTTATTATAATTTCAAACCACCCACGTTCGAGGTTGGAGTAAAAAAATCTATCTCAACAAATCCGAACCACATTATACTAAAACTATCACGCTTAGAGTCGAGATAAAGATATATTAACGAAAGGATCTCAAATCGGCAAAAGCACTTACGGAAAAGTGCAAACAAGCAAGAACCAGACAAGGAGACATTCATAGTCTTAGCTTTTATAAATTCTGTTACAAATCGACAATCGAATATACGTACCAACTACGAACACCACGAGTTTTATATTGTCGTAAACTTGATTGAAACAGCCGTTTAACTTTTTAAAAGTCGGTCTCTCAGTTCCAGGACGCGGTAGCAGCAGCCGGCGGTCAAGCCGCCGCTCAGTTGCAACACATGGCGTCATCTCTCGGCGAGTTGTCGCAAGCCGAGCTGTCCAACATCGTCGGCGGGCTCACGCTCGAGAACGAGGGAGAGAATGCGGATCCCGAGGAAATACTGAAGCAACTCGGAGAGACGGCGTTCGATAACTTTGACACTTTCTTCACGGATCTGACGAATGCCACCGCATCTGCAGTGCCACCTATTGAAATTAAGGTAAGAACTTATGTCCCATATTAATCCTTAAAGTGACGTATAAAAGGAAATAATATTACTAAAGAAGGAATCCAAACTAAAATAATAAATATTTATTGTAAAACGTGGCGCTACGTATTTCAAGCGGACAGCGCCATCTATCGGGGAGTAGTCACAACTCAGACATAACGCCATCATCAGGATCGTCATCGCCACTAATTAAATCACATTATTTCAATTCCAGCAAGAAGAAAACAACAACATATCCTCGCCATCTTCCAGCAACCAGCTACAATACTACCAACCCAGCCTACAACTGCTACCCAACAACGGTCAGCAGCGGTTACAGCAGCTACTGCGATCGGGCACAAATGCCATTAACAATGCGGTAACCAACAACATCAACAATGGACGATACAACATTGCGTCCGCGAACCCTTTGCTCGCAGAGAAGCTATCCGCCACCACAAGTGGGATCAAACAAGAGCCGGGCAGCTCGGATTACAGTGGGACTAGTATGAACTACGGCAGTGCGTCGCCGATGCAGCGGGTGCCGAGCGGGAAGCCGCAAGTCCACGATGCTGGTGGAGGTAAAGGTATGTTTTGATTACTAGAATGCGCTTACAAACCACGCTAACCACAGTAACCACCCATGAAATACCATAATAATCAAGAATGCCATGAAATCTTCGTTAAAAAGTTTTAAACAGCGACATCTAGCGAAATACAGCGGAACTACGTTGTATGGCGCTACGACAAAAGGTGGCTGCAAAAAGGTTCAAGTTAACTACTCAAGCGTTGTCGAAATAGTTTCACAGATTTCCAAAAGAGGTCGCTTCAAGTTCAAACCTCGTTTAAAACTGCACTCTGCAACCTCAATGCACTAATGCAGTTTTCTCTATGATAGTTTTACTTTCGATTTCCGCTTGAGGAAGTGCCGCCAACAATTTTCCTTTCGCGTATTACCAGCTTTTACTTTACAAATGCTGAGAAAGTCTAGCAGAGCCGGTATTCATATTTAATGATAAAAGGGAAACTTTTAAAGGGATTTTTAGTAGGATGATGATGATTGAAGATACAGTTAGATTTGTTAGTCAAGGTTACTGCAGCACTGGGCAGTGGGTGTATGTAACCTAATTTCTACTAATAACTTGAATGATTCATTTTGGTATATAAAGCCCAAGATATAGGGAAGGAAAATAACTTCCTTTAGGAACAAAAATAATTATTCGCATCAATTCACTTTATAATGCATAATAATAACATAACAATACATTATCAAACGGATGTGTTAGCCGTGTTCATTAAATTAATACGGATTGCAAATTAATTAATCAAATGAGTTACTTCATGGCTCAGTAAAATTTTGTGAAACTACAGCGGTTTGATCGGTTGCAATTTAAACTAGGTATGGTAGTTTTTGTAGGTGAATGTTTACAAAATAAAAATACCCGTAATGTAGCATGCGAATACATCGTCACAACGACATGCTAGTTAGAACACCGCTTTAATTAAGAATCAAGCTATAAAACAGTTTCTTCTCAACAAAGATCCTAGTAATTATTTTCCAACAGAAGTCGGATAATATCAATTCCCGCCAAGAGTTGATTTTCTAAAAGTAATTAGGTGCCGCAGTGGCGCCCCCACGCGGACGGAAGGGAAAGCGTCGCCAGCTCACTTTGTAATTTTGTCTTGAAGAGACACTTTCTCTGTATTTTATGCTACATAAAATACTAGAGAGTTTTAATAAACTTTTGCAATTAATTTGGGAAATAAAAGACTTAGTTCTACCTACCTCGCCCAGTCACGTCTTCGTCCGGGCTAAGAGTGCACACAGGTGCACCGCAAACACAGGTACACACTTGTGCACTATAATAAAACAAGTTGCGTACCTCCCTGCAGCTAAAAATTCAGCAAAGATCTGTTAATATTATTTTGACTATCAGAATACCATACTCTAGAATGCAATACTATACCAACCTATAAAAAGCACATTTTAACAACATGTTGTTTTTGTTTTTAATTTCAGCACAGTTGCATGCGCTATGATCACATAATATATTTTTATCATTCAACTTTTTCCTAAAACTGCACAAAAAGCGTGCAAAGGCACCGACCATCCATCCACTTAACCATGGCACCCCGTGAGACCGTCGAGGGTGCTATAGGGACCATCGCTAAGTACCTGACGGAAACCTTTCAACTCAAACGTACAAAACTGTTCTAAAAAGATCTCTTTTACGAGTTTTTTCACTGCGCTTAAATATCACTCACATCAAAAATCACATGGTTATATTTATATGATTAAGTTCCTTAAAAATTTAATTCTGTGTTTCCCAATTTCCTTATTAAAGGTAAATATTCTGGTTTTCCTTTAGGTATGTTAATATAGGTGAAACACCGGTTTTCTAATACTAACTAATTTTTTATGAGGAAACACTACGCGATAATAATTTAATTAAATAAACACAATATTCATACATAAATCTAGGTTTGTCTAGATACTAATCTTGATTAAGGAACGTACATATAATTATAAGTACTAATACAACGGGTAATTATCCCGTGTATTCGCCTATTTTTCCGACGTTTCAACAGGTTTACACACTGTAGCGGTCATGGGATGACATGTCCGGAATAATAGGAAAGTAAACGCGATAAATACCCGTTATATTAGTACTTATAATTATGTGTTCCGATCGCGTAGGTTTAAAAATACATATTTAGGGAGTAATGTATTTTTATTTATTTTGTTATGGAGAGTTTATAATTTCCATAATGACCGGGTAGCAAAAGTCCTTTCCTGAGACGACCACATGTATATCGACCATAAAATGTTTGCAAGCTTCGATTAATAAGCTCACAAAGTCACAACAACAGTACTGCAAATTAAAAGGAAAACAAAAATCGATGTAATTTAGATTGATGCAATATTTTCCTCTCGTCTTCCGAGAGGTGGATCCGGGACAGTATGTCAAGGTCTCCATGTCAGATGTGTCAGTGCAGCCAGTGTCAGGGGTGACGTGGACTCCGCGTCATGGAGGAATTGTATTTGCATGCTTTTAGAGGTTTCCTTTCTGATGAACCATGTTTTAGGTAAAAATGCGTTGGATCTTGAAATAATTTGAAAATAAGTAGTAAAAAGTTAAATAAGTGGGTCATACCCATATTACCCACCCATGTCATACCGGTACCATGGCATAGACATAGAGCGTAAGATGAAAATAAATAATCAAATGCCTCAAAGTAAAAGGTTAACTTTTTAAATAAACAACGACGACTTCTGAGGCACAGCGGGAGAAGGTCCGCCTGCGACGTAGGAGCTTGCGGGTTCGATTCCCGCCACGGGGCACATGTTTGTACGATGCGCAAATAATTGTTCCAGTGCTCTGAAGGTTTTCTTTATTGTATAAAAAATATCTTTGAAAGTAAGAACCCATTGTTTTAAGTATATCAGTTACTGATTATTAGTACTTACTCATCATAACACAAGCGTTGCTTAGCTTGGGGCAAATATATGCGAATTGTCCAGCATTATTTGTAGAATAGAATAGAAGCTGGATGCGGCAAGCTGAAGACAGGGCGCTATGGCGCTCATTGGGGGATGCCTATGTCCAACAGTGGACTGCTATATGCTGATGATGATGATTTATAGAATTTAAATATAGATATATAGATACGAGTAGATATTTTAAACATCGTCAGGCTGAGCACACTTCTTCAAGTGATAAATTGCCGCAGCAGTGTGTGCGATGATTGACCACTGGCACCAGCCGCCTTGAACTCGCAGTAACATCAACAGAGCGCTCCGTACTGGTCATAGGACAGCTAAAGCACTTTTACTTCTCTCCCTCATTACTAGCACTAATGCAAATTCAATTAGAAGAGTTCAATTTACAAGACTTAGTAAGTTGAACTGAAATATTTGGTGGTAAAGTGGAATCGGCTGTCTCTTGCATCTATACCGTCGTCATTACCATCCTACTCACATTAAATCCAACACACATGTCTATAAAACCACAAGTATTGGATATGTAGGTATATGGCCAATGTATCATAGATTTAATAAGTTACTATTTGTTTAATTTAGAAAAATGATTGTTTTTGGAATTACTTTGTGAATGTTTCTATGCAATCATTAAAAAAATCAATTTCATATAGTGAGAGTAGGTTTAGCGCGACTCCCCCTTTACTCCGAACAACACATTGTTCTCTCAAAGCTGATTGAAACTCTGAACGTCGCTAATCGAAAAGAGAAATTGAATTCTTTAATTGTTTTTGTATCATAACTTTATTGATGTCTAAATAAACGTATTGAATTGAATTCAATTGAATTCTGCTAATTCGTGTGACTCGGGGCAAGTTTGCGATAACTATTACGATTTAATTCAACGAATTAGTTTCCTTCAGTGCTGCCATCTCGTTGGGCTCGGAAAGGAACAAAACAAATAATTTACTTCCTTCGCACAGACACTTGCGTACCGAGGCGGACGGTAACACTGTGCTATTTGGGGCTACCATGCTATTTAGTTATCAGCGTTATAACGCTAATTTTAGCGCGATTAACGCGTCATAAGGCGCATTTTAACGCGAATAACGCCTTTACACGAGTTATTCGCGTTAAAATGCGTCTTAACACGCGTTATCCGCCCTAAAATGACCGTAATAACGCTGATAATGCGCGTGACGTTATGTGTTAAATATCATGGTAGCGGCACTGGTCGCGGGTGAACCTGGACGCGGATGCGCCGCTCCCATGCGCGCGCGCAGCCCTGACCCCGTTGCGCGCACCTACGCGCGTGCGTGTGCGTTATGTCACACAGTGTGCGGGCGGTGGCTCTACTTGCATTTTATTTTTATTATTATTATTTTAGTTTGAGCCATTATTGTCCCACTGCTGGGCAAAGGCCTCCCTTTTCTCCTTCCACTCCTCGCGATCCAACGCTGCAACAGGCCATGATGGAAGATGTGCCTCGAGCTCGTCACGCCATCTCATCCTGGGCCAATCCTGGGCCTTCCACGTCGCCTCTTAGCGTTGATTTTATTTAATAAAAAAAAAATAGATAAACAAGTAAATTGACTGAAAAATTGATACCCAGCGCATAGTTGATTGCCCCTTGCGAAATAAAATGCAAGTAGAGCCACCGCGCGCACACTGAATCACTCCCTTTCGGTGTACTAAACACATGTATCGTGGCACCCTGTAGGTCGACAGATATAATCTTAGATGTATTCGGATGGAAATTACTTTGTAAATTATTTCCACCCGCGTCTCATTACTTGCAAAATGATAGTTATTGCGTACAGATAAACAGTTTCAGAGGGCCTTTGCAAGAGTTTTTATTACAAGTAAAGCCGGAAACCGAGGTTCACTAGAGAATTTTACAGTATGGAATCGAATCGAACGAATTAGGCATTGAGTTGGATAGCTTTAGTCTTGATATAGGATCAGTTTATGTATTTATTCAGATATTAACATCATTACAGGTTGTTTTAGTAAGCCCTAAGGCGATGTTATATTTAATTATATTAACATATTTATTAATTTAGTATAAGTAGACAGTTATTGTAAACAAATGTCTGCAAGACGAGATAAAAAGCTTTGAAGCTTGATGCCGATGCCGAGGTGCACGCGCTAAAACTTACAAATACTTAATAATATCTGAACAAAGAAACTTATTATTTTTTTATTATTTACTTTTCCATATAATAAATAATCTATATATGTATGTATATAAAAGAAAGTAGTGTTAGTTACACAATTTATAACTCAAAAATCTGATTTGGCTGAAAGTGGTGGGGAGGTAGCTTAGAACCAGGAGACGGGCATAGGATACTTTTTATAATTTAAACCATTTGACACATAGATTTCCACGGGGACGAAGCCGCGGGGCGCAGCTAGTACTTAATAATACTTATAGAAACTTATTTACTTTTCCATAATAATATATATAATATAATAATTAGTACGTGTTCTTGAGTGGAGACCGCGACTCGGTAAATGTAGTGTAGGACGACCTCCGACCAGGTGGGATGACGACTTGCGAAAGACTGCAGGTAGATGCTGGATGCGGCAAGCTGAAGACGGGGCGCTATGGCGCTCATTGGGGGAGGCCTATGTCCAGCAGTGGACTGATATAGGCTGATTATGATGATGATAATACTATGGTGTACAATAGCCACAATGTGGTAGAGCACGGTGCAGTCGTATCACACGCAGTAGTGCTCGCCGCCGGCGCGCGCGCGCAGACCTTGGGCCGGGCAGCCGCTCGCCAATCGCGAACATGCACACATTCTGTATGTTGCAGTAAAACATTTCCTGACAGCGCTTACAACATCGCCGATAATGTATGAGATAAAGTGCAGATACGAACTGAGGACATTTCGTCATCATTTTTGATCAAGACCTACAAAGAGTTTTTACTGTACCTAGCAGGTGTGGACTGGTGTTTTGAAATACAATCCAATATTTCGGAACACATCTTCAGGCGCCAAAATAGGGCTTTTCTGTTTTATAAACTTGTATTTCATAAGAGTCAAGATGATCATGAATGTGTTTTTTATTGTTTATTCTGTTGTTTATTTCTTCGCAAAACAAACTTCACCATAAAGCAAATGATTTATTAAAATAGCTCCATATTACGTCTCGGGAGTTATGTTCTAAGATCTTTCCGTAATGAACTAGTACACGCAGGAGGTTATTTCATGATGATATGTCAATTACGCGTCCAGCAAGCCGCTAGTTTCATGGGCCAATAAAACGCGAAATGATAGGCTGGGCTGCGCGGGCGCCGCGCCGCGAGCGGAAACTACGTGCATAAAACTGCATTACCTTAATTGCGTTGGAGACGGCACTGCGGCCAATAAAGAACTTCTAGTCTGTGAGTGAGGTTTCCTGCTGAACCTAATCTAAGTATTTTAATAGTTATGCAATTTTAAAGTTTCATGTTCGTTAAAATATATGTAAAGGTAGCGCTAGATCTCCAAACTAATGCAATGCAATCAAATTGGTACCAAAATTAATTAGTGCATTTTTGGTCAGATCTCTGAGTATCGAACGAAAGTTGAAAGATTTCATTTACAAATAAATAGGATGGTAATTTTGAAAGAACCGATACAAATACATTTAATTTGCTTACCGTACTTGCTAGGTTTGACTTAGTCGTACATTAGTATCCTCAAATATGTCCACTAATTCTGCCAACCATACGCAGAATCCATGCACTCTAATACCTCCTTGGACCAGTGCGAGAACCTTATAACATGTCAATGACAACCGCACACTCACACACTCACACACACACACGCCATCTAGAACACATCCTGCATCTTACACGTAAGGCCAATCTAGACGGTGAACGGATTGCTAGCTGGTGTTTCTTACTTGTCACCGGCTGTTTTAGGTCTCTCAACTGAAAATTATTATAGTATTAGGACATATGAAATTGGCGTTTTTTCAAACTGGCCACTTGGTCTCAAATATCTGGCGTTCGGATTTAGTGATTCATTTATTTATGATCAGACAATTACGGCAAATCTGTATCGTCAATAATTGCAAACCATGATGGAAATTCTAGCCGACAACAGAAACTAGTCAATTGGTTTAGCTCTCTGCTGCTTCATATAACGCTCGACCACACACTGCCTAAGCACTGCTATTTCACTTGTCAGTTGAATTGTTAAATAAATATTTCTTTATCACATTCTCGCTAATCTATAGCAAATAATTAACCACACATCCTGTATCGTTGCTTATTGTATACATTTCTTATCACAATCAAATCAACGCTACGCCAATCATTACCAAACTGTTAGCAAACATCCTGTTTTGTAATTTTAGCTATATAGGTACACAAATCTCTTTATCACATAAATCATGTTCCTATTAACATCTTAATTGACAATGTAAATGACATCTTCTTTTTCAAATTGTCATTTTTGACGGGTCAAATGTAAAAACTTTTATTATGGCGCCATCCAAAACGAAATGGATGTAGAGTCATTAATAAGCTCCACTGACTGGCAACAAGTCGTGTCGAGCTGGCCTTACACTAAACAAACTATATTAATAGTTAGCTGTCAGGATTCCGTGGCGATTCCGGAGAAACGATAGCTGGATTTTGCTATAATTTGTTAAAAAACAAATGACTGTAGGTCAAACAATGGGTACTACATACAGATGTTAAATTCTGATTTGCCACCTTCTTGATCTGTATACAGTAGAGTTATAAGTTAAAAATCTTTACGATTTTACACTACATTGTAGAGATTACACATTAACACAACATGTAGAGTCAATAATAAAACCACATTATTACAAAAATATCAGAAAAAACACTTATTTAGAGACATGTATAAACTAAACAAACGGAAAACAAAAAACAGTTTAACATATATTCGTAAATTAATGATGATTTGGGTATTTTTCAAGTCGGTTTCTACTTACGATAGTTGAAAACTGTTTCAATAACGACAGGTAGGTACGTCGTTAAATTCGGTGAAAGGTATTAACGTTCTCGTATCCAGCCGTAAAGGTAAAGTGAGTTGCCCAAGCGCCTCGCTTCCACTATGTCACAACAGCCGGTACACTACACGTCAATGTCGAAATAAGTAACAACTAATTAAAATATGCACAAAAATTAAAACTTTCAAGAAACGTGGAAAAACTGCCGTAAGTTGTTCATTATAAGACAAAATATAAAAATAAGCTGGCCATTTTACTAAGAACCCTAGAAATAAACAGCTTTTAAATAAAATAACATTCTGTCATTTTAAATTTGATTTCAGATTATTGAGTTTGTAAATATCTGTCACAATCCATTAGTACCTACTAAAACGGTTTTCAATAAACAAACATAGATAAATATTCCTACGGAATTCTCCAACGTAAAGAAACCTCTAACTTGCCCGGTTCTAGACGAGATTTCTGCACGTGTCGTCAAAAACACTGTTATGTATGTTACATCAACAGTTTTTTAGCCCCTCCGTTGTTTTTGTGACACAGGTAGCAGTTTTTCTTACTGCCCTATTACCATGACCCGACATGCCCTATTACTGTGGTCGGCCACGCCCCGGGGTGTTAGGAACATGCAGTTAGAATTTCACGGGAATTAATTATTGGAATATATCTTTCGATGATACACGGATGTCCCTATTTTTTTGCGATTCTGAATAGCAGTAACATTTGGTGCAATCCATATTTTGAACCATAATGACATTAGGAGTTATTGAATATACAATATACATATATAGTACCTTAAATACTGATTGATTACTGTGACAATTTTGTACAATTACAAATTGACCACGAGCCAGCATGTGCCATGATGCTAGAGCAAATTACGACATCCAGTGGTCCCTCCTACTATATAATTCTTTATTAATAACGCTATCTTACAAATACTAAAGTAAAGATCGTACAGCAAGAATCCAATATTTACACCATGAATTCACTTTTCGCCTTTCTTTATTAAAGACCATTTCACCATTTCATCATTCTCATCAACATTCATCAATCCAGCTTAATTGCTTCAGTTGTATATACTACTTGTTTCTATTCATTGATTGTAACTTACCCACATCATAACAATTGCTTGCCAACTGCTTTGCTTGCATGTCTGCCCTGTAACCTTCCAGGGTCGCGCCAATACTTTCACATACTGCTCCGAATACCGCAATAATTGAGACTAATTCTTTTCAGGTAAGTACAGTGAACATTATGCGGTATTCGGCGTCGGTGAGTAATTAATATAACCATTGAAATAGTGTGAATACCTTTCCCGTTTCCCTGTACTGATTTATTTACCGGTCTGCATGGAAATCACGAATTATGAGCTTTTGACACGCATATTTGAGGAAAAATAATAATAACTGTACAGCTGGCAAAGTAATAGGTTTTGCGGGAAGGTTGGTGATGTGCTTGCCTTGATCAACGAATTAAAAGATTCGGAAAATCAGAAAAGGTGTTTACCAACCGGGTCTAAACGTTTTTAATCAAACTTTTTGGCTTCTTCTAGTTGTAGTGTGGGTAGTTATTTAGGATAGTTTAAAGTTGAGAAGGAATCAATTCCAAGCACCTGTGGTTTCAAAGTTTTTTTAAATTTATTTCCAACTTTTCCATACAATTCATTGAATGAATGATCATTACCTAATTACAGTTAATTTATTGGGGTCAACTCAGTTCTGTTAATGAATTGGGGTCAACCCAGTTTCACTGAAATACAGGAAACTAAAACCGTGCTAAAGTTAAACTCAGTAAACAGTACTGCGAAAGTGTTATCTGTGACGTGGTAGCTGGGTCAGGGCTGAGCGCAGGAAAACGTGGCTTTTCTGTCTAGTCTGGTTGTTTGTCAGCGAGAGTTTGTTTACTATTCCTCTAATAGGGCTTAAGATTGTATTTTGAAGGAGTGTCAGTAGTAGACATCACAAGAGCCTTTTATAGAACAGAGTTTAAAGACGAAAGATTCACAAAATAAGTTCTTAAACAAAGTATGCTAGGATGGATCTAGCAGAGTTTTGGTAATGTATGAGACACCGAAAATTGCATGTAATTACAGAGCATCTAGTACGAAGTGTTTGACTAAATTCGTCACTATATCACGATGACCTGGTTGGTTTCCCTGTATGTCACAGTGTAGATAATTAAATTTAATTTAAAAATGTGGAAAGGACAATCAACAATTCTACCGTTTTGTTAAAACTCTTTTGTTTGAATATTAATCCAATAATGTCTCAGACAAAGGTATTTACATAGTTACTTTTATTGAATAAAGGAGGCATTAATTCTTTATAATTTTTTTCTCACTATCCTCTTTGCAAGCTTTTACTAAACCAAAACGATAAAGTCTGCCAACTGTACAACTCGAAACAACGTTGCCAACGTCACCGCTCGTACATACATGCAGGTAATTGATTACATAACACACATACAAACACACAGCCTGCGTCCTGTCCCAGTTACTAAGGTGAACTAGTCAGTCGGCTACACAGCCTATAAACTAGATACCTAATAGCTTAGATAATACATAAAATAACAGCAGTTTATTTATTTTAGTTACCCACTATTTTAGGTCTGAGATGAAGTTCAAAAGCTCCAGGTAAATAGTAATCTCTCACAAAAAACAAACCTTCTTCTTTCGAATTAGAAACAAAAGACAACCTATTTGTTTTTTATTTCGTCGAGCCAAATGTTCCATTTCAGTTTTTGAAGAGTTATTTTAAAATCATCATATCAAAGTATGACTCTTCTTGATCTATTAAATCTAAGATCTATTAGATCTTTAAATAGGCTAATAATAAAAAAAACTAATTGTGTCCATATACGATACCATAGACTAAAAGAAGTCCTTGTCCTTTTTGAAAGAGATTCGATGTCATTGGTCAGAGCAGTAAGGATTTAGAATGTAGGAATCCAGTGTTCTGAATTAGCTACATACGGCCTGAGAAGGCCAAGTCCGAGTCAGAGTATATCATGTTGCTATGATTTACGAACTCCTTAAACCTATTATTTAATTAAAATGATTTAAGTCTTATTTCTCTGAAGTCATTTTAATCAGGTATCCATATAATATGGGTTGGTACAAAATTCATACATTAATATTATGTATATGTACTTTGTAGTATATACTTTGTTCATATTACTTTTGGGTTTAAAAATAAGCTCTCTCCTAGACCTAAGGCTGTTTTGTGACTACAAAATTATTTGTTTTTTTTTATTTTATTACTTTATTTAAAAATAATTATTACTTTGAAAGTATCGGGCATAAGTGAACTATTCATATTGCATTCGGTTTTTAGGCCGCATTTCATCTTAACAAAAACCACGCTTTTTAGTAGATATTGCCCAACCGAGAGTGCGTCAGTCGGACTTTCCGCTGAGAGGCTGATTGCGACATCTTCATCAGCACTGAATCACAAAGAACCTCAGAGTCAACTGAGTGCCCCATCTTCTACAATCGCTTTTTAACATAGAAAAAAATATTTCTAATCAAAGTTTAGTTGTTCATGTATCGGCTCCAAAGTATGAAGCAAAACTGAAACCGGAAATAGACTGAAAGAAGGAAATTTATTTTTTGTGACAATTAACAACAAAATATATAAATAAATCGCATAAATACCCCAATTTATCTCACGTAAGTTAAATCCATCGTAGCTAGCAACATTCGTACATACTCACACTCACACTGGTAGATTTGTGCGCGCACAAGGTCTCTGCCGCGTGTCGCAAGCGCATTCGAGAACGTTGCAGAAACGGACCTACCTACTGCTCACATGATTGCCAAGAAAAAGCGGCTATTGCTGATTGTAGATAACTGTTTTGGACAACAATCAAAAAGATCACATTTTATAGATACAATTTTATTAAAATTAGGAATTTCATCAAGGAAGAACTTTTATTGAATTCAGCATGCGTGTTACTCGTGCAGCAGGGTGTGTTTGTCGGGAGGAGTAATGAAAACATTGATATAAGAATATAAAGAAACAGTTTTGGAAATTTTTCGGAACAGATAAATTCTCTTCGTAATTTAGGTCACATGGGTCCTTTTTATGATTATTTCGTTTCAAATATGTAATACCTAATACATGCATATGTATACCAGATCAATATTGTATAGCCAAACGATTGAATTATTAGATGAGTCTCTTCACGATAAAACAAATTACCCATAGGACTGAAATTTTGCATAAATGTAAATCTGGTCATAAAATAACATAAAATCTACGAACTCACGGCGTAGATATGAGCTTGTTTTATAAAATAAACGAAACAAAGCGAAATCGGAAGTTTTTTGCACAATGGCGAGTAGTTATATTCTCCTAACATTTCTCCGTTAAATCCTCTATCCAGAGAGAGTAACAGAATCACGTATGTACATATGAAGTGACGTCACGGATCGATGTCTGACGTCACGCGGTCAGCATCTCACAAATTGCATTTATTAGCGCGACCCAATTCCGCAATTACCCGCTCTATTTGCACTTGCACATGGAGCCGGGGAAACCAGGGTAATGTCACGAGTACATGCACAGAAATACCTAACGATCCCACATTTAGGAATGTCCTTAGTCTGGACTTAGGAGGAACATCTAGTGGTCTCCTTTTCACTTCTTCCACTGGTGGACAAACAATTGAAGTGAACAGTAAAATAATTTTATTTGATAATAATTTATGGTATAAAATATGACTTGTCTAAGTGCTTATTTTGTAAGCCTAAAGAAATATTATACATAATTATATTAACTTTGACTTTGATATTCGATTTTGGAATTCAAGTAGGTCTGTCAACTGGATAAGTAGTTCACATGCCGGGACGGACCTAGGAAAGAACAACATTCATTATTATATTATTTGTTTTTCTATATTAATATTATTAAGAGGAAAGATTTGTTTTTTTGTTTGTATTGGTACACTAATATTTATTATGACCATAGATACTAATTTCAGCCGCGGCTTCGCACGCGCTTTTTGAATTAGCCTATGTGCGTCCCCGGGATACCGTTTACCTGCCAAAATTAATTAAGTACCGTTACGTAACATACAGTCAGACAGAATTGCTTCCGGTTTTTAAAATAAAATATCACCTAGGGATTTCATATTATCATAATAACGAGTCAGTCTTGGAAAAATTATAAATAATGAATAGTTAGGTTAAAAGTGTCTTAATAGTTAGAATCCGTGATATCGCTCGTCTGACGATTGACATTGATTAAATCTTCATCAGCCTAGTTAGTCCACTGCTGGATATAGGCCTCTTCTAACGAGCCCCATTAGAGGAGGTCTATGTATTTCATATATCCAGGTTGTTGTGTTGATATAGCTAGAATTGGTTTAAATAATACACCCGAGCAATTTCCGAGTTCTTTTCCACTTATCGAATTCAAATACGCTTCAAAACCAGATAAATTTCTTTCAGTATAAATTCCATCTCAGATAATATGACCGCTTCTTACAATGCACATGTCGGTTGCAAAACACCTGCCTATTACAATATTACCTGTAGCTGTAAGACTCTAGACAATCTTAGTCCACGGCTGGACATAGTCATCCCCTAGGAGTGCCGTAGCGCCCAATCTTCAGCTTGCCTCCAGCATCTGCCGCAGCATCCCATCTAATTATAAAATAGAAATAACGGTATAAAAGGAAACATAGATAATGGCTCGGAAGGAAACCGGTGCTGTGAGCAAAGCGTAAGGCCGGCGGGGCAGCGGCCGAGCGAGGCCGCTCCATGCAAATGCTCCGCTCAAGGTGCGCCCTACTTACCCACACAACAGCCGCTGCAACACCGACCAACCTTATCACAACCCATTAGAGACTAGTTTACACTTGTACACCCGCAAGGTCCCCCCCACCCCTCCCCCTCCTAGTTGCATCGCTGCGAGAGAGTCCAACGACTCTATTCGAAGCGGTATAGAGATCGGTTTAGCTCGGCAGGTTTTATCCTAGAGACGGTGACACGACCGATCCTTTTTAGTAAAATAGTTTGCAAAAAAAATGATTCGTTACGTTGGTTCATTAGAATTTAATTGACGATTAATGCTGTTTTTATAGGTTTTGTGCTGAGTTTGTTCTGTAATCAGCTCGGGGATATTACATCGGCGACGGTTCAAGAGAGTTCTCGAGGTGTCCTTAGCGATTACCTATTACCTCGTTAGACATCCAAGCAACTTTAATAGATTCCTTCTGTTTTTATTGAAATATTTGAAAAAAACATTGTTTCTATTCTCTCAATGTTTTTCCTACTGGTGTGTTTGTTATTTCTGCGAGTGTAATTGGTGTTGCTCGTGTAGCTACAATAGACGAACCTTTCGTAGTGTTTTGTAAGTCTCAAACAACGTTGAGACACACGGCACAATCATTCAGACGATAATTTCGATTAACTTGCGGCGAGAGTTGCGTCCATAGAGGTGGATTTATTGTTGTGTGTTGGTAACCCAGTGGTATTGCATCACTGAGGCTCCATTCACACTACCTGGTGCCAAGTCCACTCGGTTTTCGAAGAACTCCATACACAGACATCATTCATCTGTATGCAAAGTAACATGACGCGACAAAGGAGAGAATAATTTAGGCACAATGTAGTAGTGGAGGTTAAGATTGTATCTCTACCGGGTTTAATAAATGAAGACGCAAAATACAGGTTTATTATGCGGCTTCGCTTATTCTAATGACAGTAAAATTCGACAACCTACGGCTTTAGTTTTAAACATCATAATAAAGGTTTGAACGGTAGTCTTGTTTTTGTCAAACATGCTCGTAGCTAAGAACATCTTCAATAAAATCACTTATCAAACAATAAAAAACAGAGTTGGTTCATTCGTTTGCAAGCTAATGATGCCATAATAGACAAACAAAGGAACACTCTTTTTCATATGGAAATATAAATAACTTTTTCTTATTCTTGGACATCGATGCTATTTTTCAGTAACAAACACAGACAAACACTCGAAATGACTCTTTTTACCGATTGATTAGTGAAACTGTCAATGTTGAGCCACGAGACGTCTTTACAGCAGTAACAGTACTGGGTAAGTAGTCCAATAGATAAATACCAAAATTGTATTTTCAAGACTAGGCACAAAGGGACACAATTAATAAATTCTGGATATTTATTAGAATGTCACACAAAACGGTCCTAAATACTTGTGCCGTCTGCCGAGAGGGAGCTCTAGGTATTTCTCATATATCTGCTAAATTGATCTCTACCTACCCTTGTTTTAGGCACAACTAGTTTCTGTTTCTTGGACTAGATATTTGTGTAAGAGTGGGTAGATACATAAGAGCAAAAAACATTTATTTTCTGACCCTTTTCCACATACATATATAGTGTATGACCACGACTCGGTAAACGTAGTGTAGGACGCCCTCTGACCAGGTGGGTAGACGACCTGCGAAAGACTGCAGGTAGATGCTGGATGCGGCAAGCTGAAGACAGGGCGCTATGGCGCTCATTGCGGGAGGCCTATGTTCAGCAGTGGACTGCTATATGCTGATGATGATGATGATATAGTGTATTATACAATAGCTAAGTTTTCAAATGATAAAAGTCAGAGACAGACGGGACATCGCTTAGCCAAACATTTCTCAGCTACGAGCATGTTCAGATGATGTGTAATATGTCATATATCCAGTGATTATTATTTTCTCTTTCTCTATAACAGAGTTAGTAGCGAAACAAATCAAAGCCAGAGTAAATTGTTAACCTAAAACATTCCTAGCCTCATAATTCACAAGCGACATGCTCATGACGTTTGCAGGTAAATGCACCCGCCTTCAGTATCGGACCTACCATCTGTCCAATGACGTACCGCACGAACCCTACCTGCATGGTGTTGCCAGAAAAATACTAATATTTAAAAATACATCAGCCTAAACAACTAACTAGATTGTTTGCAGCTAAGTTCAACTGTTTAATTCTTCATAAATACTAGTCCTAATTTTTATATCACAATTATTCAAATTAGGACTTGTTTTTTTTACCTTATTTTTAATTTTTAAAATAAACTGTTCAAAAAAAACGATTGTCTACGTAAAAAGCTCATAACACACCTTTTCCCCCAAAACCTAAATGTGTACCTAATTTCATAGTGGATAAAAAAACTCAAAAGGTGAAAATGACGCCCACCCTCTATATTTTTTGCGTACTAATCCATACTTTATCAGCCAACCTACTTACAGCCTACGGTGGCCAAATAACATGATGTGTTGCCAATAACCGTCATGTATTCGGTTTTTAAAAAATATTTTATTAAACCTGTTAAATAAATTTACAGTGGACTGTCGGTCGCACAAAGTACTTTTGGAATTCACAATGATATGTTCGAAAACAATATTTTATAATTAACTAGCTGGCAATACTTTTGTGCATTCATGTTTTTCCGTTCCGTTACCATTTGAAATCTTGTATAATCAAAAGCTAAAACTTAATGGGGATTTTATCCGTGGTGGAAGTTTATGCACACAGACTTAGGGGGTAAACTAGTAACAATGGTTAAAAAAGAGATTTTCAAAAGTTTTCTAGTTCAGTTCAGTTCTTTATTGTTCTTTATGTTCTTATTTGTTAAAGTGTGCTTCGTAGTGCTTCGTGATACATTATTGGCCACATCACATAATAGGGCATGTTAAAAAAATATCATAAAGCGATAGTTCGCTCTGCTTGAATGACTTCTATTTTAACTTCGTAACTTTACTTCATTTCTCATCGCACGAAAATAGATGGGATTGTGTCACATTCATCGACCACAAAGTAACAAGTTTCTTAGAAATATTCATAAGAAACGTATACATATACCCACAGTAATATAAATTGAATCGAGCTAATTCGGACGCAGATGAGCGATGTTGTGGTAAACATATCTGTGATGTTGTCATTCGAAATTCAAAAAGTATCATATAAAACCTATTTTATTAGCAAAGAGAATTCACTGTAGCATTTCGGAGTCAGGAAGGTGGCGCTGTTGCCGCACATGCCTTGGTAAGCAGTGACAAGACCAAAATACAAATTATTTGAGATCAAGTTCGGTGTAGCGAGCCATATTAGAGCTCATGATAGAAAAATTCGTGATATCTAGGGTCGCCGTCATCGAAATAGATGCGGAGGCCTATATAAGCAGTGACATAACAATCTGAGGTGGTACTGAGCCTTAAGCCGCTGGTACCGCCCCTGACCTCTCCGCGGGCCTGTCGGTCTACCGTCCCGTTAGATTATGAGAGTAGATTATGATTTTTCTAGATTTGATTCTGATTTTACGCAAATACACTATATTATGTCCTGCTCACATCGCTAGTCACCTTTGACACTGGCCGCTGTGGATGAAATCCGGCTTGGGCTCATTCGAAATGAAAAAATATTGATGATATTCCGAACTCAATAACTTTGGTGTTGAGTTTAGTTAGTTCCCGATTAAATTATTTTCCTTCTGGGTATAGGTACATAGAATGCGTCCTTTTTATAATGATGCATTTATTTAATGTTCTTATTTTGTATAGGTAACTCTCCAACCCCATAGGCTTATATCTCCAGTAAACCTTTAATATCGGTCGACAAATCATTTGTATTTTCTTCACAGCTAAACTAAACATCTTTTGGCGGATTTTCTGATAAAATCTTACTAAAAAACCACTGTGACATCAATAACTAAAAGGTTTCTAAGATTTAAATTCTTAGAAGTTTTAAATACAGTTATTTATAATCTTTGACTTCCCCTGATGTTTTCCTTCAGCAGATAGGACGAGACGTAGAGCTGCGAATGTATGGACACGGCAATACAAAGTACATGTAAATGCGTGCATATGTATTTATTTTGCACAAGAGATTTGTGAACCTCAATTTTATTCCTCCTGGTTGTCGATGGATAGAAGTAAGAAACGCCTTTTTTTGTTTTTGGTTTTATTAACAGCTTTTGACTATGAGTTAATTACGAAAGCATCCAACTATTGTGTTGTTATTGTTATTGCGCCTCATTAAGGTCAGTAACATCGTGCATGAGCCTTGACTCACTTGTGATCCAAACAAGTGTCGCCGCTTCCTCGTCGCTATCTTATCTTAAGTGGATCTTGGGCGTATACTTCCATAAACAAACAAAATATTATTTTACTAGGTTAATGTCTCGAACAACACACCTTCTCATAAATAAAAAAATATATAAAAAATCTTAATCCTTGACATGAAAATAATGCAGAAATCAATCAACATGCAATATAAAAGACAATCGTGAAGATTTCCTTAATTATAATAAGTAAGTTCAAAACACAAATTTTATATAATTCGAAATAGAAGTCGAAATAGAAAGACTAAAAAAATAATCAGATCAAAATAAACCAATAAAACGTATCTATGTATGTCCTACTAAGTTTAAGAGTAACTTAAAATTACAGTAGGAAGGCTCGGCGCAGCGTCTAGGAGTCTAGGCCTCTAAAGAGAGAGATCTCATACAATATGACCTCTGCAACCTCCCACTAATCATTTCCAAAAACCGAATAAACGAAAAACAATAACAATATTTGTCACTAGAAGTCACCGTCACGTCATTAGAATTCCAATGCCACATCCACCGTTCTGCGCTCCACAGTCGCGTGCCGCATTGACCCACTTCGCGGGTTCGATACCCGACGGAGGTCGTCCGCATAGATAATAACTTTAAACCGCTTGTGAGTCTTCACTCAATCTGCGTCTGATGACGGTCACGTGGTACCTACTGGATCTCGCCTGTGCGAGTACCTACCTCCTACCTACCTGTGTGTTCTACGCACTATTCATATGAGTGTATGATTGCTACTTGAGATCATTACCAACTAGACACTTGGCTAATTACCTAATGGACACCGCTAATGAATCAATGTCTACATTACCACGGAATAAGTTTAAAGTACGTACTTTACTTGTATAATATAATCTTAAAGAGAAGAGTGTCAAGTTTCCCAAAGCTTATCCTCCACGGACACATATTTTGTATCCATAAAGGATATTTTGATCTATAAAAAAATCTATAAAAGTGTTTATAACTTTTGACACATCCATGAAAACCACAGTCTTCTACCATAAATGTTTATATTTTAAAAGTTAAGTTATTATTATTTCTTTTAAAAAACAGAATCAAAACTGAAATTAGGTTAGCTATTTGCGAGAAAAATTGTAAAGCCATAGTTATGTCTATCTACTTATATAAGGAAGTCGTGTTAGTTACATACACTATTTATAACAAAAGAACAGCTGAATCGATTTGGCTGAAAATTGGTGGGGACGGACATAGGATACCTTATATCGTGTTTCATATTTATCAAATTTCCAAGCGGACGAAGGCACGGGACGCAGCTAGTATTTATCTAAAAGTAAAACACAATTATGAATGAATACAAACATTTCGCAGAATAATTTCATGAATTTCCAGTCACACATCCGACACCTGCCTAGAATTCACATAATACCTCACCGTACAGTACCTAGTTGTACTTCAGTCTACCTACAGGGTAGTGAGGGGTAGATTCGCCCGGACGTCCTCCCGGCCAATACCCCGGTCTGAAGGGCAGGCTGTTTACCCCAACCAGGGTGCAGTTCGGATGTCATTGGGGAGGTGAACCAGGCCCGATAGCTTAGCCTACGTCAAAACATCTCGAAAGTTCACCTCAGGCTTCAAGGAATAGTGGGAGTTGGGAAAAATACTGTAAGGGTGTTTATTCACTGTTGGCTTTTATATTCGCGTATATACCCCAATATACAAATGTTGCGAATATTATATTCTATTCTTTTCGAAATTACGAAAACATCATCGACGATAATATTTTAAAAGGAATAAATAGCTAAAAAAAGCTCACGATCCATTCGTGATAAAGTTTTATCTAGTTACAAAGTATGGAAGCCTCCAGCACAATGGCAAATATGTAACAATCTTACGTATTTTACAAACTTTTCAAATATTGAAGAATAGCTGAAAACTCCTATCCACATAGCCAAAGAAATGAATCGGAACTCATTACACCTCCATACTCAATGGTTAATTTATTGGTAAACTCTCATTTCACGTCTAATAGTACATACATTAACATATACTTCAGTATATAAGATGGTATCATTCAATTAACTAATAGATTAGAATTTGTATTTCAATTTTCAATAATTATAAATTTCTTTAGTTTGCTTACTAAACTCGATCATCAATTTTGTTTAAGAATGTTTGACGATTCCAAGTAACGCTAATTAAAATAAAGATACATTTCTTAACTTCTGTAAGCAAACGTTCTTATAAATCCCGTTGCCATATTCCCGGTCCCGAAAGTTTGCCTATTAGGCCTCGGGAGCCTTCCCCAACGCGCGGCCTATAGAGTCGACCCTGAAGGTCGCAGCGCCCTCCAGACGAGTCGATGGCCAGCCAACAGTAAGGAGGTCTATGTGTGCGTGCTGCAGTGATCTTACTGAGAAACCTCCGTGGGGCGGGCGGTCTGGTAATGTTCGGATTACGTGTTTTGTTCTCAGAGCGAAGCAAAAGTTTGAAAGGGTTTGTTTTTAGTACTACGGTAACAAATAAAATGTATCGTGTGGATTAAAATTAACTAAACGTTTTCATGAATAGATTAACACAGTAGAGTTAACTATGAAGAATGATCCAATAAATAGAATTTAAAGAGACATTTTTAACCTAAGATAATGAAGAATCGACTGCTGGACATAGGCTTGATAATAAAAACTTGATGCAATAAAAATAAGTTGCATAAGATACGATACAAAATAAATGCAACAAAAATACACGTAAAAGAACGCGGTAATGCAATACGGTAGCAAAACAAACCAATTCCTATTCTTAGAGCCACATGCAGTACATTCAATTTGCATGTTTATACGAAAGCTAACTCAAAACGTGCCAAGTCCCAAGTAACGTAGATACGTGGCAATAGCTACGTGCCGGGGACTACGTGGTCAACAGCCGCCCTAGGACGCGCCGCCCTTGCTTCCAGGGCGGATTTCTTGATGGGCGAAGGCTCGTGTCCTTTGGATGTTTGACTGGACTCGGTCAGAGACACTTCACCCTTTTTGTGGAAATAGAACATCTGTTTTCGGTCATAAATCTTTAATAAGTTAGTTAGGAGCTTTATTTTTTGATGCGAACTATATTATTTTTTAAATCTTGTCATTAAAACAAGAATAAAGAGTTTTTAGAAATATTAACTCTGCTTTGCTTGGGGCTAGATGATGCTGTGTGGATTCTCCAGAATTATATATTATGAAGTAAAAAAGGATGAAACATTGAATTAATTTCAATGCTACTAGCCACTTGTTCGGTATGATTCACTAACTATCCACGAGTGCAAATTATTGGTTCGAAAATGTATAATTAGTCAGGAACCACTCTTATCCCGACGATGTCTCGTTAGCATTCATATTTTTAAGAAACGTTGGTGTTTGCATCACTCATCAAGGCTCGCGGCACGTAAACGACGAAAGTATAGTTCAAATCTACCATAATGTCGAGTTTTCAGTTCTTTTTACAGTGTGATTGATTGTAATTAAAAAGAACATTATTAAAAATAACATAATTCGCATCACCTCAAGACACCCGGAATACCCGGAAGTTTGCTGATATTCGTCTGATGTATGCTATGCATTTTGCCATGTTTGCTTATCATTTACCCTACACCATCATCCCGAACTTAACCTACATTTTATGAAGGTAGATAAGTACCAAATGATGTACAGGCCCTTCCAAATAGGCTCGAGCCTTACGGAGGAAGGTTGTAAGGGCGGCGTGTCCTAGCGCGGCTGTTGCTCCTTCCGGCGCCGGGTCGGCGCTCGATCTGCGCCCTCCAGGGGAGGCCGGCTGTAGGGCACGGTAGGGCACGCTATAAATGCTGGAGAGGCAATAACGAGAAGTATGGGCGATTGTTAGAAAAGGTTTTTATTTAGGTCTTTCGTAGAAAAGCGTCGCGTTGAAAGTCGCACGATATCGCATCTTTAGAACAAATAGTTGAGATAGATGTGAGATTTAGAGAACACTTTAAACGTTCAGGGACATAGCTACTTGCCTAGCTTCTGATCCCGGCTTCGAAGGCGTTTTCTAAATAAATAGTTAAATATTGTGGAGCTTTTTTAAGTCAAACTCCGTTAACTCGAAATCCTCTCTAAGACAAATTTATTAATTATGTCCTTTCGTTGCAGCACATAAATTATAAGGTTTTTTGCTCAAGTTATTTAGTCGCTAAAACTCGAACTGAATATGATTTCCCTGTGACTTACTGTTCATATATTACGTACATATCCCGCTCTGTAGATCGAATTACTCGTACAAATATAAGGGATTCTATATCTCGAAGAAGCAATATATAAACTTTGCGGCCTCTGTAAATAGCAATATTGTCAGCCAGACTATTTATCTCAAAGTAATTAAATTTTGATCACTCAATAGCCTAGAATCAATCCTTCAGCTCACGAGGCAGTTTGTTGTGTTCTGTTCTCACTTCATAACGATTCTGTTATTTACACATATGTGTATATTTGCGGGCCAAATGTTTCTTTTATTTGTTGAACGCGTTATGCCTTCTTGTGGTGTCTACATAGAAAGTTGGTTTACTTTTGTCAAGAAAAAAGAAATGTTCAAATTTACAAAACGAGCAGCAAAATAATTTTTAATTCCTCATGACTTAAAGTATGATAGAGAACATAATCCTCTATAAGTCAAAATGTAACTCCTTATCTTGTAGTTGATCGAAGTCGAAGATTCTGTAACTCGTAATTTTAAACCTTGAAGTTCATGTTAACGAAGCTCCACCGTATATGTATTTTAATTCAAATAAAAAAAGTCCAATCCGTTCAGTAGTTTTGATGTGAAAGGTAACAAGCATCTACTCATATAAACTTTCGCATTTACAATATTAGTATGATACTTTATTAATTAACGCAAAAATACAAATTAGAAGCAAAGAATGTTAGGGCGGGTACAGAATGACCCATAGATAAAATCATACTTTTCATGCAAACTACTAAGCTTTTAAGACTTACAAAAAATGCCTAATGCAATAAATATAATAAAATATAACAACAAGTCTAATCCATTATCCCGAACGATGTCATCAAAAAGGCAAAGCAAACTGCCGCCGCCCAAACAAATAGGTAACCTCTGTTACATAATGCCGTTGACCCTGCAGTCGACAGCCGCCCTGGGTCGCGCCGCCCGCCCCGGCCTTCAGCCTTCCTCAAGCATTCGAGGCTCGGCGGGCGGTATTACTGATTACTGAGATTATTTTTACTTTTTATTTGCCTTGAGAATTATTAAATATTTTAATAGAAGGATATGCAACTGACCTGGAAGTTATCATACAACTTTTCTTCTTTTTTTTATTAAAATCTTCCTGATAAGATTTTTTTTGTGATAAGGCTGTCAACATTATTGGCACACTTATCTGATTGGTTTTCGGCGGAAAGACTCGCTGAAAGCAAGTCTTTAGTGAGGGGTTCCTTTAGCGTCATTCACTAAATAATCCACTTAGCTTAATAATTAAATATCTCGGAAACACAGCAGCGTGTAAACCTGCTGAAACTTCAGAATAATCACAAGTTAATCAACGCGATAAACTCCAGTGAATATTTAAATACGTTTTAAGAATTTGCAGATCCAATCTTTTCGAACATAGCATGAAATATTCCTCCTTAAAATTAAAACCAAACCATAAAACCTAAATCACCACAAACTTGTCAGCGCCGATGGACGGCAGTGGCCGGACGCCCGCTACAGCCTGCTAGGGCGGCGCGTCCTGCCTAGGGCGGCCACCGCCCTAACCTCACTTTACTTGACGAGGCATTACGTGTACTTAACGGAAAAATTGCGTGGGACGATGTTTGTGTGGAAATATTGACCGAGTTCTCGATTCGGTAGATATGTTTTGGATAATTTCAGGAGAATTATTCAAGATAGAATATACAATGTTTCTTTTTCCTTTGTTATACCAGACTTTAGTAACAGAAAATTACTCAAAGAATAGAAAACTTAACAATGTTGAAAAATACTTTTGAAACTATCATGGGAATTAACAATAAAGTCATTTAAAACGGGATATTTACCATGATTTGATTTTTGAGTTATCCAATATTTCGGCACAGTTTCATGCACCATGATCACAGAGTAACTGAAGGCACTTCAAATCAAGTCATGGTAAATATCCCGTTTTAAATGACTTTTATGTTGAAAATATATTAATTTATTTCAAAATCAATAATTAATTATTAAATGTAATCATTTCTTTTCTTTCTTCTTCTCTGTAATAGTCTGCGGAAAGACAAAGCTCTTTGGTCGCTATTTTTCTAATAAATAAGTCTAGAACAAGAATTCAAGGCAAATAACATATACATACATTATAACACAATCAAAACAAAGAAACGAAACTAACAGGACAAATAAAAGGCACCATTAAATTGCCCAGGCTTGTCCAACAGCTGGGCAAAGGCCATAAAAAATCAAAAAATTTAATGACAAATTGTAGAAGTTATCGTTGACGATTGACGATATACGTGTCTCAGACGAAATGTACAAAAAGTAACAAATAAGAAAATGGATATTATATTCACTAGCTCCAAACGTAAATACGAATTATTCATGATAAATGACGTACGAGTACTAAAACAAGTATATATAAAATATTTGAGTGCTCAAATAACATCAGCTGTCGTACCGTAACGCCTAGGACGCTAGGGCGGGCTGTCCTTCCTAGGGCGGGCGTCAACCCTGGGGGGCTGGCGGTGTCTTACCGCAGGCTTACCCAACTCTCTGTGGTGTAATGTTACACCTCTGTCACTTTACACGATTATAAAAATTCATGCTGTCATTTGTAGATAACACAAAGCTTGTATGTGTATGTGCATCGTTCTTCTGGCACAAAGATAGCACCTGATAACCTATGGACTAATGAACACAAACTTAATATACTCAGAATCAGACAACACCTACACTTGGAATATTCGCAGATTATACAAACCATCCTACATGGATTAAAAACAGTCAATTACGACGCCTAAAACGATTAGGTTAAATACGATTAGGTATTATCAGAACGGTCCACTAATAATACACCTTAACACACAAATAATACTGCCTTTTGCATATTAAGTTTATTCAGATTTGACAACCTTTTAACAGTGTTCATGTCGGTTGACTTATTAACAGTGTAGAAACTTAAAAGTTAACGTCGCATATTAAGTTAAAGTCGTAAAAAAACAAAGTCTCTAAATCCAGGCAATTGTGGCCTCTATTGCACAATTAGCGTATTTCTGTAACCTCCACCTTCCAACCTCCGGCGACCGTTGACCTGTCACCTTCGTAGGCGTAGCGCCCTCTACGCCGTAGAGGGTCTACGAACGCCCGGGCGCGTAGCGGCCTGCTACGACGCCACACAGATTATGTTATAGTTGTTAGGTAATGATGGAAGTAAAAATAGTAGACGCGCTTCTTGAATATTATTGTCTAGTTACGTATGTAGATATGTAACTAAAGATATGTACTATGGTTTGTAAGTTAGATTACGATATAAAATAATTCGAACAAAGTAATAATAACAAACTTCAAAGATCGCACAAACAACATGCTGATAAACGGAAAACTTTTGAAGTGAAATAATTTTGGCTAATTTCTTAATATTTCTTGTGTATTAGGCATTTCACTGATTCCATAAATTTGAAACTGCCTAAAGCGTTCTTAGATCAAAGCTACCAAGTCTATTTCTGTCTAGACTTAGTACTACTTCCTTCCAAGATTAAATAAAGTTTTGTTAATAAAAATCATAATGAAATATCCTCAAAGCGTGCAGACAAAAATATTCTCTGCTTTAGCTGTCAATAAATCTTGCAGAGATTTCTCCCAAGCAACTAATGTCATCAAGGGTAATTTTTAATCTTGCTTACATGAACATTGTATATTTTCATTCCCTCATGAGCGGGTCATCTAAAACGCAAAACATAAAAGTAACATAAGACCTAAAACGCTAATTGTCTGATTAGTAAATAACCTAAATTCCGTAAGATCTAAGTAGCAAAATGCCTGCTAAGCATTATGTCTGTTTTTCATATTACCTAAACTGCACCTTCGTAGACAAATGTTTATATTAACTCAGAGAGAAATGTTTGTATCATCTCATCAAATACAGAACCATTACGCCTTCCCCCGACATAACAATTGCGAGAACATTCGACCGCCGCCCCCCGAGTCGTAGACCTGGGAACCTGTCCTAGGGAAGGCAGCAAGGGCGCAGGGTACGCAGGGTGCAATACCCTGCAAGGTTGCAGCACACAGCGGCGCCGGGGCGGAGTTTCGCTTCTATCTGTATTTCGGGTTTATAGTCTTTGTGTGGGTAATTTTTGAATATGGATTCAGTTCACAGATACTGTGTAAGTTTTGGTGATACTACACTGTAGGTTTTGGGCATGTGTGGGTATTTTTTTAAATTTGGAAGCCTATGACTGAAGTGTGCCAGAGTGGCCATTTTTTTGAAATATGGATTCAGCTTACTGATAGGTTAGGTTAGTGAGCGCTTTTGAATTAGGTCATTGTATGATGAAAGCCAATCAATCTGGTTTTTTTTTTATTGAAATAGGTATACCGATAGTGTTTGGTATGAGTGAGTGATAGATTTTATTTTATTCGGATAGGTCGGTTAATTTCTTGCGACCTGCGACACAGTATTTCACTTCTGCAGGTCGCATCGCTTCATATTTTTGTTCTAGCACCTAAGTATGTTTCAAAATAATGACTTTTTACTTTTTTTACTTTACTTTACTTTTACTTTAATTTGGAGAAGCTGTCTAATAAGTATAATACGTAGGTTGTGTTCAATACTCAAGTCGGGACTATTATTAATGAGTTCTACTATGAGTATGAGTATGCTTACTGTAGGTTTCATAGTTATAATTTTAGAGGTGAGTTTTACAATTTAATTCCACGCAGTTATAATGTCTACAGGTTTGGTTTGCTTACAGAAATTGTTTTATCCTGATTAATTACAAGTGGGGAAGTTATTGCCCAGAATCCGAAATTTATGAAAATTCCTGAAAAAGTACAGCTGTAATATATTCTCGTTTATAATATTCAATCTACATACAGGTACACATTATCCAATAACTAAAAACATACAAATGAAAGAACGTAACCTTGCTCATTTGTACAAGAGAATGTACGTTCTGGTTGGTACATCCGAGATCATGTTCAACCATCAATATGTAATTGACTGATAACAAGTGACGTCACAAGAATGTGCTCCTCGCGGCCGCGGGTACCCGCAACATGGCTGCCTACACGCCGTACAGCATCGCTAACAACCTTGCGACACGAAACAATCTCTGCTATAGACAAGTAGATGCGCCCGCAGCTTCGCCCGCGTGCAAATCTATATACAAAAATCCTTTATTGTACGCCACAATTAATCATTACAAAAATACATCATATGCGTCAAGTACAATGGACGGCCTTATCGCTTAGAAGCGATCTCTTCCAGGCAACCTTTGGATGGAAAGAATTATGTGAATTTAAGAAAGGCAGGGGGTGTGGGTATCTATGTGTCAAATGTTTGATAGTCCTTCCTTGAGACTAGTTGTAGCCCGCGGGTTCTCTTGCAACACCATCCTAGTCTGGCTCAGCCTGATAAATGATTCCTACATGTTTTCTAGATCGATGCGGATTTCGTTGAGGATGATCTCGAGGGAAATTAAGAAAATATTTTTTGTCTTCTGACGAACTTTGCGCTCGTCCGGTTTCGAATGAAAAATTGTAACTTCTTTATCCAACGTGTTTTTAAGTCTCTTGTATCACCTACATCATCTACCTGGTTGGGAGCATTACTAACATCGCAATAGATAGGTGACGAAATTAAAAACATTGTTATTTTCATCGCAATTAGCAAATACATTTATGGTATTATGATATGTAGTGTATTTATTTTCTTTTTTTATCTAAATCAATTTATTAGGGAGCCACCGTCTATATTGTTCCTTCATGACTAGACCATCTTAAGGTTGCCTGGAAGAGATCACTCTCAGCAATAAAGCTGCCCTTTATATTTCCTCTATTCTAAGTTTTTATTTTTGTATTGTTTTCTGTTTTGTGTGCTATAATAAAGTGTTTTCTATCTATCTAAATTTAATAAATATTGCGGCCGTGATCGCTGTCATTAATATTTTTTGAGAAACGTTCCATATATTAGCAATAACAATCAAAACAGCAAGACATATTGAATCAGCCTGCCGTTGTTGTCCCTGTAACAATCAAACATCCATCCATACTCTCCGATGAATATTATTAGGATAATGTTTGCTTGAATGTAATTTGGTACAAGAGTAAGTAAATAGGGCCTTGTAAGGGGATCGCGGGGCTTGTCGGCCGCCGGATAACAAACCGACGGAATATTCATATGTACTTACATATATACCTCTATACATATATGTATACAGCAGAGCTTATATTATTTATATTATATTACACGTGGGTAGTGCACGTTCCGGTGAAAAGTCGATAAACGCTCTATGTTCTAGTGATTAGGGTTGGGTTTTCCTTGACAGATGTAAGTTCGGTATCAGCTGATTAGTAAAAATGGGAGAAGGATTTGTTTTCCCGTTTTTGTTTGAGTTTGACTTGTTTTGCGGAAAAATAACATTGAACGTGTTTGTTTGATTGATGAGATGTTTGAATTCGTAGGAATCGTGAATTCAATAAAGAGAAGATAACATTAAAATAGAGAAAAGAAACAATGAATAGGCCCAGTGTAAAGGGGTCCTGAGTTAACTCTACAGTTCTAGTAATATTATTCCAGACGGCACTTGACGTTGACAATCAATCTACTCGTTAATTAAATTATTAATAATTAATTAAAATCAAAGTGTAGTTCAAAGTCGCTCAGCGAGCTATGGAAAGAGCTATGCTCGGAGTTTCTCTGAAGGATAGGATTCGCAACGAATACATCCGACAGAGAACCAAGGTTATCGACATAGCTCAAAGAATTAGCAAGCTGAAGTGGCAGTGGGCCGGCCATATTTCGCGAAGAACCGACGGCCGCTGGGGCAAACGTGTTCTTGAGTGGAGACCGCGACTCGGTAAACGTAGTGTAGGACGCCCTCCGACCAGGTGGGATGACGACTTGCGAAAGACTGCAGGTAGATGCTGGATGCGGTAAGCTGAAGACAGGGCGCTATGGCGCTCATTGGGGGAGGCCTATGTCCAGCAGTGGACTGATATAGGCTGATGATGATGATGATGAATTAATTAATGACTAAAGCTTTTCAATCAAATTGCGCCTTCCAGACTACCTTATTATCGGCGAGTCTAGAGGCACCTCACGGTTGAAGGGCTACAGTCCTCCTCTGCGGACGCCCACTCGCTAGACTTATCAATTTGAAACTTATAAAAACCCTTTGAACGGAACTTTTTGAAACACTTACACATGCAAACAATCGCCTACATCGTAGCGTGTCAGCGTCACGCACACAGCCGCCCGCACGCACACATGCAAACAGTCTAGACAAGTTGTTAAATGTTCCGGGGCTCGACATTCGTCAGTAGGATAGGTCACGGACCGTCTCTCTCCCTCTTGCGTATACCTCCGTCCCTGTCTCTCACTGTACTAATGCAACTTCAGTTCTAACGCGGAGACGTAAAGATCATTTTAGTTGTTCGGAGTATTCAGGTATAAATTTCGCTTTCAAAGCTAACACGTCCTAGAGCAAAAATGATGTAAGCGCTAGATTTGTTTGTTGGGAAATGTGCTTTAGCATTATACGTATATTAGGGTTGATTTTTGTTCGTGGTGAGTTTAGGTCCTTCCAGGTCTCACATAGCGTCCTTGGCGGGTCAGGACGAATTAGTCTCGGGAATAATAATTTATGTAAATGTACATATGTAATGTAATAGTGTACATAGTGCAAAGCTCCAGCACCTAAAATAATGAACAGTGTTTTGTTAACTGTAAATTGCTCTCTGCTTCTTGGGTGATGGTGGTGTTTGCTACCCACCTTTGCCTTTTTTTTGCCAATGAAAAGATGGTAATGGAAACAAAGGGGATTTAGGATAATATTTACAACGTAATACGGGCTGCCTCCTGGTTCTCTGGTCCTAATTCTAATATGACAACCGGTTCACAATGGTACATAGGTTGGGACAGACAGACAGCGGGAAGTGACTTAGTTCTATACTATGTAGTGAAAATAGCGTCGTTTATGCAATACTTCAGTCCGATCCTTTCAGTAGCAGGAATACGTCCGGCGATCCAATCTTACATCATAATAAAGTGATGTAAATCTGTCCGACTTCAAATATCAATCTACAAGTAATTCCATATGAGCGTTAATATCTGGGTACAGAGGAGCAGAGCAATATATCAAGGCTTTGATTTAGTGCTCTCTAGGTATGTAGTTAGGCAGCCTTGGTCTAGACTAGGCTTTAGATACCGGCCCCAGGGGCTGGGATTGGAGTGGCACAGTTTACACAGAAAACTTTGAATATTTCAGGACAAAGAAGAAAGCTTGCAGATTGCGCTTGAGAAGAGTACCCTAAATATTTTAAACTAACGCGATCGGAACACATAATTATAAGCACTAATACAACTAGTAATTATCGCGTTAATTTACCTATTTTTCTCGACGTTTCAACCGGTCATCCCGTGACTAAGTCAGTGTGTAAACCTGTTGAAACATCGGGAAAAATAGGTAAATAAACGCGATAAATACCCGTTGTTGCATATCAGTTATCTAGTACCCATAACACAAGCTCTGCTTACCATGGTGGTAGATAATGCTGTATGAATTGTCCAGCATTGTTATTATTTAGTCAGAATAGACAGCCTGTATAGAGGTAGTCATGTAGGAGGCCTATTTTCAGCTGTGGTCTGACTGTTAGACTGAGGGTTCAACACTAGTAAAAATACTGATAAATTCATGGATTCACCCCATGGCAGGTGTACATACGTGATACCGTTCGTTGACAGCTATGGACAACAGTTAGTCGGTCGGAGCAGAATCAATAAATAAACAATAAAACATGCAGAATGATCTGTTGACAGCTGGCAACACTGCGCCCCGCCCAGCTACAATGATCGATACTCAGATAGGTACTTAGGTACTCACCTTGTTGGTTCGTACCCGGAACCTGATTCCAGCCCGGGCTGAGAGCTGGTAGCTTTACACGGGACAGCTACTATCCTCGAAATTCTCACATCACTCGCCGCTCTCCTAACTACACTTGTCCCCCTTTATATGCGATAGCTACTATCCTCTTTGTTGGCAGATCACTCGCCCAGTCCTTTTGATAGTATGTAAGCTAAAGAGACTGGCTCGGACTAGCCAAAATCCACGGCGGGTTACTGCCCGTCGATACCATAGATCGTCATTGATTTTTGACTCATAATGAAACTTGTGACATTTTTGCAATGAAACTTTTAAAAATTATTTACTTTCATCCCCTAAAACACAAAATCAGTCTCGCTGTTCACCAACAACAATTAGTTTTCACTTTTCCAACGCTATCTACTTAAATAAAGATCTAATGGGCGGACAACCTGAGGCGCAGCTTTTTGAAAAATCGCTACAAATAATATTATAGCTTTTCATTTTGAATGCGTTGACATTAAAAAGTATGAGAACCCATGTAGTCTGGTGGAAGCCTGTAATTTCGCCAGGCTTGTTCGACCGGTCGGAACATAGAGGTAAGTGGCGTGACCACGCGTGGGGGACACAACACAACTCACACTGTCTTCATTCTAGATGCCTTAGTCGTTACAATGTAGTGCCACAGATTACGATGTAAGCACTACCACTGTTATGCCAGTGACGTATCAGATTTGGCCGTGTGAACGAAGCTTTATCCTTTTTGACAGATAAGAAATACCTTTTAGATTGAAGTGCTGAAGCCATATTATAGGCTGTGAATTTGATTACCAATATCAAAATCAGCAGCATTATTATTCGCTTTGTCCCATTCCAGATATTTAGCCCTCCCACGCCATCATTCAGAATCCTGATTTTTCCATGAGCCCGTACCCCGTGTCCCTCCCGCACCCGCCTGTGTGGGGTACCCCCATACAGACGGGGGTTATCGGCCCGACCTTCAGACGGGGGTCGGGCGGCCGTCTAGGAAGCTCCCCATAGCACCCCATGGGCGCCCGCCGCCGAATTAATGTGATAGATGTTTACTGTGGGTTTTGTTTGTGTTATCTGAGTTTACAAATGTAGATGTTTTCTAGAAGATAGTCATTTTTATAGTCATTAGACAGAGACGTTTTTTATCTAGAATTTATGGATTCAAAAAGTTTTCATATGGAAAAATTTTCGCCCTCTGCAACTTGCATCTCTATGAGCCCTGCAAGTACTGCAAGTCTAGCCAAATGACTAATTATAGCTCCCTATCTATTCTTACATGGGAAAAGGTATTTTCCCTAATGGGAGATTTGAAGAGTCTAGGAACTAGGCTTTACACAACACTGTGTATTTCCCATCCACCCTGTAGTAAACAGGAAGCCGAGGAGTCAAGCTAATTACTCTTTATTGCTTAGCACGAATAACGTTCATTTCCGCTGCTCAAAGAACCGGAAATAGGCTCCTGGCGGGATTTTCTAGAGCCTTTTTGTGGAAATTGCTTTATTTTTCGTGTTAAAAAATTCACAATATTTGTCCTCGACAAACACAGACAGTTTTCTAGATACCTATAGAGGTAGTAATCATTTAGAATTTTTTTCTTAGTTAGAATTGACTTAAAATAATTAGATACTTAGTTATATACATATGTATTAGAGTTTAGAGTTTATTTTTATTTCTAGTATTTAAAATTATGTATATCGCTATTTTTAGGCAACCGATTGATATTCTTAAGTTTACAAATATATATATTGATTTTGCTACTTGATAATCTTTTCTAAACCTTTTTATGTATTTTTTTCTTTATCTTTGAAGTCTTGGCAACATTTTTACAATATATTTTAATATTGTTTTTCACTAAGCTTCATACAAATGTTGTCTACTCTTATGTATACGCAGTGTTGTCTATTACTAGAGCTGGAAATAGGTAGAGGTAGGTATAGGTAGGTGCCCGAATGGGAATTTCAAAAGGGAAGCCGACAGGAATCATGTAATAGGGACCCTTCGCCACTGACAGATTCAAATTTCTTAGAAATCAGTTGAAACCTTCGAAGACGGATGACATAAACATGCGCATTCAGACCTACTGCGTAATGGCAATCAAAAAGAAATATATTGTTTTTCCTTCGTAGGAAATATAATCCCCTACTGATGAGAAGTCGCCGAAATGATTAACCTGGATGAAATACATACTTAGGTTACAGAAAAAAACAGCAATAAGCTCCTAAGTTAAATTAGAGTGTGTTTGTAGAAGCCTGGTGTAGACAGGACGGGTTCTACTTCCTAGTACTGATATTCATTTATATTATGTTTCCAAGCTCAAGTGTATTATTTAAACATATAATTCTTTGAATATGTATATTTAATCTAGATTCGTTATTGATATGTTCCCTGAAATCTTCGAGAGGCATCTCAATTTCGAGAAAATATCGCAGATAAAATATTCATAAGCGCGCCTTCGGTAAGCACTAGTATGTATTATATTATCTGTGGCACTACATAGATTGTTATGTTTCTGAGAACGTGATTGGCTAATGAATTGGGGTACCTAGCTGTCGCTCGCAGTTTTGTTTCCGTTTGTGCCGTTTAAAGGCAACGTTGTCTTATTCTAGGTCTAAAACAACATCATCCTCAAAGTTCTTTCGGTGGTTTTGCGTTGTTCGACAGAAAACAAACATTTTCATAAACTTTTGCCTTAATGTTATTGGTAGAAATCAGGGAAACGGTTTATATTCACTAATATAATCGCTGAGTACTAACTAGCTACTGAAAACAAACTTCTTAAACGTAGTTTCAATAACATTGAAATTTGTTGTTCTTTAGTCCTTTCAGTAGGTACATATATGAGAACGAGCTTTTATTTCCTATATATATGATTATAGGTTACAGAAACAATTGAGTTCTAGAGTCGGCTACAAATAACACGTAGTACCATAGGATAATTATTATCATTTAAAGTTGACTAACTACTCTTTACTATGACAAGGTAATGAAGTACATCTTTAACTAAAACACGTTCAAAACTAAATGATAACTGCACATGTTCCGTCCCTCTCTCTCTCTCCAAGGCAATCGTACGTCTGTCTCGCTCATATAAAAATGCATTTTCTCTGTCCGTCACGCGAGTGCGCTCAAATTGGCGGGACTTTTTCTAAATAGAAGTCTGTTTGCAGACAATTTCATACAAACTGGTTGATATACATAGCTCTTAAACAAAACTAAAGGTTTTAATATACGGTGGCTCAAATATCAGTGCATGGTCCAACCTTGTGACGTTTTGTATGTTTCACAGTTTCTTTTAGATAAGTTAGATTAAAGGCACCTGTAGAAAATTCACAAGACAAAAATCCTCATTCTGATCCTTGTAAAAACATTCAGTATGTTACCTATATTCAGATATGCATGATGAAAACAATTAAAGTTATCGTAGAGTTTGGCCTGACCATCTTTAATATATTAAACCGCTATGTATTAACCCTATCAAATATTTGTTCGAATGCCAATTCCATCATTGATTTGGCTACGTATTGGTATAGTCCTCGTAGTCGTATGAAAAAACGAATGAAGCGCTTATCAGGGGCTGGTTTTTGTTGATGTGTAATTCATTTGAATTGGCACTGAAGTCACCAACCATCGACCAACAATGTAGTTTGTATGGAATCGGCGTTGAGCAGCTCACTCTAATAACAAGAAATGCAAGTGCTATTATGAATGCCACAAGCGTCAATTTCACGCAAACAGGGTCGGAAATCAAACCTGCTTCGGTTCCTGTGGCAGGCTACCGACGCTAATACCTATATACGTTTTACTATGTACATACCTAGGAGGTGGTTTAGTATGTATTACTTTAGTTTTACTGTCCTATTCTTTAGAATAATGTACTTACTGAAGAGCTTATCATAGAAGTTTTTTTAATGGATAGTAGACCTTTGCTTGGCCACAATCTGACTTGATGATAAGAGAGACGATGTGGTCGACGATGTCTCACGAAGGTGTAGAAGACAACTATTCTCGCTTGTCTGGAAGAAGTTGTAGTAGCCACTTAGTACAAGTGGCTTTTCAATTCATACTTAATACTTTTCGCATATGGGAAGGCAATATGGATGTATAATATGGATATTATGACGATAGGAATACGGAAAAGCATCATCATTTCATGAACCATCTATGTATTTGAATTTGAATTTAATCGCGCTACTGCTAGTTACAAGCTTTCTCTCTTTTCGCCCCTCTCAAGATATGATATATCTTTAAAACTACGCAACGGATTTTGATGTGTTTTAATAGATAGAGTGATCCAAGAGGAAGTGTCAAATGGTTTATAAACCATTTGACACACAGATTTTCACGCAGGCGAAGCCGCGGGGCGCACCTAGTATAATATAAATACACATAATATATAATTACTGCTGTTGTGGGTTCGAAACTATAGCTAATTGTAATGTTCTTTTTCAGGTAAGCTTCAGTTGGTTTCCCCGGTGCGCTTGAGGTCCGAGTTCTCGCTCTGCTCTTACGGTGAGTCAGCACACGATAAGAGACGATAGAGAGAGAAGAGTATCCTTTAAGGGTCCGGCGACCCTCACATGCAAAAATCGCTCCGAATATCGCTGTCCCTGTTTAACCCTTGCGCCGCGCCACATGCGTGCGCGATAGCAATATTAGCCGTTCAAAAACTATTTGGGAACCTAGATAAATACTATTTTAATACAAATAATGCAATATTATAGTGGAAATATGCTTGAATTAGAAATAATTTTGGTATTACGTTTGTATGAAGAATTCGTCCCTCCGGAGGCCCCTTAAGTCTTGTTTACGATACGGACGATTTGAATAATCTTACATTTGGTTTTACTTGAGCAAGATGGGAGGATGATAGGAAGATTCTAGCTAGATACTCATCTTGAAATCATAGCAAAGTTTAAATCTACTGTTTGTATACTTTGAAGAAATAATAATGTGCGTTGCTGCCATGCTCATAAATGGGATAGACAGACGCTATTAGAAGCCGTTCCTCAGAGCTGGGCTAGATAGTTACAAGGCTACAGTTGTCGGCACAGATCAGCACTGTCCTAATACGAACTATTTTGAAACTGCGAAAAAAAAAAAAATCTCACTCTCCGTATCCATCGAAAAAGCACCCTGGAAATAGGACTTCATAAATTAATAAAGAGAGATGAGATGATCATCCCTTTCCGGTATTAATGATTGTTAAGGAAACAGATTTTCTATTGTCGATTGACCTTCGTTTGACCACAATCTCACCTGCTACTAGATCCCTTGGCCTAACAATGTGAAAAGTTCTCTTGCACTTCGTATGTAGTCTACACACCAAAGTCGGAGGGCCGCCGACAATTGCAAGTGTTGTGCAATTTGTCGGCGACACTCCGCTGCCTGCAATACTCATACACTGAAATGTCGCACCAGCCCGTCGGACTGTTACCTAAAATTGTAACCTATTATTGTTACCAAATAAAGAACTTGAATGTGTCGTCGACTTTGGTGTCTATTAGACTCACAACTAAACTATAATATGACTAGACTGAATCTGGTGGTTAAATCCAGTCCACCCCATTAGAACGTCGCCGACGCACGGAGCGTGGGAACCTCCGCAAGGACGGGCCTCTCGAATGCGCTTCTACGGCGACGAGTAGCTTCCCCGTATAAACGGAAACCGCGGCTAACACGAAAAGGTCACTGGGTCGATTCAGAAACAAATATATCAAGAGCTCTGTAACTCTGGTGCAGAGCCTGCTTTGACTCTAGACATCTTGAAGTTTTTTGATCTACAGCGCGTCCACTGACCCACTAACATTGATAACTGGAAGAAACTCTTAGCGATAAAGCTGCCCTTTATACTCTCGCGATTCTCGCCATTTTCTCTTTACCTAAATTATTATATTTTGTGTAGTGATATAATAGGTACTCAGGAATACTCTATTCTGACTTTTCTACGATATAAGAAGCAAAATTTCATTCGGATTTGATCAAAAAGTTTTATATTGTTTCACGCAAACATAAAAATAACTCTAAATACATGACAACTTACAAGCCAATCAGATCAATTATTCACAAGTAGCTAGTGTCTTACGAAATCTGTTTTTGAAACAAGACCTTTGAAAATAAAACATTCTCTTCTTAATATAAGTTTTGTTCCTACATCGAGTGTTATTAACGTTTGTTCCTACATCGATTACAATGAGAGTACGATAGGCCCGCGCCCGCAGTTGGAAAGTGTACTTGGCTTCCTCGAAAGCCTACACCCGGTATTAAATAATTTTCTGTATCCGAAGTAGATAGCCCATAAAACTAACTAACATTGATCTGTAACGCGTAGACAGAGCATGGCAATAAATATACAATCACTATACATGAATTTTTTTAGGAAATGCGCGATATTGCGAATGCGAGCTCTGTATCCTCCGACCGTGGGATGACGACCTGCGAAAGACTGCAGGTAGATGCTGGATGCGACAAGCTGAAGACAGGGCGCGTTGGCGCTCATTGGGGGATTCCTATGTCCAGCAGTGGACTAACATAGGTTGATGATGATGATGAGCTCTGTGTAAAAATAAGTTGATTAAATGATAAAGAGTATGGGTTTATTATAACTCAACAAGTGGCCGACACCATACGTGGCTGACACAGGCGTCCCGTTGCCTAATGAGTACAAAGTTCATGGCTGGGAAGTTTGAAATTTGAAATCAATCTACATGAATATATCAGCCAGCCCTTTTTTGGTCTCATCTCAGTTTACATTTACAACATACATTTACTTTACTTTAAAATCTTAAACACGCCTATGATATAATTGTATTTGATATGCCTGCTTGAAAATGTTTAGGATTTTTAGTAACCTAAATCTAACCTTCGAATTCGCAAGCTCCAAGCTCCATCTACGCTTTACAACTCTTCTACTCTGCAGATTCATAGAAACTTTCGTTTATAGTTAGTCTGTGTGCACCAGTGCACACTACAGTGCATCATGGACTGCGTTGGTGTGTGTGAGTGCGCATGTGTGCATGCCGGAGGAAGAAAGTGCATTCTGCTGCACGGACGGCTAGGCGAGGGAAACTTGACATTATGACGAGGGAGACACACGGTGGCCGAGCGGTGGGATATCGGTTGCCTCGAGAGATATCGATCAGAATAACATGTTAGGGACGTACTCAAAATATACTTTCAGTAAATTATACAAAACTAGCCCGCGGCTTAGTAATAGACAGGCAGACACACAGAATTACTTTCGCTTTTACAATATTAGTATGAATAACTTTCTGGAGATTGAGTAAATTGAAAATCATTTGTAGATTTATAATTCATCTTAGAAAATAAATTTACATCAAAATTGCTGTTTTCTTAGATACAAGGGTGTACCTATGTTGACTGTTGGCCTACTTCGGGTTCACAGTCGCTATCAAGCATAACCTACCTACATATCGAAATAGAAGTTCTTCCTTCACACAAAAAAGTTCCAAGAAAATAAAGTATATAAATTCTAAGCTTTTGAATGGAATGGTAAATGAAAACAAGATTTTGTTACCAATGCCCTGCAAATGGGTTGACAAACAGTCTCACAGTCCAAAATAACCGACTAGGTCAATCAATAACTATTGTATGAAGAAGCACAAACTTTGTGATACTCAAAGAAATATTTCAATGTACCATAAAAATAAATAAAGAATTTATTTAATAGTATTCGTTTATTATTTAAAAAACATGTAGCTCTATTCTTACCGCATAGGATATAAATTGCTTTATGCACATTGCTCTTAAAAAAACAAAACAGAAGCAAAAAATAAGTGATCATGGGCGAGGGTCTCTACCATGCGTAGCCATATTAGACAGATATCTCGCGACATATCCCCGGACAGTTTCCCTTGTGCGGTGCGCCCGCGCAGCCGACTGCACTTGCACTAGTAAACTTGAAACAGTTCCAGTGAGTTATTGCTGTTTCCCTTTCGCACATTCACTGCTGCGCTTGCGCTCGCTTGCGGGATGCCCGGGCCTGTCCTGCCCTATAAAGCATCCATGATGAATGCAAGTGTTTGCGTTCATCATGGATACATTTTATAAACACCTGCTTTATCAAGCGTTGGATGGAGGAACTATAAATTCTTATTGTGGATTTAGATCATTAGAAAACTAAATGAATCCGTAGGTAAGTCCTGTGGAGGCGCGTTATGATGTTTTCTGATAATGCTAAGTCAGTACAGTATTGATCTGATCATTCATTTGTTTTTTCACGTTAAATTTAATAGATGTTTTTAGTTTTTCTAAAATAAGACTTTCATCTTTAATGTATGATTAATCCTTACTACTCCCTCTTTCATTGTACTGGACTAGTATAGGGCGTAGGTATATGAAATGAGAGTATATTTTGCCAAAGTACACGCTAAACGAGAAGATCCCAACAGTGAACTGCCGTCATCGCTTGCTTCTATCACAATATGACATTTGGAACCGTCAAACTAGTCTGTCATGTCTCGTCCAGCCGATCAGATAGCCCACCAGCCTCAGCAGACCTAGCTAACTCCCTCACTAGGAACAAAAACACATTTTCCTCTAATCTGGCGTTCTCTGCTTTTCCTCGTCGCGTGTCCGCGGCAGCTGACAATTACCCAGTAGATACGGTTTCCCCTCTGTTCGCACGCTCGCCTTTTTCTCCGCAGAACAATGTCATAATTGAGTCTGGTTTCCACTTTCCATTTCACTTGGACGATCCACGCTCCTGCAAAAACTGGTAGCGGTACGGTGCGCAGATGTACGGCGCGAACCTTTTATGCATAGAGATTTCTACTTGCAGGTTCTTTTCGTTCTGCGAGCTATTTTAGGCATTTTTACGTTACGTACACACTTTCGGGTTAAAATTAAAGAGACTGAATGTTTTAAAGTTATGCGAACTCTGGTTCCGGATTCAAGGTCATATACTACAAGATAAAGTATTTCATATTGAGCCCACTCATGTTGAGTTCTTACAACTTTGTAACGCTATGCTGAAATGTTAGTGGCAAATTTCAAATTATTAAAAATGAAACAAAATAAAATGATCTTTCTTTGGAACTCAAGGGAAATAAAGAACTTGTGTGAAAACGATAAAATTACAGACATGGATCTCTGTGATCTTGGGATACAAAGAAAATTAAACCTTAATTAGGTTTACTTCTTATTCAAGAGCTTTTTGTATCTACGTCAATTTATAAGCTTGTTTCTTGTTAGACAACGATCAACTTCCTGGAAATAATAATCTAACAAGAAAATCACAAACTGGTAGAGGCAATAAGCCTTATCATCATCATCATCATCAGCCTATGTTAGTCCACTGCTGGACTTAGGCCTCCCCTAATAAATAAAAAGTTTCTTTATTCAGACAGATAATTGTCTACACACATATAAATTACAAAAATAAAATACATTAAAGAAAACATAAGAGCTAATGAGCGCCATAGCGCTGTTCTTAACATTGCTCAAATAAGCCTTACAAGCCTTATTTCAGCTTCTCATCTGTACTTCGCTTGTTAAGTTCCATAAAACTTATCTTCTCACAGTACAGTATCATGTTTGTTTACAGTTTTCACTGTCTATATATTTCTAGGAGAAAATTCCGCGGGCGCAGAATAGATCGCAGTTGGTATGCGCAAGCGCAACTCGTGAGATACCAGTTTTTGTGACTTACAGACACTCTTACACAGATCTGGTTTGACTTGCTGGCAGGTACAGGCTTCTAACTTGCTTATAGGCGAGATATATATTGGTATTTGATACTGTGCTTTTTCAGTATAACAACAAACTTGTAGCATAGGAGTATATAATGTCTTATTGGAAAATATTACTCGACTTTAACACTTTGACTGCGGTTTTTTTTCGACGACTGCGATCTTTTTTTTTACCTAAAAAATTCGTGTTGCCGCTCTACACAGCGGTTGTGTTGCGCCGCACATGCGTTTCGTTCGAAAAATATTACAGCTCTGCTGAGTCACAAAGATCAGTATTTTCTCAGCCGCTGCGCTCGTGTGGATGGATTTACGCATATTAGTCACTTGTAGAAAACTCATACCGTGCGTTTTCAGCACTCAAAGTGTTAATACAGTATAGTCTAAGAAATAAATGTAGGCGGGTTAACTACGAACCTAGATTGTGTTGGAAGATTACCAACATTTCATTTCTTAACGACATCGTCAGGATAAAAACGGTATATAGTTTAGTAAAAATATAGGTAATTTCCTCAGCTAATCAGAACTTAATCGCATAATCGAGTAGGCAAATACTCGATGTAATCGCAGTGCAAATATGATCGATTACCTTGACCAAGTGCAATGCCTCCGCTATCGGCAATCAACAGCAACAAGGATATAGTGGCTCAGCAAGTTATCTACGAGTCTACACAAACAATATCTAACAACAAGTACAGGATTGATGCAGGATGGATTCTGCTGTTTTTTGTTTTTGTTCAGTTATTGGGGTTGGAACTTAGAGACCGTAGATTTGTCAGAAGTTTTCAAATCAAATCAAATCGTTTATTTGCAAGAATACAAAATTATACAGTGTCAGATGTTATAACTAATTTAGTAAATGTATTCAGCCTGCATGCAGGCGTGCAAATGTTATGCGAGTCATATTATTTTAATTATATTAGTCATTATAAGTAACAATTTAAATCTCTAGATATTCGTTCACAGTATAAAAACATTTTTCAATAATATTATTAATAATATTTTTTTTTTGCGTGGTAAGTATAGAAAAAGAAAAGAAATAATAATAATAATGCATCAATTCTAATTCATAAGTATTTCTTTTTGTGAGCAACATACGACCTTTTTATAATTTTGAAGATATCTAGGTCTTCTTCATACGTCATCATCCCGTTTGCGTGCTTCTTTTAACCGACTTAAAAAAGGTTTGTTTAGCTGTATATGTTTTTTATTGTACATATGTTTGTTGAGACCCTGTACATCATAGGTATTAAAAATTCACTGATATACATCGTAGTCCCGTCACCAATCGTGCTTATTTAGATGTGTACTCCCTCACATTTTGATTTTGGAAATTCTCTCCCCTTTGCTATAGAACCCCGCAATCTGTTTCTAAAATAAAGTTTATTTCTTTTTAGAAAAATATTCAAAACTATTTAGAATTACCTAGCTTAATTTGAAAACTAAACGTTGTTGGTGAGGGGGACACCTGCCACACCCAATGAAGCCGAACCAGATCAAAGTTACCTAGGTACTGTTGAGAATGGTTGAGAAGGTATTTGTTTGCATTAGTTTCTGAAGTGGCGTCTTCAAGGCAAAGCCTCTTGATCTGTTTGTGCAATAACTTTGTTTTGTAGCTATTTTTAGTTCTGTTATGAGTGGTTACGATAAGCACTGACTCCTCGTAGCCAACCTAGTTTGTCAACCAATTAGTATACCTAAAAATCAGCGATAAGAAACAGGTAAATAAATTGTTTATTGTTTATTTATTTCCACCGAAGTTACACATGTATGTATGTATCTATATATTCAAAGCATTACAACTATTTGTACAGGTATTACCTAATACAATATACATGTTCCACTTGAGTTCGTTAAGTTCTATAAGTACCTAAACTTTAAAAGTATATTACAATTTTATTATATAACATACACTAATTTTGAATTTACTTGTCTGGTCTGGTAACTTCTAGATACCTACAAGATGGGTAGTTAGTCATGTGATACATTAATTGGTCCATTCACAGTTGATTTCTAATAGCCAATTGAAACTTCTGCAAATTTCTTGGTTCTGGCGAATGAGATATTTCATTTCATTAGTAACTTCATCGAGCAGTTGATATTTGTAACATGATTATTTGTCTATTATTAAAACAATCGGAAGTGGGATCTTAACACTTTGACTGCGGTTTTTTTTCGACGACTGCGATCTTTTTTTTTTCCTAAAAAATTCGTGCTGCCGCTCTACACAGCGGTTATGTTGCGCCGCACATGCGTTTCGTTTATTCTCATTTTTTTCAGCACTCGAAGTGTTAAAACCTTTGTTTTAAGTAATAACACAGAATATCTGCAAGCGTCCCTGCCGCCACCGTGCCACCGACTCCGCGGCTAAAAATAACTTCCAAATAGAAAAAGCAGAAACCAACCAGTCTTCCTGTGTTAATCGATGCCAATTACACCTAATACATGGTAAATCTTCAGCAAAACTACCGACGTCTCTTTCGCACTTGAGCAAATTTGAAAGAGAAGAGAAGGAGAGAAGAAGGGATTGTTGATACAGACATAACTGTAATATCAAGTTCAAGTGTGAAGTTGGATGTAAGACATTGGAGTTGTAGAATGCATTAGGTTTTTAATGCTGAAAGTTCCTGGGAATTCACAAGGGTTGGACTTAGCATAAAACGGTTAAAATTATTGTTATACGGTTATTGAAGGAAATACTACCAGCATGCCTCTTTCTGCCTCCAAGCAGCAACAATGTCTGCTGTTATGGAGTACTAGGTATGGTTGCTGATGAAATTTCGGGACTTTTTAGAAAGGCCTTACAATAACCTTGCTAAAAACTCTGGAATTCTCATAAAATACCTATATGCCTGTATGAAAGCTTAGATGCATAAGAAGGTTCATTTATCACGATTCCAACTAAGTAACTTAACACTTTGAGTGCTGAAAACGCACGGTATGAGTTTTCTACAAGTGACTAATCTGCGAAAATCCACACTAGCGCAGCGGCTAAGAAAATACAGATCTTTGTGACTCAGCAGAGCTGTAATATTTTTCGAACGAAACGCATGTGCGGCGCAACACAACCGCTGTGTAGAGCGGCAGCACGAATTTTTTAGGTAAAAAAAAAGATCGCAGTCGTCGAAAAAAAACCGCAGTCAAAGTGTTAAAGAACTAGAATATACCTCCAGTATTTACCTTGTAGATTTGTGACGTCAGCTAGGTTAATTGTATGAAAAACAGAAAACAATCCCGCCAGCTTTTAAAAGTACCTATAACACGTAACCAGGTTTGAGGTAATTTTGATGACAATACATTTTTAGGTAACAAAAATTACGTTTGTAGCTTTTTGGTGACGTAGTTTGTAACTCGCAGATGAAGTAAGTTTGCAAACTTTTAGACGTAACTTAAGTTTTCATAACTGTGGTCGTCATAGTTACGTTAACGTGAGGGTAACCAATCAACTGCCGTGCCTCTGCGGCGACGTGCGGTCTTCAACTTCTTGCTAGATGGCTCTGCGTCTGGGTTGACGCAATTCTGACAATGTCCGTCTCATGGTAGCATCGCAAGCTCTCTTTATGGGTAACGCATTAGTATGTGTAAGGACTGATTGTCATATGTATAAAAAATAATAAAGTGAAGTTTGAAAAGTATTGAAACGGGAATTACTTTAAAAAATACTTATCCATACTGATTACAATATGCGAAAGCGGGTCGGTCAGTGCGTCAGTCACATTGCAAGACTAGGTAAACGGGTGACGAATTTTAATGAAATTTGGCAATAATATTCAATATATCATAGGGAAGGATATAATGCATTTTTATCCTTGAAAATTCATTTAAAGTACTTTACTTATGTAGAGACTTTGTTTCGATAACTTCCTGTGCTATTAATAGAAGTAATATGACCGCAGCCGGGAGGCAGAGTCTCGTTTAATATAAAAATACGATGGATAGCATCCTAGAGATCGCAGAAACGCACGCAGGTGCCATTATCCAAACTATCCACACCTCAAACAACTTGCAAACTTCTAATGTACAACGCTGCACTCGGTGCGAGAGGCGTGTGTGAGTGTGTGTGTGTGCGCCCGCGCAGCCTTGAAGTCGAGCGACGACTGCACTTGCCGAGCGCGTTCGGAAAACATCGGCAAATCGCTTATTTATTTTATCTTTATGTGGGTTGTGTTTATTACGCAAGGTAGGAAGGTACGTAAGGTAGGTAGGTACGCTGCAATTGTTCTAATTTTAGTATTTAAACGTCAATATTTTCTAATAAGAAATACTCTGTCTATGAATAGGTAAGTACTTGTTTGAATCTTATCAGAAAACAGAAAATATAGTCCACGTTTTAGGGTTCCGAGGCCGGTTTCAAAAACCCTTATGCTCTGTTTGTCTCTTTTCCCCTTTTTTATATTATTATCTCAGCAACTACTAGGTACTATTAACTTGAAATTTATAATAATATACTACATTTCGTGCGCTTGTAGATATTAAAAGACAAAAAAACGTTTTTGTGTGATGTCTTTAAAAAAGACGTACAGGGTCAAGTGGTTTATCAAATAAAAGGAATCGGTTTGTACATCTCAAAACAGTTTTGGAAATTTCTGTAGGTTTCATACTTTTAGTAATATATTGAAAACAGTCGATCCATCTAAAAAGAGCTACTACATACATATTTTTATTTTAGGTATATTCATTAAATAGTGAAGGTCTCACTGGTATCAATATCACATATTTGTATAATTCACAAACGTTCGAAACCCTCGGCACGCGAGTCATACTCTCACTTGATGGATCTTATTTCTCATTGAGTTCTTAAACTCGAGATTGTAATAAAATGTTAATAATTTTTTGTAAATCTGCTTTTTATTAATTTATTTGTAATGGAGGGAGAAAACAAAGAAATAATTATTGTAAAAGCATTAATTACGGAAAACCGCATACTCAATCCTTGTACGAGTATTTGCGTTAGTATTTGTTTTATTAAAATTCAATGTCGAAAACTTGCAAAATAGGAAATATAAATCGAAGCATTATGCATCAGAATGTGCAACACAACACTGACGGGTCGCTCCATCCCATCCCCTCTTGCACAAGCTGGATGAGACTGCATCTCGCTCGCACTCGTAATTCGCGCAGGAAGCGTAGATGGATTGATGATCTAAGCGTTGGATACTTCCTTTTATTTTGTACGAACAGACATACAGACCTGTTTATATCTAATTTGTTTTTATTTTTGCATGCCTTCCTGCTTCTGAACCACGATGTGATATACTCTGTAGATATATACCGCCCTACACTAACCATACTGCAACCCTGCATTTATAATAAATAAATAATGCTGGACAATTCACACAGCATTATCTAGCCCCAAGGTAAGCAGAGCTTGTGTTATGGGTACTAGATAACTAATATACATAATACAATACATTACATAGATAGATATTTTTTATTATACATAGAAAACGACCAGAACACCCGAAACAAATATCTGCAGATCGTACACACATTTGTTCCGAGGCGGGAATCGAACCCGCAACCTCCTGCGTCGCAGGTGGACCTTCGCCCACCGCGCCACATCGGTCGTCGAATAAAATACCGGCGCATTGCATAGTTTTTGCTTTTAATTCTCTTTCTGTATAAAAAGCTATCTGATTTTGATACTTTTGGACCTATTTCTCCGATATTAATCAACGCGTTCTAGTTCCTAACCGAGTGATAATAAATAACAACAATAACGTAAACTCTCTCGCATCCTTTTTTATATTTGTTTTTAGGAATATTTTGTATATACGATTTTATATTATGTTTTGAATTTTGAAGTTCCAACCTTTATGTACCTACATTGTTATGTTATTTTACTATTTTCTAGTGTGTTATTTCATTGTATCTTGTAGTTTTTAAGATGATAAAATGTACTAGGCATGACGATTTGGAGTTATCTGTAATGTTATGGTCTTATGTAAATAAACAATTTGAATTTGAATTTGAACAATTTGTATCCTTAATCGGTATGAAAAGACAAATAATAGAAATAGAATGGCTCTAGCTAGATTCTAACTAGACTAGATCAAAGCCGATCCAAAACTTTTACAAGAATGAGAAGGTTGCAATAGCTTCTATACACGTAATCTTCGTGAGCCAGGTTCAAGTAAGATACTTCAACCTCAAATTTACCGAATTCTTAGAAGTAATATATCAAACAATACCTTTCTATCCTAGCTCGAGTATCAGCACCCCTTGCTTGTACTCCATCCACCCTCATAACTTTCATGCGAGTATAATTTCAAATTGAACATGCTCGTAAATACAGTCAGCTGCACAAAAATGTTCACGATTACCTTCTTGCTAAATAGTCTGAGATTCCTGGGAGAGCCTAGACTAGAGATTGGGAGACGAAACATGACCGTCGCGTCGTAATCGCGTCGTTGTCGTGTAAGTCAATTGTGTGTACGATCTGCAGATATTTGTTCTGGTCGTTTTCTACGTAGGTACCTATAATAAAAAATATCTATCTATGTAATGTATTGTATATCAGTTATCTAGTACCCATAACACAAGCTCTGCTTACGAGGCTAGATAATGCTGTGTGGATTGTCCAGCATTATTTATTTATTTAACAGTAGAGAGAAAAGGTAGTAAAGTGTACATGTACTGAGCTGAGTGTACTCTGGCAGGGCTTACCCGGCAACAAGGCGAGTTGCCCGGGTCGTCCTCCCGGCTTGTAGGTCGCTGTAGGTAGACTACCTAGTGCTTGCACGGACATGTATCACCAGACTATAGAGAGATCCAAATGATATATTTGCTAGCACTCGTACTTCTTCAAGTCAAATGAACGGATGATGATTTCGTAACTATTTAAACTTATTAAATTGTAATACTTAGCTTTATTTACTTACTTATTAAGTGCACTTATGTTTTGTCTAACTACGAGTTTTCATGAATAAACTTTATTTATTTCATAATTTTTTATTGTATTTTCATTTGTGCTTAAGTTATTCGCTTATATGGACAAAAACATAATGTTTCCAAATTCAGACATTACACTAATAATCTTGTTAGAACAACAGCTAACGCGTTAGTTTACATCATTAGGTATTTCTTAGATCATTTGTCTTTTTCAATTTAATTTTATCCATTTTATTTTGCTTCTTTACTTTTGTTGAGTTTCAGTGATTATATCGCCAAGGCATCGCGTAGTGATCATGTTGCAATTGTAAAAGAACTTTATCTTTCTTCAGAAAGCAATGCGTGCATAAGTTCAACAATTTCCTCGCCAGAGGGCTCGGCACACTACAGTTGTGAAATGTTGGTTCAGTGAGCTTCATGACGTCAAGAAAAGTTTAAGGGCAAGGCATCGCGCTGTAAGCTTGTTACTTCTAAAAAACTTTATCCATCTTTCATCAGAAAACAATGCGTACATAAGTTAAAATATTTCTTCACGAGAGGGCTCGACTGCCGTTATGTGAATGTTGGCACAGTGAACTTGCTGACGTCAGTACAAGTTAATTCTTGAAAATCTCGCAATTGAAATAAAACTTTAGTTAGGTAATGTAACCGCTCATTGTGACTTCTGACGTTCGCTCATTTTCTTTTACGTACCTATACATATTTTGTAATTTGAATTCAGGACCGACAGCATTAAAATATTTGAAACTATTATTTAAAAAAAAGTGAAAGATAACGTTTTAAAACTACGCTTAGTTTTTTATTCACTCGTTCGACATTTTTGTTTGATATGAACATCTCTGTATGTCACAAAAAATTTATAAATGAAATTTAATGTGTTCAATTGAGCCTAGATGACGCATCAATGATGACGTAAAATGAGATGATCATCCGGGTTTACGATAACGATGTTGCATTTTTGCCTAAGTTTGGAGTTGATCATAAAGGAAATTTTATGAAGATTCATACCATACGTTCATATTCATGTATCTAGGGTACAGCCATAGCTAGCCAGCGCTCCCTCCGTGTGCTAAACAATAGTATTTTCATCACGTATCCCCGTCTGTCTCTGCCCTTGGCTGACCTACATTCGCCGAAATTATTCTGATACAAGTATCACGCATCATCGTCATAATCATCAGCCTATATACTAGGTTGCCTGGGAGAAATCGCTGTCAGCGATAGGGCCGCCTATTGTAATTTTAATGTGTAATATTTATATAAAAAGTGTTATTTTATAGTTTTAAATTCATTTATTTATTTATTCCTATCATCCACTGCTGGACGTAATAAAAAAAGGGAGGCCCCCTTTATAAACTCCATAGCGCTTTGTCTTCAGCTTGCCGCATCCAGCATCTCCCCCAGACTAGGGTGGTGTGCCATGATCACCTCGCTTGGCAGGAGGGTTGGTGATCGCAGTGGTTGTGTTAAAAATACCCAGAAGTAAGCTGCTTCTCTTCCTCTGACTATCAGTATCATTGTTTCTGGTTATTATTTTCATTCGAATGAAGACAAACTTTTTCTACATTCCAATTAAAATAATATCAAGCAAAGTCATCGATGGGTGAACCCCCCTCTGTATCCATCCGATATTTATTGCAGTCGGCCCTATAGCTATTATAGAATGTGACTCTGACTGTACCTAAGTCCTGGAATCCACTTCTAGCTAGGTATCCATCTACCGATGCCGCTTTTAGTGTAGGCCTTTGAGGTCGGCAGCGCTACGCTACGCAAGCAACCACTTTTGGTACGAGCGGGATTTTTTTTTATTCGTTTGGTTTGTTATAAAAACTAGCTACTTATAAGCCTCGGTCAAATTAGTTGATAAATAAATTATCAATGGACAGATATCCGTTGGAGTTACGCAAGCCTTGGAGAGCGGGTTCGATGCCCGATCCATCACCGATAGTCAGACCCTCGACCTGGGGTCGCGCCGATAACGCAAATACGCACATCTTAGATTCGCAATAAAATACTTATTAGTTCATTCGTAAACATCTTAACTACATGAGATGATTTGACTGCCGCGACAGCGCAGCGCGGCGCGGCGGCGCGGTCGCGGAAGAATCGACCCCTTCAACTAAGCCCGTGAATGTCGTAAGAGAACTACACTAGGGGAACATACCAGCTGACAATATTAAAAATCAATGTCTTATAATTTTGCCTTATAATTGGTTTCCCGTACGTGGGTTTTGGGACTCACTTTACCGTGTTTTTTTAAATCTACCTAACGACATCTCACCAAGGGGAGCCCCCCTTGGTGAGATATGTCGTTAGGTATAGCTCGACCCCCTCCTCTCCCTTAATCTCACGTTAGATTAAAAAAACACGGTAAAGTGAGTCCCAAAACCCACGTACGGGAACCAATTATATGGCATAATTATAATTTATAAGACATCGATTTTCAATATGGTCGGAAAATCGCCAAAATAATCTCACGTAATTTATGGATGCCCTATAAATACCTACGCTAATATTACTTCTTGATATTTATTATAAGGTATTATTTTTATTATTTACAGTATTTATATTTTTAGTTGTATCTTGGAGTTATGAAATATTTCATGTTGCTATTATAGTAATTGTTATTGTCAAACAAAGTAACGATTCATTTTTCAAGTTTTAAAATAAGAAAAAGTTGTGAATTAATTTCCGTACCTTGTCGGAAAGCTTGCGTCACCTTTGAAAAGGAAACTGTAGGTGCTGTTTAGTTCTGAGAGGTCACAAGTTTCGGTGACGTTGCCGCCGCCGCCGTGAGCCCTCACGTGATAACGTCAAACTTACTTAACTTTGGAAAAATACAACGTAATAATAGAATCACCTTCGCAATTAAGTTTGCTTTTTCACATTTCTGTTTCGTAATCGAAGTTTGTTTATTGAAGCAATGGGTATAGTCGGGTTGATGTTAAAAAATGAGTATCCCGTTTTAAATGAGTTTAGTGTTTATAAATAAATAAATAATAACCATGATAGTTTCAAAAGTTTAATCATATAATCATAAGTTTTATCATTTGACGACCTATGTGGCGCGGTGGGCGAAGGTCCACGCAGGAGGTTGCGGGTTCGATTCCCGCCTCGGAACAATTTTGTGTACGATCTGCAGATATTTGTCCCGGGTGTTCTGGTTGTTTACTATGTATAATAAAAAAATATCTATCTATGTAATGTATTGTATTATGTATATCAGTTATCTAGTACCCATAACACAAGCTCTGCTTACCATGGGGCTAGATAATGCTGTGTGAATTGTCCAGCATTATTTATTTATTTATTTATATTGTTTTTAAGTATATATTTTTTTACATTATTTTTTATGATTCAAGATTATTTAAGACCAGCTCTAGTGATGTCGTCCTACACGTGGTTAGGTACTTTAAGGTTTTGATATTTTGACTAACTTTTTAAATTGCTAGTAAGCTAAAAATTAAAAATAAAGTGAATTGAATGAAAAAAATAAACATAAATTAACAATGATTACAAAAAAGGGGCTGATTGAAATAGCGTTTAAGTTTTTCGGGAGTAATGGAAATTTCCACAAACGTTTAGTGTGTTAGGTAAGGGGGTGATTGTGCCATTTCGGATGACGGAGGTAAAGTTACTTTTTAAACTCATTTAGTTAAGATTCCAAGAACCACGTGAATAGAATTTTACAGAAGAGCTCCTCGCAGGCGACCTTTCGTAAGAGCATGACGTGGCGAGGGAAATATACCGGCAGCAAATTAAGGATGACTGTTAACACTTTGACTGCGGTTTTTTTTCGACGACTGCGATCTTTTTTTTTACCTAAAAAATTCGTGCTGCCGCTCTACACAGCGGTTGTGTTGCGCCGCACATGCGTTTCGTTCGAAAAATATTACGGCTGTGCTGAGTCACACAGATCTGTATTTTCTCAGCCGCTGCGCTAGTGTGGATTTACGCATATTAGTCACTTGTAGAAAACTCATACCGTGCGTTTTCAGCACTCAAGTGTTAACTTAATTAATAATTAGCTACTTGATGATAAATATTTTCGGGACAAACATTTGTACGATCTACATATTATATTTGTTCCGGGTGTTCTGGTCGTTTTCTATGTATAATAAAAAATATCTATGTATGTAATGTACCTATTGTATTAAGTATATCAGTTACCCATAACACAAGCTCTGCTTGGCTTGGGGCTAGATGATGCTGTGTGAATTGTCCAGCAGTGGACTGCTATAGGGTGATGATGATGATGATGATGATTTATTTATAGATGGCTTACAGGTGAGACTTGAGACACAAGACAGGTCTCTAACGAGAAAGTCACATGATAACTAAATACATATATATATATATATCACGTATAACCTGAACGACTACAACTAAAAATATATCAACGAGCAGCAAATAGCTCAATCTGTTTGATTAGATGACATTGGCTTCAAATTCATAGTACACCCTATCTATTTACAACCAGAATACGCTGACCTTTCTCTAGTTTAGATGAGAGGAGCGTTGTTCTCAGTCGGTGGGCTCGAGCGGTCTCGTTAGGCTGGTCTCCGTCAGTGTGTCACGTGGCCGGCGCGCGCGCAACTTATTTGTAAAGTCGGTCAATGCCCCGAGCGTTAGATAAAAAAACATTTGTTTACGGACAGTGTTACGCAAAGCTGCGTATTGTCATGTTCCGGTCAGATATCATTACATTACTGACTACAGTATGTACTCTCCAATGTTGCTCTGTCTCTCGGTTGACATAATGCTGAATGTGTTCCTAGCCTGCTTTCCAAGTGCTAATAATCTCTGTGATACTGATAACTCTTACCTAGTTTATTATTAAAATTCTTTATTCAGACTTCATAGGTCCTTCAAGGTCACATAAAATGTTACATTAAATTATGTTTTGCTTGGCTAAGATATATGAACATAATCTTCGGTTTTATTTAAAAAAAAATCATTCAATTAAAAAAATATTTTTCGCAAAATTAATGAGTACTAACTCGTCACCCGTGGAGCTATCATTAATCACCTCACGAACCTGTTAACTAACTCAGCAAATGAAGGAAAGCTCACACGAAAGTGGAAAAGCTCCCAGTACAGGGGTACTCACGCACACAGCGACATGTATATACCACCACAAACAAATGTTTATCGGTGTGAGTAGGTGTCACGCACACATGCGCGCGCTATGAAAACGAAAGTGTCCGAGCGGCGCCGAGCGCGGCCGAAGCGAGCTCACGAAGTCAGTGGAACTCATCGTCGTAACTGGGACATCAGTCCGCAATTCGACGCGAACGGCGGCGGACGCGGCCCGCGATAGCACGCACATTACGTCGTATGACATAACCGCTTACCGTGCTTGTGATTATGGTGTTCGGTGTCAATAAGTAAACATGATGGCTGTGGAAGCGCGCCCGGCTAGTGCCGGCCCAACGCGGCTGTCTCCGGAGCCCGAGCTGAAGCAGGAGCCGCGGACGCTGGCGGCCAGGAAGGCCTACCCTCGCGAGGACTTCGACCAGGAGCGTGTCTCCGCCGACCAGGACTGCGACATGAAGCGCTCCGAAGACGACAAGTCGGAAGACATGGACACTCAGATGGACTATAAAGTGGCTAAAGAGTGCAAGGAGGACCTGCCTCTGGACCTGTCCGTCCGGAAGGTGTCGGTCCGTGAGTTCGCGCGGCACCCCTTCACCGAGGCCGCTGACTTCGTGAGGACGCAGCTGATCCTCAGCCAGTCCCAGGGCTTCCTGGCCACGGCGCGCGACTCCGGGACCGACTCCGATGACTCCGCGGGACGGTTCAGCCCTGGAGGGGAAGCTGGACAGGGCAAAGCTTACAAGAAGTCGCTTATCAAACGATACAGTAAGTTTTGTTTAGGATTAATTTTCAGTTAGTCGGCTTTTTGAGTTGAAGTATTGTTTTGTAAGTGAATTTATTATGATTTACTATATTCCAATAAGAATTTTTTAATACAGGGATAGCAATTGGACATCCTAAACATTTAAAACTAGTCATGAAGAACATTCTTATTTTACATTTTTCTCTTCGTCAACACAAAATAGTTGCTATAGAAATGAAAGAATTCGGGGACAGAGTATTTACCTGTAAAAGTTTCAGAAAGTCAATGAAATCTAAATAAAACCTTACCTACCCCTGAAATAGAGTGCCGCGGCGTAGCACCAAAACAAAAGAAAGTGGTTGCTACGAGGCGCGGGCCGGCGGCGGCGGCGCGGCGTAGCGCTACGGGCCGCTACGAAAACACTTTTTACATCTTTTGCGAGCTTTTGTACTTCTATCTTCTATCACTATTTTTGTCATAAAAGATGTATTTTTTTACAAGTACTGTTTTTCAGTAAAACCATTTTTTTATACTCTTACAGGTTTTAAAAAATAAGTCAAAATTATAGTAATTCCGTGCAAATATTTTATTTTTGGACTTAATTTGCTTCTGCCCGCGTCATACTCGTTTTTCCGGCATAAAAAGTAAGACAGATTGAGTTACTGCGGTAAAACATAATGTTTATACTACTTTCAATACTTTTTCATAGATAAATTATCTAGAATCATCTTCGTTACATACTACATACGACAGCTCGATAACAATCGATACTTTCGTAATTCTCCAAATTTTTCGAGTTTTCAAAGATTTGAATCTCTACCAATCAGTAAAAAAAAGCTGTTTCTATGAAATACTTGATGCTGTCCTTGAGTCTTCATTTACGCACAAGTTATGCGGGATAATTACTCATTTCTCGGGGATACAATGTTATGTGTACACATCAGGATCATCTATACAACTGCAAAAGAATCATCCAAGTCGGTTCATAAATGATCGACGTACACAGGGACTATATACACAGTACAACAAGTCAAAGTCGGTTCAAAATAATTGTTTTTGCATGATTTGTTCATTTATTATTTGTCATTGAGGATATTTATTTATTTCCGAATAAATTGAATGTATAATTTCCCTAAAACTTTCATGGCGGAAATTATGTTCCTTGACATGGAATATTTGATAGCAACATTTAGCAGCATTTTAGTTGTTATTAATAGTATTTTCCGTCATTTATAAATAAAATCCTAATTTTTCTTCCTTGTAATTACATCATTAATAAAACAACTAACTCTGCTTACTTTGGGACCAGGTGATGAAGTCTAGTTTTATTTATTTATTTATATTTCCAGCCCTTTGGTTTTCGGATTATTATATGCAATAATGAGAGCAAATGCCTTCTGTTCTCTGTAACTAAAAATGTATGTGAACAGAAAATCAAAACACCTTGTTTCTTATTTGATAATCATTTATAATAATATTTAACTTGTCTAAGTGCTTACTTTGTAAGCCTTTGTAAATACTGAATTTGTTCAAAATGCACCTGATATCTCATCTGGTCAATCCAGATATATTCACGTTTGTATATCTCGTACTATTTTCGCTGTTCAATTGTTCACTTTCTTTTGTTTTTTAATCGTTATCTAAATGCAACTAGTGAGCGGCAGAAACAGTTTGCATGATACTCTCACGAATACATTGGATTAATCAGCAAATATATTGAAAACAGAGGTCAATAGTCTTGTCAGGGAAACAGATGCATAAGTGCCTATCGATCCTCGAGGCAGCCTCGGTCCCAGAGAGTGATTCTATGGCCCCAACCAACGTCCCCTTACGAAGCGTCGACAAGCACTCTATAATGTCCTTCGTATACATTTAAAACTGTCTGATGCTCTTCTGTTTGTCACTAAGAATCATTTATTCGGATTTTTCATGTTGTTACAAAACTTGTAAGGTTAAAAAGTAGGTATCGTACCAAACATCAACCCGTTGGGACCTTACGACATGTGTACATATTTTGTATGGTTGTTACTTAAACCAGGTACGTCGACGGTTCTAAGTTTGTAAAGCTATCATGTAATAGCTATATGGTATATAGACTATCTTCTCATATTTCCCTGTTTGAGATAAATAAATAAATAATGCTGGACAATCCACACAGCATTATCTAGCCCCATGGTAAGCAAAGCTTGTGTTATGGGTACTAGATAACTGATATACATAATACAATACATTACATAGATAGATATTTTTTATTATACATTGAAAACGACCAGAACACCCGGAACAAATATCTGGAGATCGTACACACAATTGTTCCGATGCGGGAATCGAACCCGCAACCTCCTGCGTCGCAGGCGGACCTTCGCCCACCGCGCCACATCGGTCGAGATGATTCCCCTGTATCGATAATAATTTCCTAGTCTCTAAAAACGAGCTACTAGTCTATGCACAGAATAAGCAAAATAAACAGCGCTGGTAAACAGGCGGGCCGGTACAATGGCGCATTGTCTCGCAAGAATGCCGGCACCGTTTAATACTGGATACCGTTTTTTTATCAGTCTAGACTTGTTTTTTTTATAGGGTTCCTATTTAGTCACCTATCGACCTTTTGGGGATCTGGCAGCTGATACAAGTATGGGACTTTATGGCTTTGATATCAAAAAAGGATCGTGTATACTTAGTTTTCGATTGGTTTAAATCGCCTTCCAAGGTGGTCGATATAGGTTCGGCAGCAAACAGAGCACACTTCCTTTGGTGACGCTCTTAATATTAAATTAAGACTTAAAATCTTTTGAAGCTATCAGTTATTAAAACAAAAGTCATTTATAACGGGACATGTGTACCAATAAAAAGTTACCCGCAGAACTTCAGTTATTCCGTGATCATGGCGCATGAAACTGTGCCGAAATATTGGAAAACTCAAAGATCAAATCATGGTAAATATCCCGTAGCCCGTTATAGTTAGACCTTACCTACTAAATCAGACCTTGTTTTATATTGAGGAATTACGTGATGACGTGCCTAAACCGACCGAAGAACCGACGGCCGCTAGGGCAAACGTGTTCTTGAGTGGAGATCGCGACTCGGTAAACGTAGTGTAGGACGCCCTCCGACCAGGTGGGATGTCGACTTGCGAAAGACTGCAGGTAGATGCTGGATGCGACAAGCTGAAGACAGGGCGCTATGGCGCTCATTGGGGGAGGCCTATGTCCAGCAGTGGACTGATATAGGCTGATGATGATGATGATGTGCCTAAACGGGCAACACAGGGCAGACTAATTTTGCGCCAAATTGATAACTTATCGAATCTACATTTGTTTCGAATTAGCTTTGAATGCTTAGTTATTTGGCTTTTCTGTAAGATAAGCCAGTACATTGAGACATGAGAGGGATCCCAGTTTTCTGATATAGATTATTCCAGGCGAGTTAACATTGTGTATGCAATACCTTGATGACTCAGATCTTCAAAAATAATGTAAATGTTTTCCTCTAACACAGTACACGACGTCTGACACATAACACATTATTAATAATAATAAATAATGCTGGACAATTCACACAGCATTATCTAGCCCCATGGTAAGCAGAGCTTGTGTTATGGCTACTAGATAACTGATATACATAATACAAATACATTACATAGATAGATATTTTTTATATATACCTAACTGTAATAAGGCCTTATTAAATAACTAGCGCGATATGTATTTAGTTGAAATACTAGGTATTTAATAATAACAATCGATAGTTATCGCTCCTCAATAGTTCCAGCTCCGCGCCCATTGTCACTTGTTGTTTCCGTCGAGTTTACCTGAAGATAATGGGAGGTCGACAATAATGCACAATTAGCAGGTCTTCCAGACGGAAAACTATTATAAATATAAGTATTAGGTACTTATAACAAAAATGAAATGGAACCCGAACCATACCGTAACTCCGTATAGTAATTTCCCAATGTCCTCGTTAAATCTTTAATTCTTTATTGTACACATACAAAACTTAAAAATAACTTATATAAAATGATATGTACATAGGCGAGCTTAACCCTGAGCTAGCTTTTTCTTCCAGCAAACCTTAGGTTTACAGGAGTGGCGATGGAATAGATAGAGATCTTTTTTCAAGTATTAATTAGAAAGAAGGAAGCCTATAAACTTATACAGGGTTATTGATAAAAATAGTCTTTAGGACACACAAACTTCCTGACTAAATTACTATTAATAGAAAGTTTATTTCCTGGAAAAGTACGTACAAAGCAAAAAATTATTGAGTTTGAACTTAATTAAATCGAACTAAAAACTAAACTATATAAACGAATTCTTTTCATTTGTTTAATTTATGAATAGTGTCAAAGAGGCGTGCCAATAAAGTAGGTATCATGAAAGTGCAAATGCAAGCGATGCAGATGACATATAAGCAGGTCATTGACCCGCGGGAAAACAACAATAAGCATTATGTCAAACCTCGCGGTGCACATTCGATGCAGTTTTAGTTTTCCTGACAAAAAATCGGTACATTATTAGTAGAGGTAAACAATACATTATTGTCTGCCTCATTCATTAAAAGCAGATACTTAAGTTTTCCGCATCTGAAATCACCAAAACCGCCACACAAACTAAACCCCTTATCAACATAAAACCCGTAAAATCAGGAAAAATGTGACCAAAAGTACCTAGACACTTGTTTGTGCAACACCACTTCAGATGATGGAATGAATTATGTATTTAGTCATGCATTTGTGGACAAGCTACGGAAGGCTGTATTTTTACCTAACTTTATTCAAAGGGAAGTGCGGAACAATTGGAATAGGTACTTTGGGATCGGACCTTTGCAGATTTTGTAGCTTGTAACCCAGAAAGAGAGATGTATTTAAGAACAGCGTAAAACAATCCTCTAAGGGTATATCATTCCATGACGTCTAATAGTTAGAAGTTAAGAAAAAAGCTCTGAATACAATCAGCTCACGTATTTGTTTACGCAGGCGTCCGGGGCGTCAACGGATAAATATGATTTTTTACGCACCTTTCTCTTCCGACCTGCAGGTAACTGGTAACCTCACCTTAGGGTTTCGATAGCCGACATTTGATTTTGATTTTGACAGCTGTGTGTATCCTTTCACGGGAGTAATGCGGAAGTAAGATGCGCTCGATCAGGTTCTGTCTCCTGTCAGGGATGACATCGCGGACTGACATCGTGGGAGTCAAAGAAATGTCACCTTTTGACAATGCTATAATTACTTTGCAGACTTTAAGTTTTTATACTCAGGTAAGCGTTCAGTTTCGTGTATATATTGTAAACCTCATATAGGTTTAGGCTATTGGACAAATGCGTCACGAAGTACTTACCGAGAGGTAAGTACTAAGTGCTTTTACCAATTTAGTTCTACATTTAAAACTCTTTTGTAACAACAATTAATGCAATTTTAATATCACCATGGAAACAAACGTAGGTACCAAACTTAATTGTTTCTTTGTAAATGTAAAGTTAAACCTTACAACAGTTACAACACTTCAGAACTTTCATAACGTCCGAGTACGTCATCATCTGCGAACATGAAAATTTTCCGTTTTTTTTTTTTGTCAAAACTTATCGCTTCCTTCAGAGTTGTACTTTACACAAAACTTTTGATTATATAGACATCCGTTATTAATAGAATTTTCTACGAATTAGTAAAAGTTAATTAATGTCAAAGGTATAATACATTAAATTACAAGGAAAGTACAAACAAATATAGGTTACGACCGTGACATCTAAAAAGGTTGTCAGCATGATGCACAGTAACGATGTCGCTGCTGCTCTGGTGCCGTACGACACCTAGCTACAATTACATTTCAACGACCGATGTGGCGCGGTGGGCGAAGGTCCGCCTGCGACGCAAGAGGTTGCGGGTTCAATTCCCGACTCGGAACAATTGTTTGTACGCAGATATTTGTTCCGGGTATTCTGGTCGTTTTCTATGTATAATAAAAAATATATATCTATGTAATGTATTGCATTATGTATGTATATCAGTTATCTAGTACATGTCTAGTACCCATAACAGAACACAAACTCTGCTTACTATGGGGCTAGATAATGCTGTGTGAATTGTCTAGCATTATTTATATTTATTTATTTATTTTATACTAGTCACTTTGGGAGATCTATGTCTCGTTGAGAATTACATAGATACCGCTGAAAGAATGAAAGATTTTAAATTGTCGCTTCGAAATGTTTGCCATTCAGATTATACCCCGAAAAATAATACTAATCCACTCTACATAACATAACTACCTATCGCATAAACATCTCGAATCAACATGTAAATACATCGGAAGTCATTGACCCCTGGCCAAATGTCGCGCAGGTGCAGGTCACAGAATAGATAATATGTCGAATTCATAAGTCATTTGCAAAGTCGACCTCATCACATCACAAAAGGTATTGTAACACTCCACAACATCTCTAATGTACTGCCACGCAGTAAAGCTGATATAACGCTAAATCTTACAGGAATGACACAGCGGTCGATATATCATGCTTTAATGATGCAGATATTCATTTATAGTTCGTTGGTAAAGCCGTCCAACAGTATACCTATTTTATATATTCCATTTTGCTAAAGTATTTTGGAAAAAACATGATTATGATTATGATAGACTTTCAAACATTATGCGCGATATATCAGTCAGTAGGTAAATAATTCCCCAATTTACAAACAAAGACAATCAAAACCTCGGCCAAAGTTTGTCGTCAAAAAAACGTGCAAATCGCGCGCCCGTCATCACTTTTGTAGCTGATTGTCCAAACCTTAGTAGGTGTTGATTATGAAAATCCATTGGCCGTGTTCAAAGTACCTACTCGACAGAATGCTGACCACATAAGGAAGCGCGCCGGGTGTTGAACCCGCTACCCAGAACTGATGATCGCGCGACACTGATATTTTGCTGATTGTGAATACTCATTCTAATACCTACTCTGTTCAACTGGTAGAAGATTATGTTCTATCTCTAAGAGAGTCTCACAGAGAGTAGACTAGGGATGTAAAGAAGAAGTTAGTGTACACGTGCATGACATTTTTCTCGTTTTTAGCTATATGTGTGCTAGACCAAAAAAACCCGGAGACGACACAAAGGTCGTCGCTCTTATCAAACTTTGCATAAATTACATAAAAACGTCCATTAATTGGGTTCTAGCCGGCCGCGCGACCGACGCCTCCGATACCTACACATTATTACACGCCAATCAGCCGGTAACCGGCTACCTGTCCCGACTCATTCTAATATCTAGAAAAAAACTAATCAATTCATTTAATTCCCTCTATTATGTGCATTACGTATTATTTGCGTTTCATAAGTAAAGAAAATGAAGCTCAGAGCGTCGCGTCGTAGAGCGCAGTGTTTATTGCTCTAAACAGAAGTTACGATATTACGGTTCCAATGTAAACAATAGAATGCCCCGAAAGGGTATGGAAGGGTTGTTCTTTTTTTGAATAGCTTCCTGCACCCGCGGTCTCTGTCCCGCGCAAACCGCCGGCCGCGACCGAAAGGGACGGACGCAGACAAACTGATTTGTGACTAGATTTTTTTAAAAGCAATTTTACTATTCAAATGACGCGAACGCATCCGTTTTTAGAATTTCAAAAATAAATAAACGATGCGTCTGAACTTACGACGGTCTATTGATAAACTATAAACAGTTTTACAACTTCCTCACTGAACAAAGATGAATTAACATAATTTTGACACCTGAAGTGAACGCGTCTATATCGGTCGCCTTTGTCTCGGGTGAATAGGCTGGGTCGTGCCAAATAAGGCCTATTAAAAAAGGCGACACTCCCGAGCGGCCGTGTTCGTCGATATTTGTATCTAATCAGTAGTCGTACTAAGCGTGCAATGCTCTTTGAATGATCGCGCACATCTGGGCGTGGGGCCGCGGTCGCAGTTTTGGCCAGCCTTCAACCGCGACGCAAGGCTATTAAGTTTCTCAATACTTGCAGACAAACAAACAACCGATCCATAAGGCTACGGTAGCTTTGGGGCCTCTTGAATCGATAAAAGGCATGAACATTCAAAATCCCGTTACCAAAAAATAACGCATATTAAATACTGCAATTATTTTTTGCTGCACTCAAAACATGTGAACTGATTATGTTTTGAAGGAAAAAGTGGTTAATAGGGTCATACGGTTGGATAAAAACCGCGGGTTTCCGTAACCATACACCGCTCACCTTGCCCGCTTCATCTGTCACACAAAAAAATCTTAACCCAATTTTTTAAAGTGCGTCAAAAAACCTACCTGCCTCCGGTAGCGGCTACACCCCCACTATACAGTACAACTAACAGTAAACCGTTCCTTTAAAGACTTCAAGTTCGGAATAATGAATTGACGGTATTTTTTGCGAATTGCAAAAAGGTTTTATTGGCGAATTTATGGTTGCATTCGTTGTTTTGGTACGGTACCTTTATGCGCCCTTGTCTATGGTTTGCAGATGTTTTTATTGCGAAACTAAAAAGTACTTTGGGTACGCTACTTCCTCTAATATTTTCGGTTACTTTTGTTTGACTTTAAAAAAAACCCTGTAATTGAACATGCACAATCGTTACCCATTGTATATATTTTTAGTGGCAAAAGTGTTGAAAAGAAATGTCGAACGAATTGTCCTTCAACGTTAACATTATCGAGCGAGCTATAATATTGCGAAAACAACGTTGGCAGTTGTCATTATTCTTTATTATCAAAACCGGATAAATAATTCAGTATTTATACAAAATCTAAATACGATACAGTAAAGTTACACCAGTGACATCACTTCAGAAACATTCGCACAAGCTGATTTGTATTAATTACCTCGACCTTTTACAATTTAGAAGAAAACCCCTCAAAGAGAGCTAGTTTCGGTTTTTCTTGTTATGTAAAAAGAGTCGTCACATCAGTCAATACGACATCGCTTCGCCCAGCTGATGCGTCAACGGACCAGCCGCTAGCTAGTCTTTGTAACGATTTACATCGAAGCTAATGTCAGAGTTTGTGACGTCACGCCTTCCGGCCAGGCTCCCACACACGTGTGCTCATTATTGGATCGTGTACATAATGTACATAGCATATGTATATACACGTCTAGTTTTCCTGTTAGGCTGTCTGTTATCGACTGGCTCTTATCGACCTGACAGTTCTAAACTCTATAGTCGTTCTTCCTAGCTTAAGGACTTTTTTATCAATAACCCGGTATAGCGTAGCATAAATATTTCTCGTCCCATACTTTTCAGTTGGCAATCGGAAAATATTTCTCAAGAGCTTAATATTTAAAAAATGTAGTCCATCACAATACTTTGTTGAAGATTTTTGGGAAACTACGAATTGTTACCTAGTTTCTAGTTGATATTTCCACAAGTGGACATAGAGCCGCCAGTCGCTGTACCCGCCGACATTAATACCTATTACCTACCTGTCTAGCGTAGAAGTAGGCAGTCGAAGGCCGTTTTTTCAGCTTTTTGTGTTTCTGACTCAAAGGCTGCCCAATAATACTGCCCATTAGTCGGACGATGTTATACAATCATGTTTGTCCTCTGGTAAGAACCTAGATTATGTTTCATCTTTGAAATCAGCAATTACAGGTCTTGTACCGTCCCTTAATTAAATGTATTGCTACAATGCCTAGGATTCGTTCAAAAACTTTAACAATCCAAAGACTAAATACTTACTAATTACGTAAATTAATTTTGACAGTATCATATTGAATGAGTAACTATACAAAAAAAAAATTGTCATTCCACATTTGCTTCTAATGTAAACTGAATTTTTATCAAATATTGTTTATTCCTTTTAGTTTTACTATGTCGATATTTATGGTAGGCACTATAAGAATACTTTTACTATATTAATTTAACTAAAATAATAAGTATCTATCTACTCATGTTCTCCTTACTGAAACAACACCATAAATTCCATAGACAAGATTTAACGTACAACAATTTGATTTCAAATTCAAACAGATTGACCCTGAATAAATTAATAATATGATAATAACGGCCATTAAGCGGTTGATCACCACTGTCGTTTATAATAATACGGTTTATGAGAAATATAAATAAATCAATCGATTTCTGTTTTCCTTCGCATTAAGATACCTCGGCGGATATTGCAACATGTCTGACTTTAAAAACAGGAAATCGATTACTTTTAAGACATCAAGAACGTTCAAACGTTATGCTCGTAAAATGTAATAATAAATAGTTTCAAAGACACGGTACCTACTTACTCAAGTATATATGCTTATAGGTACACAAGTAACCTTCCGCTTACTTTAACGTTACAACGAGAACTTCTAAGTTAATTTTCCCTTATTTATTTGCCATTGTGTACCACGCATGTGTATGTATTTCAGGCTTTCTACTATTTACAACAGCACGTTGGGCAAGCCGTGACGCAAGCGCGACGCGAGCACAGCACACCCTTGAACAAATGAGGTTGCGGAACATTCTGAACTATTTGTTCCGCACTTGGCTTGTTTTTTAACTTTTAAGTTATTTCAAGCCAGTTCTAATTCTTTCCCCAAATTCGAAAATTAAAAAACATTGTGTTTTCTGTTTTTCTTTTGGCGTTGTAAGATAAAGTTCGGAATAAAGTGCTCGGAGTTTCTTTGAAGGATAGGATTCGTGAGGAATTCATCCGACAGAGAAACTAAGTTATCAACATAGGCCCTTATTGTTTTGGATTTGCTCATGTATTGTATAGCCAAAAAATACTACCTACGTTCTGTCCGATAAAGTTTAAAAGCTAATAGAGTGACATAGAAAAATCTGTAACTGTCAAAGTCCCACAGTTAAAAAGTATTCGTGTGTACGAAATATTTGTTAAAAAATAAATAAAATAGAGACAATCAGTACAAACATCGGTTACGACACCGGCAAGTGTGTCAATGTCGCCGGTCGCGCCGCGAGCCGCGCGGGCCGGTCGCGAGAGCCTGTACCACTGCGAAATTAACATTACTATTTATATCATTCTACTTTAATTCCTACTAACAATTATTTTTATACTTTTAAGTTTTCAAAATAAAACGATTTACTTATGGGTAGTATAATCGGAGAATCCTCAATAATTCGTAAAACGTGATGAAGCTCTCCTAACAGAATTTCATCAGCCATTCTCAACGGGGTCAGCACTATATTGGTACCTAGGCAGTAACGCTTGGCCCTGTGGAGTTGGGGACCTATCTCGAGATGATCTAGTAAATTTACGTGTGTTTAGGTTTAGTAAGTGCTTGTTTACGGTTCATCTGCTTGCGCGTACGCATGGAGCAGGCAAAGGAAGCGCTTGCTGACAACAATGCGCTTGTTTGCGCGCGCCATGTTTGTTTGTTTGCGCCGGCGCGTGCGCAATGCCGGTATTTTACGGTTTCCGGACGATATAATGCACTAGGTCTTGTTCTATCTATTACACGGATGTTTGTTCCATCTCTGATTACCGCAATCATAATTACTTACCTACTTCATTTGCAGTAAGACACTTTCTATCTAAAAACCTTTATGTTGTTGTTAACAGCGACTAATCCCTCTATGATTTATGTTATTTTCAAGAACCATGTGCATGTGTAAGCCCGGGTGGGTTGCAAAACATGTATGTACTACATTTTGAGTAGGTAACTATCTCTTTTTAGCTAACATGTCGTGTCTGTCTGTCTGTCGACCCGTGAGCGCGGAGTGGTCTCGAGCAAGGATATCGGAACCGGTCCCGCAGTACCCACTGCTATTGCCTCTGTGGTCGCTGAGGAGTGTTGTGCAAGCGCTTGCCCAGCTTGCTTGCGGTAAACAGGAAAAAGACGGTTTAAAGCGCAAGAACGCCGAATTTTCATAAGTTCAGTTTGTCATTGTGGTGAATCATCTTGTGGGTGTATTAACACATCTCGGTGTCTCAATTGTTTCCGTGTTTTTGTCATAACTCGTGATAAGGTCAGGATTAGAGTTTCCAACATAATAAGAATTAAAAGAGACAGGATCCGAAATAAAGCCCTAGAATCGAATACTTTTTGATTGAAGTACTTTTTGGTTGACGACCGATGTGACGCGGTGGGCGAAAGTCCGCCTGCGAAGCAGAAGGTTGCGGGTTCGATTCCCGCCTCGGAACAATTGTGTGTACGATCTGCAGATATTTGTTCCGGGTGTTCTGGTCGTTTTCTATATAAATTAAAAAAATATCTATCTATGTAATGTATCGTATTATGTATATCAGTTAGGTATCTAGTACCCATAACACAAGCTCTGCTTACCATGGGGCTAGATAATGCTGTGTGAGCATCATTTATTTTAAAAAATAAAAAAAAGTATTGAAGGTCATCAGATCTGAGTGATGAAGTCTGCAGCGTACAATGGTGTTGAAACTGCGGTTGCGTGTTTCCTCCGCCCCCACCTGCGGCTGAGGTTGGCAAACGCTTCCGGTGCCGACTCTACCGGTTCTCTGGCCGGACTTTTTGTGCCTTAAATTATGTCATCGGTTAGGCCATTTAGTACTCATGAATCTTATCGGCTTCTTTTCAGAAAACCAGTGGGGAATGTTAATTAAATACCTTCATTATAATTATTTACTTAATTGGTAAACTTTGCTTATATCGAAAACGTCAGTAGGAAATAAAGCTCACTTCGATAAACTAAAAATATTAACCGATATCATTAGTAGATATAATCAATAATAGTTAATTAGATACCAAACTAAAACTAGATATTTATTCTAAAAATAACTAAAGATTAGATTTGTGTAATCTCACAATTTCTCAATATTACCGATAATTCGTAACCGTAGCCATGACAAACATTTCCATTAGTTTGCGTCCGCGCGGGTATCTGTTGTTCCGTCCGCGGCGTGCGTTGTGTATGTAGTGCAGTCGCGCTAGACGATAGACGAAGTATCTACGTGCTAGGTTTACTATCGTAGTGCGGGGCGCGGGCGCGCGGCGCGGCGCGGCGCGCAAGCGGGTCAAGGGAGCCGCGATGCACCGTTCACGCTAAATCTCACTTTCGCGCTGCAAAAACCAATATGGCGGACGTAGTAACGTGCCGTTTCCATCTCGATGACACAATTAAACGATACGAGCCCAGAAAACAACTACTATCTATGTTGCAATGATTTACACGTGTAATGTAACTGGAGAAACAAACAAAATATTACAGCCCGATACCCTTGTCCCTATTTCTTATTTCCTACGAGTATCGCGAGTAATCGAGATAGTGACTTTATCTGCTTGTAGTGGCATCTTATCATCGCCTCGAATTAATGCAATATCTACATAGCACTGTACGATAAAACTGTTACAAATAAACCTACTTATTACTATTCGTTGTATGTAGGTAATACATTTGACATAAGTAATTTCGATAAAAGACGAAACAAACAAATCGCGTATGCCGGAAATGATTTGTCCTAGGGCGCTCGAACAAGGAAATAAATTAAGAAAGCCATGCTCCTAGCCTTCCGGTCGACAACTGTGTAGACAACGCCGTAGACACGAGAAAAAAACAATATGAAAAGGTTTGTTTACACGTAACCGTGGCCGTGGATCAAATTAACGTGCGATCGAGGCTGCACGTAGCCGACCTGTTGTTTCCCTGCGCAAGGTTGGCCCAAAAAACTTCTAACGCAACACGGTAGGTAAGGCATAGCCGGCTTTTAGGACATGACTAATATACAGCACAATGGCTTGCGAAACCGCATCGTGATGTCTAGTCTAGCATTATACTCGATCGGTCATGTCAGTTGATGAATCGAGTGAGTGAACACCTCTGATTGGTTCATCCATCGTAAAACAGATAGGTCGTCCGCCAGATTATTCTAGAAATCAACGACGGAGGAAGTCCGCGTTTACTCACAAGGACTTCAGACATGTTTTACTGTTCTAAAACAATATTTATTTACTAACTGAGACCTATTTGTTTTTCCTAAAAGCACTGAGTCATGATAGGTAGTGTAGGTATCTGACTAAATTATTATGTTCATGAAACCTGTACTTACCTGTACTGCGGTATTAAATTCGTTATTTCCACAGGAAACCTGGAAAAAATCTAAATAATACTGCTAATAAAACTGTCAAATAATGTTTTGTTTAATCGATAACTTGCAAATTCATCGATATATTTCCGCTGCAATTGTGCATCACTACCGCCTGGTGCGAGTAGGCAGGTCGCAGTCGCGTAGGAAGCGCGCGCGCATCTCGCCCTTCGCCTGACGCTGACCCACTTACCGCGCAAACGCAAATATAAACTATACTTGTTGTGATCGCTAACTACGCTGGAATGTCTCAGTTATTTTCATGATGCTCTAGAGACTTTTGTGCTGGAATATCTAGATTTGTATAAATGTGAGAAAAACTCTTTGATATTAAGGCGTCTTTGTAATGTTGCCTTTGAACCTCATTATAAACTTTAAGCTCAGAGAGCCCTATGGTCCGACTACAAGCCGGGTCATCGCAAACGTTTATTATGATGACAGATTTGATAGCCGACATCACTTTATTTAACTCTTATACTTACCGCTTTCCGTAATACACAATCAAAAACTAAAATATTAATAAAATCATTTAGGTTCGTACGAAATCATTGCATATTCGGCTCAGTAATCCGTACAAGCTTCGTTTGACACAATTCAGCCTTTCCTCCGTGAGTCACAAGGCTCCGTGGTTTGCGTAACACTCCATAACACCGCCTCATTACCATACCAACTGCTTCGTATTTTTGTTTTGGGCAACACTGGCAATACGGCAACACTAAAACTAATTGCAACTTTGGCACTTGATATTTTTCTTGGCAACGATCGCGTGTCCGTCCGACCATACGGTTTAACAAATAGCAAGGGCGAAAGTTGAGCGGAATAGATAGTAATAAAACAATTTATTTGCACCTGCCTTTTGGAAATAGCCTGGATATGCATATTATGGTTTACGTTGTGGTGATTATGGAACGTGTTAGTATTTTTGAACGGTTTTATAACGATTTTCAGGTCCATTTAAACCGCCACCCTTATAACATGGTAGGACTATAAATAAAGATAACCGGGGTATATTGGCCGAGGCATGGCGAGCCTAAGCTTGTACTGGCTGTCAAACCTGTCGTAACGAAGGACATAGCGATGACGCGGCCAGCATGCCACATGTTACGATGTGGCATGCGTGATGGACCACACTACGCAAGCTGCACTTTCAGAGTAACTAGTTATTACCTACTATAAGTCCGCAAGATAAACGTGTTATCAGCGTAATCGCGGTTTCCATTTCGCAGCGCGCCGCCGCCGCCGCCCGCCACTTTCTTACGTTTCCCGCGCGAGGGAAAGTGCCCGCGCTTTTCCGACGCCATCTTAGCTCGCTACTATCCGCTCATCCGGTTCGTTTAATAACTAAATTGTGGTCTATAAATGCTATAATAGAGTGTAAAATCTGTGGATTAATGCAATAAATTTATTTATTTGGATACCTACACGGATTGACGCACTCGGTCACAGCAAACAGGAAATCAGAAAACTAACAATGAATCATTTTTCAAACATTTTTTTTTTTTTTTGCAAACAGACAAATTGGATTTCAGACGTTGGAATGTCAATGATAAAATGAAACTGTAACACAGATCTTGTACAACGATAAAGCTTCTACTGGCTTGTACTTGAAATCATTAAAATTCATCGAACGCGATATCCTTTATATTCCCTTTTAAAATTCTAGCAAATTATATGATGTTTGTTGCAATGCTGATTTTACTTGTAAATCACGAAGAACAATTGAAGCATACCCTCGAACTATCTATACGAAAATCCGTTGAAATATGCGTAGGGCAGCTTACCTGCGCGCGCGCCGTGACTCGCAACCCAATACGAGCTATCAAGGATCTATTGTTGACTGGACGGATTTCAAACTGTTTATCATTTCAAAATATTCATTTATCGGTCATATTATCTGTATTTAATGAATTGGTAAATTTGTCTGAAAAATGTTTTTATGTAGGTAGAGACCATTTTTATAACAATTTGATAGGTAATCATACATTTCCTGTTAGTTTTGTGATGCCAAATAATCAGCCTAGTAATTAGGTACCCATGCGTTCGCTGACCTACATTTTATTAATTTTGTGTAAAACTTGGATTAGACGTATTCTTGATTTTTATTTCGATTTATCTCTGTTACGTACACTGGCGATTCATTATTTACCTTACCTTAAGGCTCTCTGCAGAATGTTATGTTGTGAGCTTCTTACTCCCTCACACTGAAACGACTAACCGGGTTTGATTGATATTTGGTACCAAGATAGCTTATATATATCCTGGATTAAAACATAGGCTACTTGTGTTCCCGTGGGATGATCAAATAATTCAAATACCTACATACGGTTGTGACTCTACAATAATGTAAGCTCTTTAATTTAGTATTTGGGCAGTTTTCTTCCCTGACGTGAATTACTACACCACACAAAACCTATTTAGTGAGGAAACCGATTGCAATTCATTAAGAAGGTGATAAGGCCGAGCGCGCCGATCGGGCCGAGCGCTTAGCTAATTTATATTTCAGTAACAAGGAAATTATCCACACGCGATATTTAGACAGCCGCGGTCATGGCGTTATAAACGACTTTCCTATTGTACAAAATCATTCCCGCAAACGATTCTCAGCTATTTTTACATACGAGTTGGTATTACATGTGAAAAAGCTAGGTACGGAGGCTAATGTTGTTGTTATTTAGTTATTATAAGTTATAAATGTAATTGTGACTTATCTAAGAACATGTGTATTGTGTCAAAAGATAAATAAATGAATTGAATTGAATTGAATAAGCTAACAAACACGTTGTTTGGACCAAAATCCGTAAGATGGGTCATCACAAAAACTTCATTAGTTATTCAATATCACCCAACAAATTATTTCACACATACATCCAAAAGCAACATATAATACGACCACATTATTCAGACTCCCGTCTCGGACACCAGAGTACCTGCGCAAGGGTCTGTGATGCCTGGACAGCGCCGCTGTTGGAAATAGCATAACTTCCCGGATGTTCGCTGACGTCACACATCTCGCTAGAGATTCGCCCAATCCTTTCAATCTCAAATTATTCTTATTATCAGAGCACTAGAGTCTGTTTTTGAATGAAATGCTCGTTAGAATTATTTAGTCCTCAAACAACCTATCTAACTCAAAGTACACAGAGGCTAGTAATGCCGAATCCCGCGAACGTGTCTATATGCCCTGCTCAATGTTGCTATAAAATTTATTCAGTAATCCTCCCTAGGCTTTCCATCAATAAGTTACACTGTGCAACAGTTATCTAGGTTTGACGATTTCGTTATGAAATTAAACGGGTCTACAACAAACCAAGATTGAAAGAACCAACGTGTCATTCCGCACCCTTTGGCGTTTTTCCAAAACAAACTAGGTTCGCAGTTAGCCCGCTTACATTCATAAATGAAATGACATTATTAGTCGAACACTATCCACGCCCCCTAGCAGAGAAGACTTGCGTGCAGAAGACAGCTTGGAATCAGAGGCACACGTAGAAGCTTGGTGCACATTACATTTTCCCAGTCACATTTTATTGTAAAGGTAACATATAATTCCTAAACTCGAATCGGAATAACATAAGCTGAACCTACGAGGAACGTTCTGAGACGCCAAGTCTAATGGCGCTATCGATTTGGACACTTCCGTATTTTGTTCTACATATTTGTCACAATGATCGGATCCGGATTACATTATATTAATATTATTATGCTGTAATGAGAATATCCAATAAATATAATGAACATTCAAAATGCAGATAGGTATGTATACATATCTCTTTGCAGATAACTTTTTTCCTGACAGACTCGCAATTTTGACATAAGTTGATTGAGCAATTTTATACATAAGTTTTCCAAAATTTCAAAAAAAGCAATTTTATATGTATAAGGTTTGTAAATTGTTTTAAATAACAATACGTTTATGAAGACAGATTACCTCAATAACACATTTGAAATAGTTGTAAAAGTGTCAAAAGTTCAAACGCAAATAATAAATGCTTAAGCGCTCCGTTTTAATTATTTCCTGTCTGAAAACACAAATTATCAGTTACGTGCCTTTGTCTCTCTTTAAAAATAAATACAACGCATTTAAATAATTGTACCTACCTTATAAATAAAGAGTGCAGGCTATTGACGCTTTTCAGCCAAATTCTTGTTTATATTTTACTCGTGTGTGTTTTGAGTTGCCACGTCGTATTATGGGGAGCACACTAAGATCTTTTATTTTACTTAATACTAATTTGTAAAATCGTATTTTGACGAATTCTTTATGAATGTGAGCTAGTTAACTTTATATATTTTTCTAAAAAGCTACGATAGTCAAAAAAAATTATGAAAAAGGTCATAGAAGCGGTTACCATTCAAAAAAGCATAGCTAAGCATACTTTGAAATTCGAAATGCTGTCCGTGTTACGAACGCAGTCGAAAATATTAGAATACTCAACAAAAAGTTCCAAGCGCTAGCATGCATGTTATTTTAATTAAACTAACCTTTTGCATGATTCCTACCCACATGCAGAATTTGAAATTCACCCACAGCTATGCAACAACATGCTTGTAAACGTGCGGCACTGCCGCTGAGGTTCTGATGAAGTTTGGACCTTGTTTCGCTGGATTCAAGACTCAATGTTTCGTATTCAGGCTGGGATTTTTTGTGTGTCCAAGGATACAAATAAAACACTGAACCATATCACTAATACAGTCAATCACGTGCTAAATCTGATATATTTATTGGACGATTAATAATGATCTCTCGTGAAATAGCACTGCTCACTGGTGTATTCTGTGCACTCTCTGTAAAGTATTTAATCAGACCGCGCCCGCTTCCTACAAAGAAAGAATGTAAAGAGTACATTGCACTGTAGTATAAACCTCCGCCATATTTCGCTGGTATTCAGAAAGTGCAGAGGGGGTAGACCACCACCCCAGTGCATTCACCTTCGCCCCCGCATCTTCCCAAGGGGTAGGTAGGATAGGTATTACCTACCCGCATAACTTATGCAAGTTTGTTAATATTTTAGCGAAGCAGGAAAGTAAAAGTTTTACTAGTGTAGGTACTAGGAGTATAGCGAGAGTTCTTCCACGGGATGGCAGATCATAGGAGAAAGGAAAAGTTTGTGAAATTGCTAATGACGTGGACATTAATACAAATGGTACAAGTACAACGTTTGAGATTATTGTGGCTCTCAACTTTGTTTAGACATTTGAAATAACTCTGTTTACTGTATACACTTTTTCTTTGTGCTGGGTACAGTAACTAGTTTTGCTCATACCGTATCTTATTTATAATTATGTAAATCGAAAAATCAGAAATCTCCTTATAAGACGATCCGTCTAAAATTTCCACGATTATTTCATAGACAATCTCTGTCTCCTTAGATAATAAGTTCAGCTCTTTGCGCTGTGGCTTCAGCTTAATTATGAGAAGTAATTTGTTTGGATTAGCCCCGCCCTGCAGCAGCCCTGGGTACAGCTTGCAGACTTCATCTGCATAATCAAAGGTTTCATTATTAATAAGGGTTGCTGGCCAATGTCTGTTGCATTTTGACTCTCGGGGAATTCGTACTTTGTCTGGTTTATATACTCTGGTTGGTTTCTTTCAGGTAGAATATTTTATTAAAGAAGCTTTTTATTAAGATTGGATGGAACGTTTTAGTTATTTTCCCTAGAAAAGGGTTAGCATATTTAGCCAAAAGGCTTCATTGTATATCTGTACCAAAACCTACATATCAGATGAGTAGATAAGTGATAAAGCTATGGTTGCTATGGAGAAAATATCACATTCCCAGACACATAATACATCAATATCGCAGAATATTCTAGTACAATTTCAAAGGCTTCAGAAAGCCCCGAAAGCCTAACAGGTTGATTTCGATTTAGATTCCGCCGCTCTATCCAACGACTGAATCATTATTACGCTCTAAGGAGTCTAAGGTAACCTAAATTGATATTTATCGACGTTAAGCGATAAGCAATGTCTACAAAATAGAAATATAGACCGAGAGAGTAGAAGTTCTAAGGAAAAGCTAACACCAGCCGCCGCCCTCAGGGCCGAGCTCACATCAGCTGCTTTATAAATGCTACAATTTTCCGTTTATTTTTTATGATTATGGTTTTTATCCCGTTGCTTGCTTGGCGATTGATCAGCGTTGCTCGTACGCATATACATATATCCACCTCATGCTGAGACGTTCCAGAGTTTTCTGCCAAACTGTTTTAATTACATAATTGCATGTACGTTATGTCTGAGTGAAGACATTAACGTTTATATTTCTATTATTTGTAAAAAGCTTTGCAGAATATATCTCCATGCTTTGATGTGTAGTTGCTTGATTTCCGTTTTTAAAAAGGAAAACCACTTTCTGCTTAAATAAAACGAAATATGACAATAAATATCAAACTAGTTAAATTAAATCTTTGTACGTCCCTAACCAGGTGGAACTGGGCCAACCTCGTTACCTCTTAATAGAAGCTGGAGGACATCGCCGTGGAACCCGATACGACCTACCCTCATTATTAATTCCTAGGACTTTACTTACTCCTTCAATTCTATGGAATAATCCAATAACACGATCTGCTTTCGATTCCACGAAGGATAAACTTATGTTATTGTCGCCTTTTTGTCTTAAGTATTCCATTTCCTTTACTTATAAACGGATCAAAGCGTACCTAAAGTCATTTTCTAAAACACGTCAGATATGTATTTCCATTTATTAGTATACCTATGAGATTTCAAACTCCGAATTATACAGGAGGGACAAAATCAATGCCATCTGGTGGCGACATTTTACTGGAAGAAAATAAAGTCTGGTTTATTCTTTGCGTAAAAATTCCCAACGTTTATATTCGAGTAGATCCTCTGCGGGCTGCAATGATTGCTCCACGCTGTACGCTACAGTTGAACGAACTGTAAAAGCCATGTACAGACTAGATATAAACGTTATATACAAGTAGATGTACATGCTAGTAGATATTTGCATGCATCGCCTTCCTACCCGCTCAATAATGCAATTCCCGTCCGTAGTTACTGTTCCTTATTCTGTGCCGGGTCCGGACTCGCATCCGCTCAGAGTTCCGTACAAAAAACTCATTTTACTTAAACAGTTTTACATAAAGTATTTTAGATAGGAGTTTTTATAAACGCTCGTACGTGGTGCTTTTAGTTATGTGTGTTGTAACTTTTTATGATAGTAGAGTTTCAGCAGTTTCATGTAGGTTGTTAGGGGATATGAAATTATAACTAAGGGTTCATTGTTTTTCATGATAAATATCATTATTTTCTTGAACGTACCTATAACTCGACGTTTCAATATACCAATAATTAATTACGCGAACCATTCTGTAGCAATCGGTATTACTAAGATACCTATAAAGGGACCTATTAAGAAATGACGGAATTTTCTTTGTTTTTTTATTTTGGCAGGGATCTCTAAATCTCTCATTTTAATTCCATCAGTCATGTAATCCACTTTAGCTCCGTGTTGTGACATTTTCAGCTTTTCACAAACAGCAGCACTGATAAATAGGGGAATGGTACATTGTGTACCACCCTGTGTAGAGCTCTATTTACCATTTTAAACTCAACTGTAAAAACTTTGAATCACGATACATTTTCGAATGAATGCTTTGGGCCACTTTATCGGTGGCTAATATAGAGCTATTATTATTTTTAAGCTTATGCGATCTGAACACATAATTATATGTACTATTTAACGGGTATGTATCGTGTTTGTTTGCCTATTTTCCCCGACGTTTCAACAGGTTTACACACTGTCGTGGTCACGGGATGACAAATAAACGCGATAAATACTCGTTAAATACTACTTATAATCAATATAGAGCTTAATATAAGATAGGTTTTATTTCACATGTCATACTTATATTTAATTCATAAACGAACGAATACCAACAAAGGTATGCGTGTCGAGCTCTAGGAATTCTAGTCGTCCAAATTAGGTACTAAAACAATAGCTGGTAGATGCCGATAGAGCACACGCGACGATCTCGCCAAAATTCCAAAAAGTTCCCCATATGAATACGAACTCACAGAGTTTTGTTTTATAACTCTATAATTTATTGTTTCAGCTTTTTGAAATAGGAACAGTGAACCTGTCGCTCGCGTGCAACTTGCATTATCGGGAGATCGCAGTTTTCGTTTTCATTTCGCGTCACGGAATGCTTAATTTCCATAAGGCGATGGCAGTCCCACGATCACATGTGTCCGGGCCCGTAAAGAGTTCAAATTCTGTCTAGACAGTTCGACCTGAAACGACGGCGAAGCTTGGGGGTGTCATCCCTCTCGCTCTATGCGTCAAACATGCGCAGTGGGCCTGGGGGGGTGGGGGGAGACAACAGGTGGGCCATATTTCGGGGCCCAAGGTCGCCGCACGGAAACGTCTAGGATGTATCGGGAGATTATAATCGATTTGCCGGTCATATCTGTACACTCACTGATTACCATTATATTCTGATGTTTAATGTTGTAAAGTTTGTATTGGGCGGGGGTTGTTTAAACTGCGGAGAAAATTTTTGTTATATAGCCTAAATGTTTCCCATTTCCAACGTATCTTTAGAGATTGTACGTTACGTACGACACTGGCTTAGGCCAGTCTGAACTATAACTACCCCTATATCGATCTACATACCCAATAGAAATACTTATTCCTCGAGTCGTCAGAAACGTTTTCTCGGAATCCTATTAAATAAGCACCCTTGATAGATAACTAGCAGGAGTTGAAGTAACAAAGGAGCAAGTCAGGCGGAACAGACGGGCTGAAGGTCTGTCCTGTATAAATTACCATCGGAATCGACCTACGCTCCCGTCTGGGCCAGGCGCCCCTCTCGCTGATAACTCTGTCACTAAGTACCTAGGATCTCATTAAAACAGCTGACAACATACCTAGATAGGCGTGCTTTATCCTAAATGCTTCTAGAACTTTTCACGTGATTAAGTTTTTGTAACAGAACATTCCGGAAGCATGCGAAGCGACCACTGTCAGGTCGTTATGTTGTTTCACAGTGTTTTATTGATAGAGCTTCGAATAGTGTTCCTACGATGTTAAGTTATGTCTTTGTTGCAGGTATATGATTCTTTTTTTAAACCTTTAAACTCGAATAAAACCTAAATTTATTGAATGGTGGACAATCCACACAGCATCATCATCTATTACCTAATTGAATAGTCTGCTAGTCAAATGAAAGGCGTGTAAGCACGCCAAGTCGGCGACATTTCAGTTTATGAATATGAGTTTCAGTGGATGGATAGCGGACAGTCTTTCGTCAAGTTGTCGGCAACTGTGGTGCTTAGACTACATAACAACCTATGTAGCTTAGGTAGGTATCAACTAGTCATACATCGTATGATACAACCACTGACCACTTTGTTGTTTTATGCCATATTTAATTCCAGTGACGTGTCAGTTGGACTTTATACTGTGTGAGTCCATGATGATGTGGCAGGTGAACTACATACCTACCTGAGGAATGGATACTATCACAATGGCATCGTCGCTGAATCGTCCTTAGATGAAAATAACTTAATACTTTAATACGTGCTATTTGCTCGGATAGATTGATAAAATGCTCTCGACGTCATTTTTGACACGCGTACTTCCATCTGTAATTCTTTCATCACGGGTAAAATGCTAACATGTGCCGTTCTGAGACGACACTATTATTATAGTGAAGCGATAAATTTCGTAGAATTAGCTAATGAAAGCATTGAACGTAGTATTTGAATACCCACCCTTAGTTTAGATCGTCAGGCGTTTCCTCCGTAAGTAGTATTGCTAACGGTATGTTTGTTTGTTTGTTACAGTGGACGGCGGCGAGCCTGCGCGGATCCCCCTGGGCCGAGGCTCTCTGGCGCTCCTGCACGGCCTGCTGACGCCCACGCCCACCTCCAGACATCATCTTTACACGCAACCCAACTCTGGTGAGGCTACCACTTTTAAAGAAATAATACATTACACGTTACTTCACCTTTCATATATTATGTGGATAGTGGGTGGATATTGGGTAGATAAAGCCCTGAGCACAGTTGATGAAAAGACCGACCCAATAGTCTTCACATTCGCTTCCTATCATACTAGTTGAGGCCAAACGCAATCCTTGTAGGCCCTTTTTGACTTACTTCAACAGAGTCTTCAGAAGTAGTTCTAGTTCAGTTTCGATCAGTTGGTGACTGATAAAATATTAATTGTTAAGGATCAAAACATAATTCTCTTATATTTATAAAAGGACAATCCTTCCTGGGTTGCTTCAACTCCAATTCTTGTCTGTTCACTTATCAAAATAATCTTTTTCCATCAGAAAATAATTTCCGCTCGGACCGCGACGCGCTCAGTCGATCCGTCCTTGGCCCTAGGTCATCTACTATAGACATATATGTACATACATAGAAGCTGCTGGAATCCTTTAGAATGTTCTAGCAAAATAACAAATGCAAAACAAAAAATTATTTGTTGTTAGAAAGGCGACGCGTTGATGTCTTTTGTTTTAGTTAATCTTTTTTTCGTAGACGCTCTACGCCGTAGCGTCTACGATGTTTTGAAGCTTTTTGTTTTGATTCGTTTTCGTTTCAAACGATAGGTTAAGTGGGTGTAAAGGTACAATATAAAATGAAACTCGAACTATTTCATATTTTATTATTTTATTTAAAAAATGAAAGTATTGTTTATCAAGGAAGAACTAGTACCAAAGTTAGTGACCTACTTTATTTCCTGTTTACCAACAAGTATTGTAAGCAACTAGAACCAATCTACTTTCTTTTGCTAAAAACGACCTCCTCACCAGCTGCAAAAAACAATCGTTAGACAAAGTACTTTTGTGAGACAAGACGAAGTGTTTGAAAACACCATCGCTGAGTCACCATGAGGCCAGCCACAACAACACTAGCAGCTGCTATGAAATATTCATAAAGAACAAAGAGGAAGTGGGAATCGATAGCCGTCAGCTGATCCGCCGCCCAATGTCACGACCGCGCCGCCCGCCCTACGCACACTCGCGCACTCAAGTGTCGGTACACCACGGGCTACGCACACAGGCCGCAACACATTAACACACTGCTGTGTACAGTACAGCCTTCCCGCACACAGCTGGAGTTATGTTTGCTAGCTTAGTTCCGGCTTCGACTGACCTATATTCTGGAAAAAAATGAATGGAGAGATATTAGTTGTCTTAAAAGTTGTCGGGTTAGAACTTAGCGGCGAAGGAGAGCAGGACTGGGCTGTTTTGTTATTGTTGAACCGATTATGAAGTGCTACAAAAGTTTTTGCACTTGTCTTGCTCAAGATGTGTGTCGACTGTAGCGTAGCTAGCGGGCGGACAACTCGAGTGTACTCCTAGATTATTATTAATTTTTGTCTGATATCATAAGCCAGTCCAAGACATCGCCAACTTGCATAAAGAGTCGACTTTTCGGTATTCCATTTACAAAGAACATATATTCATTAAACATGTATTCATTAAAATTTATTTTGTGAAATGGAATGAATGTTTCTTCGTAGGTAGGTAAGTACTTTACGTTACGCATAACGAAAACACAAAAATAGTTTGTAGGAGCGCGAAATCACTGATTTTTTTGTTTACTTAGAGCCGCAGAGCAGATTTAATCGAAAATGTAAAAAATCAAATTTAATTTAGGTAATATGCAAACGGTACAGAAGGGCTAAGAAGTTAAACATAATTAAAGACATACGACAAATTCGTAGAGAACAGAAAAAAGTGTGCGATATGAAGTTGAGTTCTGAATATTTTATTTTATGGCAATCGGTATGAAAAGTAGATTTTGACACTTGGGCCAAAAGCACTCATTGTCGGGGTCTTTATACATAATACTCGGTCTTGGCATCAACGAATATCATGGACCCCGTATATTAAAGAGGTGGTTTGATCCCTTGTAAAAAAATACTATTGAGTTGTTCTCGTCCAGATTTCGTGATACTTTAAATTTAAACGAATAATTTCAGTGTTATCGTAATACGAGTAATAACAATTGCCAGCTGCACACCATTAGATATTGCCAATAAAGAGATTAAATTGCACATTTTCGATTTAACTTGACGCATTTTTTACTTTCTTCGCCCTCACAATTCAATATTCAATGCTTTCGCTTTGAATAACCCATTCGCTGCAGATGTCATAATCGCACGGGTCAAAATGACCCGCAAATCCCATATTGCATATACACCCCACGAGGGAGTGATGCTTGCACAATAAATAGTATCGATCGCGAGGGTCCAATAAAGGGTTCTAATGCGCATTATTCGACGTATTTGATAGAGCACCGTCAGTCAGCGCTTCGATTGTGTAATATTATATTTGAGTTACGACATGTGCACATGCCGCCTGCGTCCAGCTGATCTTTGGTTCCTTGCGTGTGGACATTGTGTGGACCTACTTATATTTATTTATTTTATCCATTAATAAACTCAATATAAAATTTACAACAATCAATCAACGTGCATCAACTTGCTATATTTTTGCTTGATTTCTACTGTTTGCTTTTATTTCGATCCAGGTTTACTTATGAGCAGAAACTCCACATAGAGAGGACACCTTGCGAAAATATAGAAAAAGTGTCGGTGCTTCAAAGCCAACCCTTACAATGCGTCACCGGGTCACTCGGTCTATCCTAACATGCAACGTCCTAACCAAACAATGGAGTCGCAGATGCTTGCACACGTTGCGCTAAATGCACACATTTCACCCAAATCTAGTCGTTTTTATGGAAAAATGGGTTGCATCCTTGGATCGCACCTTGCAGCGCTATATTGTAGCGTCATCCGCCACAATACACGCTAATCTGATCACCGTCTCGCTCTATCGTATAGCTGCATCCCCCTCTCTATTGCAATTCATCCGGGCGGCTTTCCGGAGCTATTGACACTTTGGAATTAGAATGTCACGCGTGGGTGCGCGAACGTAACCTATTGTCCCGCAGCATTGTGCGGGAGCGCGGCCAGCGGCATTCGAAGGGTTGAACCAAGTTATTGCAAAACGATTCTTCTAATCCTCAAATTATATATGTCGTATTATTAAAGAAAGCTTGTTCAATTCAAATATGGCTGCTGAAATAATTCCTTAAGCTCACAGAGCGCTGGCCAACGGTAACGCACTAAACTAAATAACATCCTAAAGGATTGTGGAGTTATTCTAAGGAATTACCATCTTAAAGGAATTACATCACAAAGAAAATGATACAAAGCGTCGTCGCTGAGGTGTAACCGAGCTCTAACATAATGTGATATATACACGTATGTACAATTTGATAGATATATTTTTTAAAAGTAATAGACCTTCGTTTGACCACAATCTCAATGCACTCCTGATGGAAAGTGAAGATGTGGCCAAAGATGTATTACTTCTCGTCTTGAAGAATAACCCAGGTTGTGATTGATCGGAAAAACAGCAGCAGGGAGCCTGATGACGTGACTGGTGAGGAAGATGGAGAAAACCGCTTAGTGCGAGTGGACAGTATATCCACCAAGTAGAGTTGGTAATGCGCCGTGCGTCTGCTGGTCATTCCCAAAATGTATCCTATAAAAGACCGGGGGACAAGCCATCGCGACATTTGTTTGATTTTGTGATCAAACATACCAATTAGATATTACTTGATGGAATTGTATGACCTCAGAGCAGAAACCAAGAGACAGTCAAAAGCGTTGAATATGTAACATCACGTACAGAGGCACCTGCGTACTTCAACTGATGGTGTCGAACCAACAATCGGCCATCACTCAATCAACAGGCAGATTATAAATGGTCATCTCTGATGTAACCATAATACCCGCATCATTTGTTATATGCGAAATAATACAAGTAGGTATACACTCGTGATCGAGTTAGTCCGTTATATAACAGTAAATAATCCAAGCACAATATATTGATATGCAAAAAATGGCGGGCTCCGAGTGTTCTCATGGCTTATGGTCTAACGCCGATTCGCACAAAGGGTATGGACAGCGGTCACTCCATAAAGATCCGCGATAAAGGAAGGGGTCATCTTTGTCCAGCTTTGTGATACTTTACTAATGGGACCGCATTCCCGGCCGACCGGTACGCGGTACCAGATGACCCCGGGTCTACACCCCAGCTCGCATTATTTATACTTAATTTATTATTATTTTGATATGAGAGATGAAAGGGTTTAGCACAATGGAGCGGGATTCCGGGTTCGGGCCGTTGGGTAGTCGTGCGTCCGATGTGTCTGACCGAGGGGATCCAGCTTTGTTGATAGCCTGGGCCTTGGGAACCTGGCATCCAGGGCCTTGCTTGCCGACCACCTGGCCAAGGACGAGACATTGCTACTGGATGTGTGGGCGGGAAACCTTACTGATCCACTTCAACACTGCGTTATGAGGTTATGACGATGAACGAATCGCTGAGCTTTAGCTATAAAATACTAAAGTAGCAAATGTCCTCTTAATGTTAAAGACTCATATTACGCACTACATAGTAATAAGTAGTCAAAAACATTACTGTTTTCGACTACTTATTATTTATTAAAATCCAAACATCAGGAACAATTGTCTTTCCCTATTCTTGAGTTCTCGTTTTAAATGGTCAAGCTGGCCGGTCGTCGCTTCCCGGTTCCCATACATTGTGCGGCATTGAAGGGTTCACAATGCCCACAAAGGGGTGTGGACAGATCGCCACCGGTCAAATGGTCATTTTAATAGTCAAGGAAATGTATGAAAGGCCCTTTCTAGTTGTTGATTATATTATTTAAATGCCGGATGACCGTTATTCATCAAACTATTTTATGGGACATGAGAAAGTTGGGTTAAGACGGTGTTCTCAAGGTGGTCGCCTTGCATGGGTAATGTGAAGTAATGTTCGTTCATTGTGAGTAAAATAAAAATTATTAAAAAAATTATATACTCGCTGAAAAATATATACAGAAGAACTACATTTACTAACGAACAAAAATTAATGAAAAAGGAAAAATTTAAATTATAACGGTCAATGGTTTGCGTGAGATAGTTACACTAACTGCGAAGATATACAACGGTCATTTTCATAATAATTAAAACCGTTTCTATATGCTCTAACACAAATTACTAAACCAAAACACATTTCATTTGTGATGCAAAAACACCCCGCTCTATGCGACCCCGAGATGAATCTGCATTAGCATAAATTAGCGCTGCACTTTTTGCTTCACAATCGCATGACGTTCCCACAGAACAGGTTGACTGCAAGTGCATCAAAGACTTTCCTAACTGACCGTTGGGTACAAAGGGCACCGGTGGGATTAATTGCATTAAATGCGGACGCTTGCAGGGTTAATGCAAATTTTAGATGACCGTTAGACGGACAATGGAAGATGATGGTTTTTTTCTTCTTCTTTATATCGTGGGTTTTCTAACGGTTAAATATGTATGTGGCAATCATTTGATAAACTTAACTACTTATAAATCTCCTCTAGGAAGACCTACGTTTAGACTGCCGCTGGAATGTGGGAATTGGTAATTGTACGGTATACATTTACCTGATAATCAATGTTCGTTTAATCGATTGATACTAAACTAAGCCGTCCTATCGAATAGATTTGATTATATTTTGATTTATATTACGTTTGCACAACTGCTTTTGCCCACGGCATCGTTCACATGGTATCTCAGTAGAACAAAGCCAATATTGTAGGTAAGCCGACCAGTACACAAATTACATTTTTAGAACCAGACCGTATCAAAGATGTCCGTAGGTGATAAGCAGTACTACTTTTCTAAGTTAAGATTGTAAGTCTGTTCTGGACACGACTTCAACAATGGTATTGGTTGTCCACAGGGTCCCTCCCGCCCTCGCCGGCAGACAGCGGCGTCTCCGACGTGGAGTCTTCATCATCAGGCGCGGGCTCAGCTGAAGAACTGAAGGCGCGCCTGCAGCCTCCCCCCGCGCCCTTCCACGCGCCCTTCCTGCCCTTCTACCAGCACCACCAGATCGCCTCGCTGCATCACGTCGCGCATCCACGACCACCTGGTGAGTACCTAGACTAGACTCTACTTAGATATATCTCTATGAAGCTATTGGGTACCTAAACTTAAGTAAAATACCTGTACTTCTATAAGTAATAGTGGCAACTCCGGCATCTAGTGATCTCTGGTGATCTCGGCTCGGAGCTGTCTCAGGCGAGCTTGTAGTACCGAGCTCTGTTCCTTCCTTATCACAACCACAATAGCAGTCTTGTCGTTTTCCTCCTTTCCTGTTATTGTTGTAATAAACAAACGTCTGTGTTACTTTCTTGTGCCAGACGGATCAACCGATTGCTAGACATTGACAGGTAGAACATCAAGTAGGTCTGTTTTAACTCTAGCTAGCCATTGAAACAGCTTGGCAAAGCAAATAGCACAGTTAGAACCATTCATATCTAGGTTAGGTTAGGTTAAACATATAAACACTAAAAAAGGAAGTAAGACTCTACTACTGCTAAGACAATCCACTTTTTAAAAGATAAAACCAGTGACCGAACAAACAGAGCAGCGCGTAGCTGAAACAATGATGTCCGAAGGGGAACCCCGATGATCTAATCTTGTATAGAAGAACGATATTAGAATCTGCGCGCATCTGTCTGTTTGTTTATTATCTGAAGCGTAACATTCATCACAGTGCTTTACAACATAGTATATGTATCACTAGTTACTACGAGACCTCGCTTACTTAACAATCAAATATCGAGACTTTGTATTTATATAGCATACATAGCCATTGTTTAATTGAATAGTATGGAGTTTCCAATATAGAAATTATATAGTATTGCGGCACAGTATCAGGATCACGGGATAATGGAAAATACGCTCGAAGTTATAATGTTAAGGCTTGATAGAGTAGGTAGGTATAAAGGTACAACTAGGTACATGCTCGTATAACCGCACCGGACACCTCAATAATTAATGCAAATCCACATGACATTGTACGGAACAAACCCAATTAAAACAAAACACGAATAACAAACAGGGGACGAAATGTCGAAATCTTGGAATATTCATATAGCGAGCCGATAACCAATACACAACGAACAAATAAACGTACCTAGAGGCAGAGAATAGTGTAGTTGATGTCGTGGAGGTGACCCGGTGAACGAACGCACCCGGAAGGTCACCTTAGCTGCGCCGGCGCAGGGAATTTGGGAAGCGACCGCGCTGCCTTGCTGGTAGGTACCAGCCAATGTTAATCAACGTTCTGATTGTCATTGGTGATTGAACTAATTTGCATTTTTTTCATTTGTATGAGAATATAAATATTAATTCATTTATTTAAATAAATTAAGGTTTAGGAAAACAAACGTTTGCAGCAAGGTATTTAAATAAACCGCGAGCTTACAGGATGTCCAATGGTGGTGACACAGTCATGTACTATTGAGGACACGTGAGGTAACATGACACTCGGGACACCGTGGTGAAGTTATCTCGATCTCGCAATGTCACGCCGGTAAGGAACGCTCCACCAGGCTCGGTCACTAAATATAATGCATGAAGCTTTATCAGCTCACTTCCGGGGGCGTGCGAGCTGCACCCTGGCCCGCCGCCAACTGGCCTTCTTTTCACCTCTTCATACAAACATTACAACTCGCTTTAATATATTACATGCATTTATCTGACAAAAACAGCGGATACTTCGCTGCTTTTATTGTGTTTCCTTCGAGATATATTGACGCTGTTAATCGCGTGCCTCAAATAACTGGACGCTGCAATGTTTTCCGCTGTTACACTAAATTACCCTTGTTGCCCTGAATAGTGATATTTAAACGACGGAGTGCACCTGAAACAGGCTGGAGACACAAGATATATTTAAACGACGGAGTGCACCTGAAACAGGCTGGAGACACAAGATATATTTAAACGACGGAGTGCACCTGAAACAGGCTGGAGACAAGATATATTTAAACGACGGAGTGCACCTGAAACAGGCTGGAGACACAAGATATATTTAAACGACGGAGTGCACCTGAAACAGGCTGGAGACACAAGATTTGTACAACTGAAGATTTGCAGGAGAACATAACGAAATAAATAATAATGGCATGCCAATCGGCTTCATTACTCGTTATTACCTTGCAATTGTCTACTTGTAGAACATTCCGAGACGTGAATATCGTAGGATATCGATAGGCGATTCCGGTTTCCATGACACAAAAACAAAAGTTGCGACGACGGAACCAGTTGGCATGGCGATGCATCGCCCATTTATCGCTAGTTGGCGCTCCTCGCCCGTCCTTAGCTATTTGACATTGCGCAAGGTCAGTGCACCTAATATATGCAAAACTCCTGACAGTCCAATCCAACAAGCGCTAGGGCCTGTTATGCAGAGCGCGTCCACCGTTAACGCCCTCGCATGCAAACACAACACTTTCGATTTTCACGCACAATATTCTCTAACTAAACCATTCAGATCCATGAATTGAAACCGTATAATCCCAAAGAATAATAAAATAAAACCAACAACATTCTTCAAAACGCTCATTTCCCCGATAAGAACCATTACAGATAGCGCGCAGGAAAAGTCAGCCATTACAGCGTTTCAAAGACACGTTTTCAGTTGTTTATGTCACACATTTGCTGTAATGTAAGACGACTGTAAAAATAATTTAACGACGCAATTCCAATTGCATAGACCAGCAGAGTCTCCAGTGCCAGCTCAAACACCAGTTTTAAATATAATGTGGACATGCTAGATACGATCTATGAATTCCAAATGTATGATGCAATGAGGAAGCACAAATTTTGATGAATCTGTCAGGTGGCAGGTGGCAGTGACGCTGGACACTAGATTAGCTGGCAACAGACTATTACTGAAGCTCACTTCCTCTCATCAAAAAACTGCACACACTTTTCATGCGTAAATTTACGCAATAAACGTTACGTCGAATGTGCGAATTGTTGGAAGAACTGCAACGAGGATAAATCCTTCAAAAACAAACAGGCAAACCCATTTAATAATTTCGATATCAGTTGCAATGCAACACAAATAGCTCCATGTTGTTGTTCCAACCACCGTCACATTGACTGGACCACATGAATGGAAACTACCTGCGGCGTTATTACTCATTTTTTCTAGTAAACGGACCTGAAATTCTAAGAAGTGCTAAAGCTGACTGAATTTGTGTTGGATTCTTATAATTCACAAAATGGTAGTTGACTGGAAGACAGAGGAGGCCTACAGAGGCAGAGGCTCATTGGTCGCGTGTGTATAGCGCGAGGCTCAAAGCAGCGCAAAGCGGCCATTGCTGTAAAGCGGCACACACGAAATTTCGGTGTTGCAAACGTGAAGATTGGGCAACAGCGGTGGTACCGGCGCCATTGTCAGTCTCTGGCGAAACGTACACGACCTTCCTACTCGGATTGGGCAGTCAGAACCTGATTGTGCGAGTATGTACGCTCGTGTCATGTTCGTTTCACTTCAACCAGTTCACAAAAAACACTGATTAAACTAAGACCTCTGCGTTTCGCAATCCCTAATCGATATATCGCCGACTTTGACACCGAATAGTTATTGACTCGTAACCATTTCACTAATAAGGCCCAATTTCTATGCTAATTTAGTACATACACAATTAAATACACTATTTCATGATTCAGCTAATTTGCCAAAACGGTGTGTAAATAATAAAAACGTTTTGAGGAATCGTTTGAATAAATATACCTCTACTAAGCTCCGGCACAACTTGCTAGACAAAAGAAACCTTGGCTGGATGTTGGCAATTGCCAAATTGTGGTGATGTAGGTGGCACGATCGGCTGCAGTGTGCGTGCGATGCGCGCTAAGTGCCTGCGATGCGCCCAGATTTGTTTCTGAATGCGTTCCGGTGCTGGGGATTGCGTCAGGTCATCAGAGATCATTCAACAATGAATTCATCTCTCTGCTACCAGTAAACCACCTCATATTGAGAGGCAAATCTTACCCTAGAGGTAAGTAAAGTTATGCTAGCCTTTTTCAATATTTAAGCGTCTTTAATGTTGGTCGTGACCACGTACAAATGGGCATATCCGACTCCTTGCTCGATCACGAACGGTCGACAGGATATGATAACGTGCCAGCTCTACCGATGCACATAACTACATACACCTTTATGCAAGTTATCAATTTAAAAAGGCTCTTTAGGCTCTTCCGTAAAATAAAACATGCTTAAAAAATTGTGTAAGACAGCTCGCAAAAGTTCAAACTCATAACAGGTTTGGAGGTAGGTTAGGTTAATGATGGTATGCGGACAGAAAATAAAATAATGTACAGTATATACCATGAAAATGATCTGTGTCTAATTCTGCGCTACCTAGCTTACACATACAGCGCGCGGAGTAAACAGAGCCGTCAATGTGACATTCGCAAACGAAATGGAAATTCAAATGATCGCTGTCGTATTCTGCAGCGAGCGCTGCATCGCGATAGGTCGGGCGTGTGCGTGCGCGCGCGCCGCTGTGTGCGCGAGGTGATCGGCCCGGTTCAAGGGCAGTGCAGCGCTAGCGCTCGCCTCGTATTAATAGTTGGCGACTATTTTCGCCTCGCCGACCGCTGGGGGACCGGAACGTTATATTGACATTCGCAACTTCCAAATTGGTTGTCTCGATAGTGCTGCATAACTTCCTTGACTCATCCAGAAAATAGTAAGCAGGTGTCGAGAAGTAGAATATAATATTCATATCATATTCTACTTCTTCTCAATATTCATCTGTTTCACGAGAAATTCAGCGATAAACACAAAAATATATGAAAATAATAAGTAGAGTAGGTAGGACTACAGCATCCTCACGCTCTACATTTGCCGACGAGTGCTGGGCGTCGATTGATTCATCTTACATAATTGATCAGAGTGAATTTTCGCGATATTCAAAGTATTCCAAACTTTAAAGAACACGTCTAAGTAAAGGTAATTTAAAGCAACACGAAAGTGGCTTTTATTATTTGGTTCTTACCCTCATTTTACAGAATTGGGTTCAATAATATCTTTGACGGCTTTCCGTTAAAGATAGTCTGATTAGAAATAGGCTGATGAACTGTATCCTAAAGAGGTTACAGTTCGTGTTAGCCTATTTCTAATAAGATTCCGGTTATTGGACTTTTTATTTATAACATCCCAAGCAGACTAAGTAAGGGCACCAGTAGATAAACAAGAACTAGCCAGGCTGGCAAATATAGCACGTTACCAGCGCTGCGGTTGCAGGTCTATTTCCAGCGTGCAATTCTAAAAAGCAGATCGTTCTTTGTTTGCGGACGGTGGATGATGCGTCTCGCCGTTTAAGGAAGAAGCGTCGCGCGCCATCTGTCGTACGAAGGCGGTTGCGCAACCGGCGACCCAGATCGCGTGGCGGCCGCTGCCAAGCGCTCGACTCCTCTACAATTACATATTTCGGTGTCGCAACTCGCAACACCGCGGTCGCATCCGAGTTGAACGGCCCGCGACCTTGAGTGTTGCGCAGGCCTCAGCGCACGCGCCGCCGAAAGCGAAAGGACTCACGATCCCGAATCCTCCATAGCTCCCGTTACTCCCGTGCGTACGTGACCTATTGCCCGTATGTTGTTATGACACGGACGCTGACCACAATCTATGCTGGCCCCTGAGTCACAGCTGGCGCGCCCCCGTGCCCGGCTCCTCAGCGTGCGTCAGGTCGCGGCGCGGTTCTCACGCGGCTTCCTGCGCGGTTTCGCAACGCATCTCGCGCCAGCCGAGCGATGGCGCAACCTCTTCCGAAATACGCAGAATACGCGGAATAGCCCTCGCGTATCGAATCGTGAACTCGGAAAATCGCCGCGACCCAATTTCGCACAGGAATCTCAGCGCTCCACTTGTCCGGAAACTGTGCACGCTCGTTTTATGATAGGCGTAAACACGGGGCAGGGAGCGTCCATGCGGCCTACATACTCGCTCCGCTGGTTTCCTGACCGTTTTAAAATTATCTGCTCGTTCCCGGCGGAGCGGCAAAAGGCTCGCCCTTCACGGGCCACGGCCGCCCCCGCCGCCTGCCACTCTAAATAGCATAATTCCATAACCATCGGTCGATCGGAGAATCGATCGCGATCGCGCGCGACTTGCTATCCTTGTGTTTATGCGTCGCACTCCTAACCGGGTCAGTGTTAGGTCGCATAGCGCTGCATAAATAGACGCTTGGAGCTCCCCGCGGCGCCGCCGCTGCACCGCAAATCTTCTCGTGGAACTGCGACTATTAAATTGTAGTTTCGCAACGTGTTTACGCTGCGCTGTGCGTCGACAGCAGCGGCCCACATGCCGCTGCCAGCGGACGCCGCAGCACGCTCCCTGCCGGTGGAAAGTGTCGCGTTGCTAAACTTTATCTTTATAATAACCCGCGGTGTCAATGCTGCGGACGGAGGCGGCCGTGGGAATATAGGCCGTTTAAAATTAGGAGGCGGACGTTTTTCGAAATAGCCGCCGTCATAATCCGTCAACTAATTACTCGATTATCACGGCAAGGTGCGGGCAGTTGCGGGCATCAATACTGACAAGTCAGTGGGTACATTGAGGCACTCGCTCGATATTTCAGATTCATGATTCCTGTTAAAGCCCTAGCAAGGAATTTATTAATACAAATGGTGTAAACTACGCACATCAAAATGGGTGAACTATTTACATTTTCACCGGGCAAACTACGTCTATTTTACAATAAAATACAATAAAAACATTAAAATACAATTTAAATACAAACGTTATACCAAACAAGTAGTGCCATCTTTTGGCACAAAATAGGCAACATTCGTGGACATCACAAGTCCAATCGATAATAATGAAATGAAAGAAGTCGTTCCGGCCTGATTGCTGGCCGCCAGGGTCGGATTAGGCAACGGATGGAAATCAGCAGCAGCCTTGACCATTGCTCGCCCCTCAACCCGCCTTTTATTGGGCACGTCTTAACGACAAATATACTACAACGATATAAAAGCAAATCAATAAATAAATCAATATATCGTAAACGGAAATTAAACATTAAGTTATGTGCCCAAGAGTCGTTCTGGTTCCACTCTTCCTCAAGGAACAAGACGGCATGAATGTCCTCTTTTAGGGATCTAAATACTGAAATTAAATGATTTACAAGAATTTTTAATTATGTTTATTTAAAATGTACGCCAGCATAACAAAGTATTTATTTAGGTCATCGCAGACCATGCCGGATATACAGAAACGGAAATGGTATTTAAGATGAACGGAAGACGAAAATTCGATTCTAGCACGATATTACCCAGTTTGCAGTTTTTAAGACATAATAGAGAATAAGTTTATTAATCTGAAGACTGCCAAGTTCCCATATTAGTCCAGCAGTGGACCAACATAGGCTGATAATTATGATGAATCTATCAGGTCTTCGTCTCCTAGCATAACCGAACGTAACGAGCGACATTAAGGTAGAGCAGACCGACATTAAGGTAGAGCAATGACTGGTGAATATTTATTAATTAATTTCAAGATATTTTTTTGTAAACACGAATTACATACCTGTTGTTTTATTACAACTAAAAATATGATAATCAGCGGGCCTAGGTCATAAGTAGCACCTTGTGAGGACGTTTCAAAAACATTATTTCAACAAAAATATAAGAAAACTCAAACAAAAATGGCAGCTCTGCAAAAGTATCAAGTTAAAGTAGGTACCTACCTACTAAGTTATTGATACTCCGGCTAGGTACCTAATACAGATAGGAGCCAACCGGTTGCCTGAGTACTTTTTGCTTCCTCCGTCCTATGTTCTGTTAGTTTATTTTCTTGAATGTGGCGTCAATTATGCGCTATCGTAAGGAGGTAGATACAACAATCGCAAAGACGTAGTCGTGAATATCATTTATGTAGAAAATAATATACCGACTTAGGTATGTCCGAGCTAGCAAACCCAAATATTTATTTCTACCTACCAAGAGAGGATTTTTTGAATCGCAGACTATCTGGCCACAAAGACACCGCAAAATAAAGACGATGAAATACAGAACAACAGTGAGATGAAACTAGGTACCTAATGTGATGAGAGAACTTACTTAGGGAAATAAATTACCTTTACGTCAGTCCCGGGACTCAGTCCTCGAAGGAGCATGAGAATTACAAATTCAAACGAGAGAATTATCGTAAACCGGCAAAGTTAGCAGCGGTGGTGGGGGCCATAGACGAGCAGGGGCGGGGGGCGCCGGGGGCGGATGGCTGCAACTGTTTGCGCGGCGCGGCGCAGGCAGTGGTCAATGACACGGCGACATTGCATCAACGCGCGAAGGTCACCCTCCCGCCCCGCCACCGCCCACCAGCGCCCTCTAACGCGTCTCGCAAATTCCTGCACTTCCTTGCAACAGGACGCCATTTTGGATCAATCACTGGCTCCCGAGGATATCTTTGTGAGAATTATTCTAAAAATAAAGCAAAAATGCTACTGGTTGACCGCTCGGTTTGCTCCGGAAAAGCAATGGGATTAGCATTTTTTTATTAATTTAACAAACACTGCATTTGGTGTACATTTTAATTAAAATAACTGATCGTGTTGAGCGTCGCGCGTCGCGTAGAGTCGTAGTTACGTTATGACTCTCCGAGGGGCCATTTCCTCAAAGTGACACGGCTGCCCTGAAACTACGACTCGATATTATAATGTGACCCTTTTATCAAAAATCAACAACCACCGCCGGAGTAACACAACATAACAATCAATTATTATTATTATTACATTACCATATACATATGTTATTGAAATACAAAACATTGCTAAGAACATATTGAACAGTCACGTGTAGCTGCATGAGTTTCCAAATAATGCACATGCATTTAGGGGAAAAAGCAAAGATAACGAAAACGTGCACGAAGATGACACCCAGTTACTTCTTAAATTGTATAATTTCTGAGCACGTCATCGCGTGTTGTTTTTCATTTGATAAAATATCATGCAACACCTTAACCTTAGTTCAAATTCAACGGCATTCATTGCAGTGACCAAGACACATTGCAAGTAACTCCAGCTATTATATATATTATTATATATAATAGGTAACTACCGCTGAGACCACCTCGTGGGTGCTTCAACTTAGATAGGTAGGTAGAGTCATTACATACACGGTAAAATGGTTACATTTACTTGTATCAGTTAATGCATTTATCAATAATAAAACAAAAAATGTTTTCACAGTTGTTTTACGTAAGCGAGGTGCTCGAACTCTTAGCGGATCACCTTCGGCGCGTCCCAACTATAGGTTGAGGTCGGGGAGTCGTATCGGCGATAATACTTATCGACAACATCGCGCGACAAACAAGATGAGGCACAACACTAGTGCCATGCAGTACCTACAGCGCGGGAAAGTCGAAATGTCAAACGTTCCGTTCGCGACAATGTCTGTGCGCCAGCATGGAAATTTAATTATATTTCTATTGTACGTAGACACCGATTTTCCAAAAGTGCCTCGCTCTTTGGAATCAACGCTAAGTGCGTTATTTCCAAAGCGTTTGCAAATATTTCATTTGTTAACGATAAAGAATGTTCATTATTTGGATATGTCCCACTTATACATTATATAGGGACATAACTTCCGGCAATCCATTATGCATTGATAAACAATAAATAGTATTGTCATAGTGTTATCAACGCTTGGCGACATAAAACCTATACCGTCACTGGTATGATATAGCCACCTACTCGCAAGACAAAGGTACCTAGAGGCACAGAAGCAGGCATGCAGTGGCACGTTGGCAACGTGACCTATCTCTCAAAGCTCTATCTGTGAGCCTGACCTTACACAACACGGACCTTTGCTACGCCTAAATAAACACTCAGAACTCATACATACAAAGCTGCAACGATAACTGTGTCCGGTGAGCTGTTTGCATTAAAAAATGACACGAGATAATGTATCACGGTCCATGTTATCAGAGGCTATCACTATATTCCTGGAAAATAATTATTTTAGGTAAATTTATATAAACCAATTGTAATCGCACATGAAACGGTACAAACAAAAATGAAGAAATACCTACGCACCTAGGAGACTAAAATGTTACGTAGATAAGTAGGAAGGAACTTCCCGTTTAGATAATGAGATTTGTCAGGAATGTGTAGCGAACACCCATAAACACTAATGATTTCCACCATCAACAAATAACTACACAGTTCAGGCATGAAAACGCAATAACCCTTTTGAAAAGTATAAAAAAGATATACCAGATACCAACATGGTCTTAAAATTAACAAAAGTGGACAATAGCTCGTAAAATATATAACAATAAAGGAATACATTGCTGATTGTACAACTTATATCCTGCATTGGGTACGTATACACGTGTTTATTTATAAATCTTCTTAAAACAGACCTTCCAAATTCGTCAGTTTGCGCAGTTGGTCATTGACAATGAATACAAAAATTTGCAAATTTTGCAATAATTTGACATTGTTTTGCAGATATTTGTGTGTGCTTTCCGTATTTAATTTACCTACGTAATTTGATAATTATTGTGTCTTCACAGATTCTATACATATTCTCCAAGTGAAACTAGCAAACCTACCATACAGATAATGTTCATATTCATTTATTTATTGCATAAATAATAATGTTGATTCTCTGTCTACTAGTTCTTAGATTCTGAACCGTTAGGCTGTTTTCTATTGGCTTTTTAAAATTCTCCAGTTTTGTCATTTTCCACTACGTCATTTTGTATAATAAGTGAGTAGGTACCAATACGTTCACCAGAGTTCGTGTGGGTAACGACTGTTTATATATTAGCAAAACAGCATTGATAAGAATTGCATGGAGTGATTACAGCTCGATTACAACGATGCGATTGGATGGTCAATGACATGAGGTATGTAGGTATCGCGATGGTTACGCAAGCCGAGTGGAACTGCAGAACCGGTCCTGATAACTTAAATAAGAGCACGGCTTATTACGAGATTGTCACCGCATAAATGCAAAATACAATTCTTTTTTTACAACACCCACGTTTTGAGGCCGCTCCGCAATAAAGTGGATCGCTCACCTGGCACGGGTCCATCGCCCCATATGTAGCCAGTACATGGCTTGTAATATGTTTCTTATGGCGTAATGTATCACTATCGCTTTTGACACAAGTGCATAACCTATAACTACTTATAGTATAATATATCCTATGGAAAGTTGTATTCCCTAATAATTTAGGAAGGTATGTCGAGCTGTGACTGATAAAGGTTGATGATGATATTGGTCCGTTACGTAGAGTAGAGCTGCAAGCGCAGCGCTGACCTTCCCTAACACGGCTCTAGTTCGCCGCATGCGCCCGCGCACAAATAGAACGCGCCATCTTTGTTTTTCAGCTTCAGTTCCACATCTTGCATCGGTACTTTGTTATACGTGTTTGTTTGTAGGCACTTTAGTTATGTTTTGTTATTGTTATCGAATTTTGTAATGGATCAAGTTAAAGTCACCTTCGTAACAGATAAATGCAAATATTAATTAACTAGTATCAAAAGGCCCCCACTTTTTAAAAGAGATAAAATAATTTTATAAATTTTCCGTTTGACCTGTATATCGGAGATAGACGTGCCTATATGTTGCACATAACCTTTGTGATGATGTTATATGTTAGTGGTTGTGTTGGCGGGTTGTCGTGCGAGATCCCGTATGTGCGGGAGAGGCTCCCTGCGCGATGCTGCAGGGCTGCGCGCGCGTATGTGTGCGTGCGTGAAGGTCAGCCGGCGGCGTCATTTCCTGGTCATTGGCTGCGCCCGCGCCGCCGCGCTGCTCCTCGCAATCTCACAAACATGCGCGCCGCTTTCCGGTCGCACAGGAAAACGTCCCTAACTCCCTTTGTCTACTTTCATTCAATACTCAACGAATATTTAAAAATGAATCAAACGAACCAGGCGTGCTGCAATCCTGCGCCGCCTGATTGCGTTATCTCTTCCGCCACCACAAATAGCTGCAGATAAACAAAGAACACATCATTTTTGCATAATTTCAGTTGCTTTGAGGAAATGTTCTTAGAAGGCCTTATCTATCTAATTCTTTTATCGTGATACATTCGATAGCATTTTGCAAGCTGATAAAGTTTCTAAGGTGTTATTGTCGTGCACACGAGTGTGTACATCGATTGACGTAAGCGCATTACAAATACGCACATACAACTATTGTTCTTCCTGGATTGTCCTAATGGCACTTGCGAGTATTAACCGATACGTGAGTGAGACAATAAACGAACGTACAAGGAAACTAACTCGAGAGCCATCGAAGCCACAGGCCGGGAGAGTGCAGGGGAGCGCGACCGCTGCCATTAAAACACGCTGCCCGTTTGTATCGCAAGAGGTTTGTGGGGTAACCCATTTATTGCGAGCGCGAGATGCGCCGGAGCAACCGGTTCCTTCCCCCACCCCCCACCTGGCCGCGTCCGCACACTGCATTCGGGAGTGGAGCCATCCATCACGCGCGCGCACGCGGAAAACGCCTTACAGCGCTGGGATTAGAGTTCACCGCGTGCTAGGAGTGGCGCGCAATTTTCTTTTTGTGGTGAGGGGGAGAGATAGTAACTAGCCGCGCGAAGACGCGGGCGCAGCACGCCGTAACCTTGATCTTGCAGTGCAGCCAGTAGGAACGACCACCGCATTCGCTAAAAATAGAGTCGCCAGCGCATAAAATGCTGGTTTTTTAGCCCGTTTTGCTCGCTTCCCAGGCTCGCTAGGGATTTTTATATGAACGTTCATGGAACGGTTCATTAAATATCAGGTACTGAGCCAGGTTGCTCGATACTCGAGACCGTTATCTACTCGAACTATGCTGAGGCTCTCCCTGATTGCCGATACATTATCATTTTATCATCTCCATCACTATTCGGAATTTTCAGAGATACTCGTACAGCTTATCGTGTAAGCACAGAAATTGTTTAGGTACTCATTCCCTATTGATAAGAAATCGTTCATGACAAATATTATTTCTTTGTCTTCTTTCTTTGTAAGGAAGAATCGACTAGTTCCTGCATGGTTCTCTTCCTTTTTAGATTAGATAGGTATATACATATATATGTATAATATATACCTCCATTTAGGTATATGTAATTCTTAATTCAATTCAATTTATACCTCGACGTCCTCTGATGCGGAGGTTGGAGGGTTAATTCCCGTCTCGGGACACGTCCAAGTAATATTATGGTTTATTATATTATATCGGTTATTCATTTATACAAGCTCTGGTTAGTTTGGGCAAAATAATGCTGATTTGTCTATCATTATTTATAAAATTATTTATGTAACGATGTGTTGACTTACACATACAAACGCTAGTTTCATTCAAATTCGTTTTCCGCTTACGACTAACCTGAACAATAGACCGGTGAACAATCAATCCCATAAAAAGTTCGGCAATCGCAGTAGTAACAATGAGATAGCCATAGACTAGACCCCATACGGCTATAGCTTGCGTTGCGTTGCGACATATGTAAATATCTTGACATAACAGAAACAGTAGGTAGAGCCGACGTCCATCAGACACGTGTCAGCGCAGAGTTCGTTGACCGAAGATAAGGCGCGCGAAAATATACGCCAGTTAGATAATATTAGAAAAAATATGGCGGAAGTACTGAGTGGCCTCGCGCGATTGTTTACTGCGTGCGCGATTACTAGGAATAATCATGACACATCCACTTGTACTACAATCGAAGAAAGCTAGGTTTAGCAAACCCAAAGTCTAGATTTGGTAGTAAGGTATGCCCCAAAATTTGGGAAGCCTGGGTAAAATCATAATTAGAATTTAAACAAACATTGAGAAAACAATAAAACGCACGATGCTGAATGATGCGCAAAGACTTCGATACAAATTGATACTAATAATAGAATAACACGTAACATATACATATAACACATTAATAGGGACGCCTATACATATAATAAGATCCTCTAAGAAACTGTAAACCGCAATGATAAGGTGCCTATAGGCTAGGCAAGGCAATACAGTTTTCCTCGCACATCTGGGCCGGGCTCTTCATTCAATACAACTGAAATTGCAATTTCATTCAATGAGTAATAGTAATAGGTCATCAATATATAACGTGTTAGAAGATAATTTCCTGGTACGTCCATTATGCAACGTATTAATTAAATGATAAAAAAGGCACGATTATCGTTGATTCATGACAATTTTGCAACCGATCTCAGGAAATCCCGGATGAAGAAAACATAACGCAGTGAATCATTACAATAATAATATGATTCTAGGAATTATGAAATAAACTAAATTTGGTTGCTTCATTCTATATAAAACTATGCTAGCCACTACTTCCTGTAAACCGTAAGGAAATCGCAATAGATTCGAGGTAATTAAAAATAAACAATAGTTTTATGAAAGTGAGAATTTAACGAATGAAGCTGAAACTCACTTGTTAAAACTTACAACTTAGTTTCAGCATAGGTCTAATACTTTATTTCATTTGCGATGAATCAATTCGATTGGCTACCGGTCTCCGAAGCTGCTTTAGATTCTACAGCAGTAACACTTAGACAGGCAGGCTAACAGGTACCTATACCTACATATAAAGGGCTTTAGGAATTAGATAAATTTTTCAGACGCTGAAGAATAATATATTTACGTTACTATCAGAATGAACTTTGTGAGTTTTGTGTGAAAAATTCAAAAAGACCTCAAATGACTCAATTGCATTCCAAAGACATTTTTATTGAGGAAAAATAAAGGGAACAGTGGGGCCAACCACACGAGCATTGAGGTCAAGGCGCCGATAGCGGCCGCTGACGCAATCATATCTGCTGCTTTTACATTATCTACGCCGATGTATTATGATTACACACCGCAGGGAACACGAGTGGTACACTTGGAAAGAATATAATCGATAAATATATGATTGCTTGTTGACGTGGATTTGAAAACTCTGAAAGTATTCAATCCAGTGATTGGACACCTTTCGCGCATACATCAGTATGTAAGTGCCGGAAATATACATCAAGCACTCAAATGCCAAGTCGTTTTCACCGCCTGCTCGCTACCGTACAGGAAAATGTTTAGAAAATATTATTTATAGAAATTCGCAATGGCGGTCTCCAAATGACCCGTCGAACCTGTTTTCGCTTCTTTCTTTATTATTACGAGTTTGTAATTTTATTTGTTTTATCTCATTTTCTGTTTGCCTTCTGCCTGTGACGTCATGATTGCATTTATACATTACTAAAGGTATTATAATAAATTAAAACTTTAGGCAGCTACGCGACTATTTATGATTCTATTGTAATGTTTCCTATTGCGATATAAATGTTATTGCCAAATAGTATTATTAAAATACTGCAGGCAGTTATGACAACATAGACTGTCCTAATCTCGTGAGAGCCGACTACTCCCACAATTGTTTAGCGCACTAATTAGTTTAATACACAAACGTTTGTATTATTGCAGAGCGATCTTTGCATATCTAAACTCTGCGCATGCTTTGATACGAGTACAATGCTTCTAGAACTAGAACACTGAGATAACGATATCAAATACCCAAACGAAACTCTATTATCAATGTTTGCTTCGAAATGTTTTTTGTAGGTTTAGTGCGTTAGAATGGGTATAGTGTAGGTAGTGGAGGAATGAGAGCAGCGTGTGACGTGTGTGTTTGTTTGTTCCAGTGAGCGGCGTGAGCGAGCGCGAGGGGTACGGGTACGGGTACGGCGGCGGCGGCGGGCACCACTTCGCCGCGCCGGCGCCGCCGCCGCTGCCGCACGACGAGCTGCCCTACTCCGTGTTCGACTTCGGCGACTACTCGCGCCAGCCCTACCACAACAAGCTGAAGCCCAAGAAGCGGCCGCGCGCCGACGGCCCGCCCGCGCCCGGCGTCAAGCGCAAGTCGCGCGAGGGCTCCACCACCTACCTCTGGGAGTTCCTCCTGAAGCTGCTGCAGGACCGCGAGTACTGCCCGCGGTTCATCAAATGGACAAACCGCGAGAAGGGCGTCTTCAAGCTGGTCGACTCGAAGGCAGTGTCGCGCCTGTGGGGCATGCACAAGAACAAGCCCGACATGAACTACGAGACCATGGGCCGCGCGCTGCGGTACTACTACCAGCGCGGCATCCTCGCCAAGGTGGACGGCCAGCGCCTCGTCTACCAGTTCGTGGACGTGCCCAAGGACATCGTCGAGATCGACTGCTCGCTCGCGTAGAGGGCTAGTGTTGCGAGTGCCAGTGCAAGGGACGAATCTCCAGTGCGTGCGCCGACGCCGGCGTGTCGTCGCGTCGGACGGACGACGCGGCCGAGACGACAAGGACTATTTCATACGTAACTACTTCTAGAGTAGCGTGTTCGTTTCGCTCTTGTCTTGCGTAACATTTTCCAGTAAAATCTATTTTTCCATCATCATGCATTACGTTTTCGGATCGCTTCTAAATAATGTTATTAATATTTAAATGATTAGACCTATTGTTCTCAGACCGACGTAATATTAACTTTATCATTGAATTTAATATTTATACATAAATAGGAGAGACGAAATTGATTGCTCAAATGTTTATATAGTACCTATTTTAGGGTATTTCAGAAAGAGGAACACTAAATTTGCTAGATGTTATATGGTACGGAGTGATTTTGTATAATGTTGAGAAGAATTTTTAAATGTTTGTAATAAAGTTTGTATGTACGTGTAGCACGTTTAGCACGAACAGGGCCGCGAGCGCGCGCTAGTAGCGGCGGCGCGGCCCTGGACGTATCGCACGAGCGGGGCCGCGGGCGCGCGCTAGCTGCGGCGGCCCTGGGCGAACCGGACCTTCCTACCTCAAATCTACGCAAAACAACCCTTCATATGAATATACAATTTACGATATTCTAACACTTTTTACATACAAATACCTTGCAATAAGAATATTAATATATGTAGTCTTAAATGAGAGTTTATTATACATAAATATTTACCTAACAGATTATAAATTACTACAAAAATATCGTATTTTATTATGTTCAGGTGAAATAATGTTATTATCTAGTTTGGTGCTTTTTACGGCCATCTCATATTTACACGTTGTTGTTACAAACGGACACTCCCGGCAGGTCTCCGCGTCTATTCGTTCGGCACTAGAGCCTGTGGATCTAGGCCCTACATTGTTACGTAAAGAAAGATCGTTTATAATATATCTAGCTGTAATCTGTTCCTTCGTTGTCTAGAGTCTATCTATTATATAGTTTGTGTACCTATAGTCTCTGTCGTCTGTTCCAAACCGAATTTTGCAAATGATATTATATTTTGGGCGTTGACAAATTTGTGGAGTTGTAAGTAAATTCTACCGAGTACTGAACCTACTGCCAACTTCTGTTACTGACATTAATCTAATCATACATAAGGGATATTCGTGAGTTTACATTTGTGTTAATTATAAATAGATGTTTACCTACTATAAGTGAGCTGTTTTCGATGAACATGTTCTAGTTTATTGAAAGTATCGTAGGCAAGTCGGGCAGAGGTCGCGCGCATGCAAACAACTACATATCACCAGATGGGAATATTATGTTATCTTATGCTAAATTACTTTATCTGCAGATCAGAAGCTGATCGTATGTATCTTAGACGCGTGCGATCTCTATTTTTTGTTACCTGAATAAATATTATAATAATTAATTACGATTTGTGGTCCAATGTTAATGAATCATAATACTTTATCTAGATAGTTTATATCGAATTGAATAAGCATAGCCTGATTCACTTCGACGGACAACATCCGGACACAGCGACGGTTCCTCTAGCTGTCAGGGTGGAGGCCACGACATGTTTCTAGATATTATTATGTGGAGTACCTACCATCACCGATGTGAAACAGTTGTCGAGGAGTGTATATTAAGATTTGGCGAAACATCCGCTCTGTCAGCAAACAAGACATTTACTTATTGGTATGCAATATTTTTATATTTTACAAAAAGTTATATCAAATATTGGAGGGTAAAGATATAGATAAACAATAAATGTTGCGGAAGGAGCGGCCGTTTCGCCGTGAAACTGAAAAGGGTCTTTGAAGCCTTAGGAGTAGGAGTAGGAGTGAAGAGAGTGAAGGGTGCTAGGTAGACGGGACCGGCGGACGAGGTAGAGATACGACACCCAGTGTTAGAAATATATTCTTTATAGATGAAAGATCTCAGTGTCCAACTTCTTTGAACAAAACCAGTGCCCGGTCATGTGATTACAATTATTATATATTCGAAAGTTTGTAATATTTTTATATAATATAGCTAGTTGGAATTCTCTTTGACTTTCGTTTCGGCACTATTTCAAATGAATTTGTAAATATAGTTACAGGTTAAGTTATTTATTGTCAATCCGCGGCGGTGGAAGCCGCCCGCGGTTCTTTTCCTTTCTAGGGAAATTTCGTTCTGTAGGTTACAAATTTTATTGTAAATTATCTTTATAATTAAATTGAAATCAGTAGGTAATGAATGAACCACGTGATTGGATGGCGGAACGCTCTCAGAATGTATAATTCGGCTAGTGTGTGATGCTAATCGATGTGAGATAACGAGTTACCGGTTGTAGGAAAATGTTCGAGCAAGCATTCTAAATAATGCTCTGAAATGTTAAAAATAATTTTAGTCGAATTGATGTTGTTGGAAAAATCAAAGTTTCTAATTAATAATGTACTTAAATTTTCAATGTAAATTTTAATGGCACCTCGAGAAAAATTATTGTTAAATTATTTTAATTTGAGCCTAGTCTTAGTATCATAATTTGATTAAATAAATTAAATTCGGACGATGTGATTGGTACGTTGAGAGCGGAGGTGGCCAGAGCACCAGTCGGCTCACAGTGTGGGTGGAGCCCCGGGCTCCGCACGGTCTGAACCAAGCGCACACCTCGGCCATGCACTATCTATTGTAGGTACTGCTGCGAGCAGATACGTGTACGATAATAATAGCATGGAGCAAGAGAAGGTTAGTGATTGGTACTGGGGGAGTACGGATTTGAACGAATATTTCTAATATAATTCGATGTTTTCTAATTCGTCGATAGTTAATGTCCAATATTTTAATACGTAATTCATTCCGAATGATTGTTGTTGAATGTCTTTTATCGGGATCGAGTTCTAGCTTTAGTTTTCGCTACTCGATAAGAGGTGGCGCCTATCGTTTTGCTTTCAAGAAATTTTTACATTATTCTGAGAGTGCAGTGCGTTTCAGTGATTTTGGGTTATATTTTGCTTTTAGTATAAACAGTTTAAAGTCCGATTGTTAATTTTAATTTAGTTGTTAATTTTACAAAATACTGTATTTTCTCCCCTATAGTTAAGTTATTTTTCTATGTATAGTTAGTTATAAGTGTAAATGAGTTAGCACATAATTCTATGCATGATGATAATATGTTAAAATAAAACTTAAAAAAACACAAAAAATCTCGTTTTTTTTTATTTAAATACATAATAAGTTTCCCTGGCAAAACTTCCGAAGCGGAGGTACCAAGGTAGAAAATAGAAATCCTAACGACTATTCCACGTAATAAGACCCTAAGAATGAGTGGCCTTTCTTTATCAGAATTAAATTTTGCAATCTAATTGGGATGATCAAAGACGGAAATTGCAAATATTATAACGACCGATGTAGCGCGGTGGGCAAATGTCCACCTGCGACGCAGGAGGTTGCGGGTTCAATTGCCGCCTTAAAAATCTTTGTTCGATCTGAAATACTGTTCCCGGATGTTCTGGATATTGAAAAAAATACCTATCAATCTATGTATTCTATTAAGTTGATCAGTCATCTAGTACGCATAAAACAAGCTCTCCTTAGTTTGGGGCTAAATGATGCTATGTGCATTGTCCAGCATTATTAAAATTTATTTTATTTATTTGCTACACATACATTGACGACCGATGTGGCGCGGTGGGCGAAGGTCCGCCTGCGACGCAGGAGGTTGCGGGTTCGATTCCCGCCTCGGAACAATTGTGTGTACGATCTGCAGATATTTGTTCCGGGTGTTCTGGTCGTTTTCTATGTATAATAAAAAATATCTATCTATGTAATGTATTGTATTATGTATATCAGTTATCTAGTACCCATAACACAAGCTTTGCTTACGATGGGGCTAGATAATGCTGTGTGGATTGTCCAGCATTATTTATTTATTTATACATTGACGGAAAGTTAATTTTGCTCACCACTAGCGCCATATTTTGCGGAAACGAAATAATCTGGTACCAATCGAAACATGCAGTTATAACTTTACGTTTCCGTTCTAAAGAGGAACGCATGAATTTCAACGATAATTTTACGGAACGCATCATTTCAAAGACAATTCCTGACGTGTTGTTGTTATGTCAAATCTGTCAAATGCTTTGACGTGTATATATGTATTCATCACAGCTGTCACTTCACTTCAGTAATTTCATAATTTCTTATGAAATTTTAACTTACTTTAGGTACTGTACTGATAATGCGAAGGAAAAAGTAGTTCGGGCTGCTGATTAAAAGTTCCGTATGTTCGGCTAAGTTTTGTTCTGAGGAGAGACTATTTGTTTTGGAGTCAAAATGGTTTTAATGACTATGATCGCTAGAGTTGTAGACGGCTTGCCCCTGGCCGCTACAATGCAAGAAGATGAGCAGGTAAATAATTTATTTACCCGTAAAAACCTTTTACCTAATTTTATAGCACTAATGTACACACTGTATGTTTTGTTTTCTGTTGAATATTCCCAAGATAGACGGCCCGAAAACTGCTTACGTTGATGGCGATAACGCGTTTGTTTATTTAATTTTCCCTTTAAATCCTTTCCTTTTTCTCGGTTTTACCGTTATAAATTTATAATTTATTTTGCTGTGGTGGTTTGCAGAGCGGATGTAATATACTCGAGTACCAGAATCAGGCCAAAATGCTGTTTAGGAAGCTAGGCCCTCAGTCGCCGTCGCGTTGCTCCATTGAAACCGGGCCCTTTCTCTTCCAGTGAGTTCTACTGCTTATTTTGTTCAGTTGATTAATTATGTTTTCCCTGTTTGCTTTTTTTGAGTCAGGTTTGCACATATCTTGCCTTGTCATGGTTCAGAGACTGCTAGGATTCTAGGACAATGTACTGTAATTAACTTTCTAGCCTGGTTAGTTGTTTTATTGGCTGTTTAGCAATACACCTCAAACTGTTATGTTAAAATAGTAACAGTTGATGAAATATCTTGAAATTAAAGGAAGATACTTGTCTACAATCTGTGTTTTAAATTTCAGCTATCTCATTGAGTTGGAGATTTGCTATCTCGTTTTATGTGAAAGAAACTATAGCAAAAGACTTGCCTTCAGTTACCTGGAAGAAATTGCCAAGGAGTTCTACCAGCAATACGGCAAGAGAGTAAGTCCCATCTAATTACTTTCCGAATTCTATAAGCTAAATCTTCTTTTATTTTCTAGTTTTCTTGAGCCAATCTAAGTAATCAGATGTAATACCTGATTCTCTCTGGAAATAAGATACAAAATTTGTTCTTCGTAGAATTGCCAATCAACCATATTCCATATTAGAATGTTTCAATAATACCCTTACTTAACTTTGGCCACCCATAAGTCCTGCCAGTAAGGTCCAAATGTTGCATGACCTGCAAATATTTGTTCTATGTATTGTTCTAATATATCTATCTATGTATTTTTTCTATTATATATATCTATGAATTGTTTTGTACATATCTCGTACCCATAACACAAGCTCTGCTTATCTTGGGGCTAGGTAATGGTGTGTGAATTGCAGCATTATTTATAGAATCAGAATCTATCTTACATGGCTGTATTTCCAAGAGCATGCAATACATCATTTATAGATTAATCTAAGAACTTAATACATTGATCCACCTAAACCCACTTCTAAATATTGTAATGGTTGACATTCCAGGTGAACACAGTCACCCGTCCGTACACGTTCATAGAGTTCGACACGTGGATGCAGCGCGCACGGCGGCAGTATGGCGAGGGCGGCGCGCGCGCGCGGCACGGCGCTACCGCAGCTCTGGGAGCGCAACTCGGGGATGTGCAGCGCGTCATGATGCAGAACATTGATGATGTGCTGCGGAGAGGGGCGGTTTTGTCAGGTAAGAACTAGTCGTTTTCTCCCTGCCTTTAGGTGTGGTGCTTGTGGTGTATTCATTGACTCTACCCTATCAGATCCTACCTACCTTTCTGGTCCTAGCACTTGTCTACATGTATTTCCCATAAAAGATGTGTTGAGGATGTCCATTCCTAGGAAACCCTCTCTGCTCCTAGCAGTTGTCTACACATATTTCCCATAAAAGATGTGTTGAGGATGTCCATTCCTAGGAAACCCTCTCTGCTCCTAGCAGTTGTCTACACATATTTCCCATAAAAGATGTGTTGAGGATGTCCATTCCTAGGAAACCCTCTCTGCTCCTAGCAGTTGTCTACACATATTTCCCATAAAAGATGTGTTGAGGATGTCCATTCCTAGGAAACCCTCTCTGCTCCTAGCAGTTGTCTACACATATTTCCCATAAAACAAGCTCTGCATAGTTTAGTGTGTGACATGTCATTTAAACCTTGTTGTTTGATCATGTTCTAATTTTACTTCCAGAACTGGACACAAAAACTCAGAACCTATCGATAATGTCTCAGAAGTACAAGAAGGATGCTGCCTACCTGAACACCAAGTCGATGCTTGTGAAGGCGACGGCGGGCGCTGTCGTCCTACTGGTGGTGGTTCTATACTTCTGGGTGCTTTAGTTTCATAACTACTTAATGGGTTAGGTCCACTATCGTCTGAACACAACTTAGGGTCTTTCGTTCAGGAATCCTTAGATTGCCTTACAGCCTGTATTTGTGCAGGTAATTAATAATAATAATACATTGGAATTGGAAATACATTGAATAAGTTTGATGGTAGATATATTGTTGGTTGACTAAACTTTTTCTAAGTTCTTTGTGATATTGATTTATTTTTGTTATTATAAATATCAATGAAGTCTGGGCGTGCAAGTACACAATGTAAAACTCCAATAAATAACTTTTGGTGATGTCAGCCTCACATGTAATATAGACCTTATAACAGAATATTATTGTGTAGCTTAATCTTTCCTGAGATATGATGAGATAAAATATTTTTATACAATCATTCCAATGCAGTTAAGAGCGAAAAAGGCATGTTTTACATTGATAGTTTCATTTCCTTAGTTAGATGAACAAACTAACAGTATACTTGCCCATATTATATGGCAAATACTCTACGAGTATAACATTAAATATAATTATTACCAAATCTGTAAACATCGTAAGCTTTGACCCAAAAAGGAAATAATATGGGCATGCTTGGTGATGGAATGTTGTACATTTTATCACATTATTGTTATTATTGTATTTACTTATTTTAAGAATTAATAAAATATGCATTCTTTTCATTAAGTTGGATTTATTTTATCTCTTTGGTATCACAGTCAATCTTATAATAATTAGGTAGGTACTCTATGCTCACTTTAGAACCATAGAGGACTTAAAAACTGTAAGCTGGTCCACAGCATCCTTCATGTGCAGAGCTTTAGGAATGGTCAGCACCTGTAGCAATGGTAATAATTGTATCATCCAATTTACGACCGATGTGGCGCGGTGGGCGAAGGTCCGACTGCGAAGCAGGAGGTTGCGGGTTCGATTCCCGCCTCGGAACAATTGTGTTCACGATCTGCACATATTTGTTCCAGGTGTTCTGGTCGTTTTCTATGTATAATAAAAAATATCTATCTATGTAACATATTGTATTATGTATATCAGTTATCTAGTACCCATAACACAAGCTCTGCTTACCATGGGGCTAGATAATGCTGCGACAACCAAACACCAGCCAGATAACCAGTGTGTCCTACCCGTTTTGACCTACGGAGCTGAGACGTGGACACTCACGATAGGGCTGGTCCACCAGTTCAAAGTCGCTCAGCGAGCTATGGAAAGAGCTATGCTCGGAGTTTCTCTGAAGGATAGCATTCGTAACGAATACATCCGACAGAGAACCAAGGTTATCGACGTAGCTCAAAGAATTAGCAAGCTGAAGTGGCAGTGGGCCGGCCATATTTCGCGAAGAACCGACGGCCGCTGGGGCAAACGTGTTCTTGAGTGGAGACCGCGACTCGGTAAACGTAGTGTAGGATGCCCTCTGACCAGGTGGGATGACGACTTGCGAAAGACTGCAGGTAGATGCTGGATGCGGCAAGCTGAAGACAGGGCGCTATGGCGTTCATTGGGGGAGGCCTATGTCCAGCAGTGGACTGATATAGGCTGATGATGAGATTTGTCCAGCATTATTTACCATTTTACAGCTATGTAAATTCTGAGATCCCAATTTTACTTAATGAATTATCTTAGGATTGTTTATACTTACTAAATAATAAAAAGAAAAAATCTTCATACCTGCATTATCTTTATAAAAAAAACTTGCTTTCTGTAGAGCCATCTTACTGATCCAAACATCTGCACTGGAGATGGGAGCACTAAGGACTGCAGCATGGCTGTGTCTCGTGGAGACCTCAGGTATACCACGGACACCTGCATCTTAATGTCTGGAGCTACACCACCTGTACAATTCATCTGCAATATAATTGCATCCACTTACAAAACAAATATTTTATATGAAAATATAATTGGCTGAATGTCAAGTTGCTTTTCAAAGAGCAGAGAGATGGTTTACCTAGGCCGGCCACATGCTACGGTCCATCGGAGAGTTCGACTGTGGTACGCCCTTGTTTGTTTAAAATCAGATTCCGCTTACGATAGATTCGCTTTAAGACAGAAGTACAGTGAAATGAAAATGTAAGTAATGTCTTTGAACATGGGTCATATATACATTTACATTCCTGGTGTTTGTTTAAAGTCAGATTCTGCTTACGACAGATTCGCTTTAGGACAGAAGGAAAATGTATCTATGAACATGGTTCGGTTTTGGTCCGATTCTGTACTAGGACAAACTATATAGGTAACGCTTAACTGGGGTAACTTAAACGTGAAAGAAGCACGTGTGGGAATACACATGTAGAGTGGTTTTTGAACCAGCGCAACATCGAAGATCAATTCTTTCGAGTGACACCGTAGGTACCTACAGTATCGCAACCAGAACTGAAGACATCTCCAGTACACCATGAAGGTCCACACACACAATCACATGCAAACCTTATATTACTTACATCAGAGATGTAGAATTGACCATGGAAGCTTTGCAGAATTCCAATAGTTCTACACCAAGACAATTCCTCTTCTGTAGGCATTTCCATAACAGACAAATCTGCTACACTGCTGTAAACGTAGTTGGGACACTGGAACAAGAGTTGCAGACAAATTTCATAAATTTATACCTAGGCATCGATTTTATTGAATCTACAGATTTACCTACAATACTTTTTAGGTCTGGGCATGGTATTGGTAACAAAAATACATATACCTACGGTATAATTATCACTACATAGGATGAAACAAACTCAAAGTCGCTTCCCGCCGTTAGGATATTATTGTTCTGTGCTTCCCGCTGTCTGTCTATCCCTCTAAGTATGCTTATATCTTTAAAACTACGCAATGGAGTTGGACGCTTTTTTTAATAGATAGAGTGATTCAAGAGGAAGGAATAGCCTTAATGGGCCCTGAAGAGAAACTACTTTAACACTTTGACAGCGGATCACGTACTACGCACGTGACGCTTATTTTATCCTAGTTAGCCGCATACATAATTAGCGTACCATTCTGGGCGCGCCGGCACTTTTTGACCATTTTGTTACTTTTATAGAAAAAAGACTATAATAGTTGCGGCCATAATTTTATTTTCATTGTATTGAGGGTATCTCATATTATTATATAAAAAAAGAAAAACATGTATAATTGTTTTTACACTTCGAATGGTGGCGTAGTCGCCACTGTTCGAAGCGGACTAATTGGAGTTGAGAACTTATTCGGTGTAGCGGAGTTGGGCTTAACATAAATACATACCGGGGTCTCTGGGAAATTTGCGAGTGTAATATCTCTGTAACTCTCATTACTGATCCTCGAATACATTCTGGCGCTAAAAAAGTGTATTATGCGTTCTTGTTTTTTTTCAATCATACAAATAGGCATGGACTCATCAAATAGGTATACATTTTTCTAAACTATACAAATTCATAATGTGTTTACAAAAACATTATCTAAGGTTTTCAAAGAACATAAATAGAGAATTTATTAATATCTACGCAGTAAAAATAGCCGTCGCCAGCGGCGCGGGGCGGCAGCGTGGCGCCGCCCATAGAGAAGAGAAATAAAAGAATAACTATGGGCCGCGGCGCGCTTATCGCGTTGAGAGTTTATCAGTTTACTGATCTGCACTGCAAAGAAGTTGAAGTTAATTGGGTAGACTCATTGTAAAGTAAACTGTTTTGTTTTTGTCAGTTTTTGAAAGAGAAGAGAGAGAATGAATACAAAAACTGCGTAATTTAGAAAACAAGCATATTGTAACAAAATGTCGCCTGCCCTTGTTGATCTAAGGCCAGACCGGCACCTCCTGGATCATAATTTCGAAGGCTACAAGCTGAATTTGCAGTCTTTACCGCACTACTCATACGATCTCGAAAGCCGTGTTGACAGACTTTATTCTGATGAAGAGCAGTTTTCGTACCCGCACGCCGAGCTCTTCTTGCTGCACAACCACCTCGTCCTCGACTTCTGGGACTACTCGTTTAATTACTACTATATCGACAACAATCGCGTGGTGAGGCACATCTCCTTCGAAAAAACCTCTAATACATTCCAAAGCAAAGTTGTTTACGATGTTCCTATAACCGTGGAGCGGAAATCAGGTCATTTCAACCCCTGCCTATCTTTCCCATCCAGCGAACTAGCGGTAATCAGCGATGGCACAGGATACTTGCATTTCTTGAACACTGGGCCTAGAAACAGATCTGGAACGAGCCTACCTTGGGAGGCTGTGTACACGTCCCTTGTGCTAGGCGACGACAAATACTTTGTCATTATCGACACAAGAGTACAGGAGAAAAATGACATACTGTTTTTGCACTGTCTGATAAAGTCCATTGAGCACAACTATGTCCACTACAAAACAGTCCTTTCATGGATCACATACAGCTACAAAGAAGGAGCATGGATACAAACAAGTATAAAAAAAATTGAAGGGAAAGGAATACTACATTATGCTGCCCTAGAAACCAAATGTGAGGCATTGTACATTGCCTCAGATAATATCTTTAAGCTAACAGTAGACTCGGAGAAACTAACATTTAGTGAACAAGTTGAGAGAGGATATCCCAGTAGGCCACTCTTGTACACCTGGCACCAGGCTTTCGGTGACATATGTATCACTATGAAATTGGAACCAAATTTCAACAGAGAATTTTTTCAATGTCAAGTTGGCAGGCGCAGTATAAAAGTGAGCTACGCCGGCAAAGACATTATCAATAGCAGGTTGATGCATAGCGTGGATGGCGTGACGACCACATGGAGAATACTTGACAATGGGCAGGTTGATATCCTCATCACAAAGTGTATTGATGAAGATTGGGATGATTTACTGGAGTACATGGATGAGAATGGAGAGCAGATCATGGATCCACAGATGATGGAGGAAACTCATGGAAGACTGGCTCATCACTGCTCTGAAGAAGAGGTCACGACGGAACACCCACTGCCGTGCCTACCTACACAACAGAATGAAGAGTGTGATGCACCTTCTGATGAAGACACAATCTTGGGTATGTTGATAATTAAATCAACCTCCGTAGGTCAAATTGTAAAATGTTCTGACATTTAATGAACAAATGCATGTTTTTATTTCCAGTGCGTATGGATGTAACAACTCATGAAATCACCCATCGGGTTCCTCTCAGTGTGAATCAGTATCTCTTTAGCATCAAACTGGAACCAAATGAAGCCCCTGCTTTAGGTCTACGACATGATGTGGATGCCTGCATTTGGCAGCCATATGCCCGAGTCACCAATTGCCAGGTCTGGCCAGTCAAGCATCAGGGCACTCTCATGGCCTTTGGGTATGTGCAGGCATCAAAGCAGAACAAGAAATTTGTTACATGCCCTCCTGACTTTTCCTACAGTGTAGTCTGTGAGCAATCTAGGCACATCTTTATCTACGTAAGTCCAAACAAAGCAGATGGCCAGCTCAGGAAGAGGACAGCTGGAGTAATGAAGCCTGTTAATGTGGGTAATCAATATGTTTTCAACATTGATCAGTTTGGTGAAGTGGTAGGGATAAATGCAACTAATGAATTCCTATTCATCTTAACGGAGACCAAACTTGTTGCAATACAGGTACATATTAATTAAGAAAATAAATGTTCTATGTAGTTAGTAGTTTTATTACTATATTTGATTTTGCATCAACGTAATAATCTTAGCCAGCTTCTTTATCACTATCAGTGAGATTTTCTTCAGAGGAGTAACCAGTAGTAAACAGTAAATTCTTAGGCCTTTTTTTCTTTTCTTCTTTTATTTCTTTTTCAATCTCCATTTTTTTCTGAATAGCAATCTTTTCTGTCATCAACTGTTTAATCCTTTTCCTGTTTTGTTGACTGTGAGCTTCAGTATGACCATTTTTGTTTAATGGATCCTTTTGTTCCTCAGCATTTGATTTATCATCATCATAATTGAATTCATCTTCTGCAAGTACAATTAATTTTTTAGCTATTTATTTTAAGGTAATTATTAGATAAGTTTCTAATTCTTTTTAACATTAAGATAATTTACCTGGTGTAATGATTTCAAAATTGTAGGCGTGGTCCTTGAGCACTACAAAAACTATTGGGAATTCAACAATACACTTCCCAGATAAATTTTCAGCCAAGGACTCAGTTGGGTCTAGTTCAAAGAATTTCCTAGAAGAACCCTTTACTTTTTCAGCTGTAAAATATTTAATACCTGCATTAGATTATACATTTTGTATTTATTTATCCACAAGACAGAACTGGGTACCTCACCTATCATCATAATGATGATAAGCAAAGTGTACAAATGTCTTTGCATGGCAAATATTGAGATTCTGCATGTTAATAATGCCAGGTCCTAATGATCTTCTGGTAAGTTAATCTCAAATATCTATATGATGTACTTGGTATGAATAAAGTATTCTTATTACGAAACTGTTTTGTTATGGTAAAGATACCTTTTAGAAGGATCTTGACTCCCCTGAATCCAGCAGCTTTGTAAAAACCCAATGATTTAGAGCCCTCAAAGGAGACTGCATCTGGGTTCAAATATTTGTCTAGCAAAGAGGATACTTTCCTATTCTCCGGACATTTCTCGTCTACAAACTTTAGTGGTTTCACATCAACATTAGGGAATATCCACTCTATGCGCCAATGTATAATGTTTGTCTTGTAATTATATCTAGTGCTGTTCAATGAATGTCTGGTAAAGTTTTGTGCTAGGAATTGTAGGACAACACCCCTCTCTCTAGCTGCCATTTTTAATTTGAAGAGATGCTGAAACAAAAATATTAGGTATGATATAATTATATAAACAAACATAATAGACGTAAAAATATAGCTCACTCATAAACTTTACTTAATTAATATTCATAGGCTTTTACTAGTTATAATAATTTTGTAACAGATATTCTCACCACAGGCAAATCTTTATCAATTCTAGTAAATTTCTTGTTTACATCGCGTTTCACGGCGTGCACGAACCGTGCGCATTCTTCCAACATCCTGTAATCGCTCAGTAGGTCTGTATCAGTGAAGTGTTTCATGCGTATAAATTTTGTGCGATCTCGAATACCATCGCATTCTAATTCCTTCTTGTGAATCCTGACGCAAGCCAGGCAGCACGTTTTTACTTCGCATTTAGGACAGGTGTATTTAGCTTCGTTTTCCCCACAAACTTCGCAGTCACCGAGTCTAAAAATGAAAGTATAGTAATAAACTGGTAATAAGAAAATTTTGGAACTACTCATCCAAGAACTGAAATGGGTACTTTATTATGTGCATTTTACCTGGGCACGTCAGAGCGCTTTGCGTCGGTATCACTTTCACTGCCAGACGACGACATTACAGACCCTAAAATTAAATGAGAAAATAGAATGGTAAACCTATATAAGTCTTCCCACGAAAAATAGCTATAATAAATAGGTACACATAGTTAGTTTTAGGTAGGTATTGAAAACAAACAAAAAACTTTGTAGGTTATCCGTCAAATACATGCTGGTACAGAACAATAATATTAATATCTTCTGCTATCCATCAAAGAGTTGTCCTTCCTTCCACCCACAGCTGATAGATAGACCGTGGACGGAAGAAATAAGTAAAATAAATTCCTAAATCAGTTGGTAAATACCTATCAAACGGAGGACGGAACGCACGTATATCGATAAGGTGGATCTTTCTAGGGGGTGGACCATAATAATACTGAGCAGAGCAAAATGACGTGAATAGTGTATTAGTGATAAGTAGAAGTGTTTAAATACCGGCGGCGGTGGTGGCAGCGCGGCGGCACGGCCTTGCATGTAGGTAAAAAAAAACCTTTTTTTACCCTATCATTCATCATTGTGGTCATAGACTTAGTAATAATTCCCAGACGGCATCACAAGTCAAGAACAGCAATGGCGGACTTATCATAAAGTGATAGATGCCAACTGATGAAAAAAAAATGCCGATCATTTTCATGAAATTTTCTACAAATCACAGATCACATATCAAGTAGGTAGGTAGCTATTATTTAAAAAAAAGTAGCGTAATGCTTTAGTCATATAAATGTTATAGTCATTATAAGACCTACCAACTACGTAACATACCAACCTATGATTTTAATTATTTTCCTTCCGAACGACTGGCTGGTTTTTCAACTTGAAAGAAACCATCTATACGATCCTGCTATCAGAAGCCCTAAATCGGTAGGTAGCACACTCAAAAGGGGGGCACTCAGAGGGCAGGGGGAGCAACATTAGTTTGCATTTAAAATCACTGGTCTCCTCTATACACCCCCACTATTATTTTTATGCAATATGCCTCCTCGTAGGGGCCACGGGGGGAGGGGGGGTGTTCTGGGGGAGTAAATTACAAAAAGTTGCATTTTTTTTAGGTCACCTCAACCCCCTCTTTACGATTCCGTAAAAAACATACCTCCATCAACGAAAACAATTATGTCATTCAGTAAGTCAAGTCAAGTCAGTCTGTGTTAATTTAGCTTTTATAATAGAATGCTTAAGTAATATTCTTATTTATTTTAGGTAGGCTACCTACCTAATTCCAATTTTAAGAATTATAATATACAAAGATTCAAACATTTTTAATAAACTCCCACATTATTCGGAAATTTAGTACATTAAGTTTACGTGATGGTAACACCGGCAAGATTTGTGCTTTTGTTGTGATTTTTCTGTTGATAGTTATTTGCGTTCAATCGAAGAAATAAGTGGATGTAATTAGAAATTTACGTGTGAAATGTGATTCTGTGTTTATTATTTACTAAATTAGTGTGTTTTCGGCAACATCTGACCACATAAAAAGACATTTTTCATTTTTCGATCTAAGTCACTCTGTTGGTGTCTAAAGAGGTAATGGCGGACGAGCGGTCTATAAATTGACAATGTCAAAATCGTGAGTACTTCGTTCTTCGGTTGACTGAGACGCCATCCGAGTATTTTTTTCATTCATGGCTTAATAATGCTGAATTATTAAATTAGTCTATGGTCCAAGCCACATTTGTTGCAAATTTCTCCGGCCGGAGCAAAACTCGTTTAGTGGCTAACTTCTCCCTAATAGCTTGGCTCTGTGGTCATGAATTGTCACTCTTATACCTACTCTGTGGCAGAATGACAAAAAAGCAAGATGCCAATACAAAATTTTCTGAAGACGAGTTTTTAAAGACTAAAAATCATTACTGCTGACTGACTCTGCTGTTCGGTTTTTATTACGAGCAGTGTGTTTGTTTATCCGTGGATATCTTGAAGTATTTTAGTTATTTATTATTAGTTTCGCATATCAAATTTTTTCCTGATGAAGAATGCTTTCTATTCTAATGCGTTACCCGTTAAGAAATTGAGATGATATCATGAGATTGGCAGAATTACGTCAATCCAGACCAGATGTAGAGCCATCAGTCATCTGTCTAGTCTAGCAAGAAAGAAGTTGAAAAAGTCTTAGAAACTTGGATAGATGGGTAGGTATCTATCTACATATTTGTTTGTTTATTGTATGTGTTTACAAATACAAGAATTTCTTTGTTCTTTCTCCAAAGAGACTTGACTATGGGAACAGCAGAGCTACAAGGTGATGACTGGGACTTGATATGCTCAGATGACGAGCTCATTAAAAATGGAATGTTCATTGGAAAACATTGGATGCCAGATCCCAACGAATTGGAAGATCTCTACAAGAATATTGACAAAAGCGGGACTGTCAATCTAGAGTGGAAATGCCCTGGTAGGAGGCCACCTTCTCCCGCGCCTGTTAGCAAGGAGAACCAGCCCCAAGCTCCGGCATCACCGATTAGAGAAGAGAAATCTGATTTTGATTTTATGGATGAGGTCAGTTCACTGAGGTTGCGGGTGAGGCGAGAGGGGGAGGATACGCTCAGGGGCTCAGCCAAGAAGAAGACAACTTCATTTGACGGGATCCTGTCCAACATGATCCGACACAAGAGGATCGAACAGATGGAGAAGCAAGCCAATACTCCAATCACACCATCGTCCAACACAACTTGACATGCACTCCTTACTCTACCATCCTCTGGAAGTTATTAATGAAACTAATTATTTTATTTATGGGAACTTACTGTGAAGTCTATTTTTATTGACATGCCTTTTATAATTTAAAACTGTTTAATCTATTGGGCATCTATAATATAAGTATGTAATAGTTCCATTTAGTTTTTTTATTTAGCCTGTTACGTCCCACTGCTGGGCAAAGGCCTAGTTTTTCTATTTTAACAAAAAATGCCTAACTGTACAATTTATTTACAATATCTAAGTAGAACTATAACGACAATTTTGCTGCTTCAGGGTGTAGCAATTTTTCATTCTCTTCTATGAGCTTATCACAAAGGTCCATGTTATCGATAATGTGAGGTAACTGCCAATGTTTCCTCAGCAATGCTAGCTCCAAGTCAAACTTGCCCTGTCGGATGCACTGGACGCCCGTGCAGTGGGCTGCGGTCTTCAGTTGGACTCCCAGGTCATGCACAAGTGTCCATAGATATTTGTCATATTCATTTACAGCTTGAACCTCTGAAAAAAAAACATATTATATTCATGATTTAGAACAGTGGTTTATTATAGTAATAGAAGTTATAATCAGGTATACTGATAAATAAGTCCAAAGTAAAGCATAGATCAATGTGTTTTATTATACATTTCCATTCCATTTGGCACCGCGGACCACTCCAGGTGCGTCGCAGATCACTTCAGATGCCTTCGGGAAACACTGGTTAAAAACCACTTAACAACACAAACATAAAATATGCGTATTTTTCCATACAGGAACACTTTTGCATTATTAACACTAACCCAGTGTGAAGTAAGGTGGTTTCAAATGCACACATTTGAGTCCATATATGACAGGCAGCTTGCTGTCGCTTGGTCTGATGGTGCCTTGAGATGCCAGGTCATACATTGTCTGGGAATCCATGTGCACTCCTGCCATTCTGGAAATAAAACCTCAATCTGTGTCATATTCCTATGATAAGTAATGTCTTGTCTATTAACAGTCTAGTGAATTCTAATGAATCTCCACACATTGCATTGAACTGGATAATAAAATGAATGAGTACTTACTGAAACATAGTTTTCTGGTGTGCTGCTTGCATGTGAGCGACTACTCCATCCATTTTCTCCCGAGTCACATGGTTGTAGGTGGATTTCTCAACCAGCTTGCCATTCCAAAAGTATGTGTCTGTAGCCTTACCTAACACACCGTGGATTTTGTATGCTCGGGTCAGACGAGACATGTTAATGCGGTAGGTTAGTTTGGTACCATCATTGATGCCTAATACTGAAAATAATTGACATTATATTTATAACAAGAATGGAAGACTGGAAATTTGTTTTACTATCATTTTGATAAATTGTTAAGGTAAGGTAATTGGTAAGTCAATGCAGCTTCAAAATTTTACTGAGTATGTATTATTAGTAATATAGTTTTATAGTGGTTTTACTCACAAAGTACTCCACTGCTGAACAGTCCTAGGTGAGTAGCCCAACTGCAGCGGAAGTCATCCTTGATGTACCGCAGCCCACACACCAGGGGGTCATCTGCATAGTTAGTGGTGAGTTTCACCTGCATGGGCAGGTTTGTCGGCCCTGATATCTCCACCCGTTGCTCATGAGGACGGTCGGGGAGTTTATTTAGATCTGAAAAAGACCAAACTATGTTGCTCAGACCACTATGAAAAGCTAGTGCAATAGGCAGTAAACCTAAATAATAGTGAGTTGTGTGGTAGAGTTATCAGATATTCTACCTATAAGTATTTGCTGAAGGTACAAAACTCTTTATTTTAACTAGAAAAATCTAACCTCTGCAAATATTGGTAATGATGGTATGTTGGACTTGCTTCACAGGAACGCATGGTGGCTTGTACACACAGATAAGTCCATTTAGGACTTTATATGCTGTAGCAGCATTACGAATTTTCACCATTACTTTTATTTCCTACCTATTTAATCATCAAAAAGGGAAAAGCGTGTTTTGTTTTTGTTTAGTTTCATTTACAGGGTACGATTAACTTTGATATTACGATGAAAAGCACGATTAGATAGAAGAGAACAAAGACAGAAAACTAAATAACTAAACTGTCTTCGAAACTTTTTGTTTTTTCTCGGTGCTGCCAACATTTCGCATTTTGTTGGATTAAGGATTTCTCTGATTTCTCTAGTCCACGATTGACGGACGGCAAACAACGTAACGTACTGACTGACAGTCGACGGATTACATTCAACTTCACTTTTCATTCAACATCTATTTTTTTATCTGTAGTTTAGTTGTTTGTGTCGTGTCGGCTGGGCGGGTGAGTCGTCGTCGTCGTCGTGATTTATTTATTTCGACTTCATGAAAGGCCCATCTTTCGAACTGTCTTCCTTGAGAAATTCTAAATCACTTACCCTAAAAAACTAAAGTGAAAGTTATGTGTGGAGAAGGCATCTGACTAAAAGTTGTCTTGTGGGTGTGCAAATGCCAGAAACTGGTTGGCGCATTTCACGTGAAACTTCTTCTTGGTAAGTTTTTAGATCATGTTTATTGCCAATTTCTTAGACATTAATGCTGTGCGCAGAAGAATTCGGCTAATCATGCAATTTATAATGTGGGCAAGACGCAGACGTAATAAGCAATCTGCCTGTTTGGGCTATGTATGAATGAGAATGTACCAGCGCCCATTAATTCTACATCGGTTTTGTAGACTTTTTACTTCCTTGGTAATTGTTTGCTCATTCACTGTGCAATTTTATTCAACCACAATTGTCAATGAACCTTTGATATGACCCGCTTTGAATACAGAATACCATTGTTAGATCTGTAAAGACATAAGTTATTTATTATCCACCAGTCTCATCTGATCTGGCCTTAAATCATTCATAGTTACTTGATAACTAAAGTAAACAAAAGTCCCAAAAATAAAATATTACTTACTTTTAAACAATTAATAAAGTGCAATGAATCCATAGTGTTATTTATTAAATAACCAAATCGCTTCAATAACTTTATTTGCATACAGCCTGTACAAATATGCACTTGATGGTCTTCATAAATCTGAGGGTATTTGAAATGATTTTTTATAGTAATAATATTTATTGTATTAAAAAAACCCACAAGTTCATAATTATCTTAGTGAACTCAAATACTTTCTCAGTTCTGTCAGCGAAGCCATAATTTCTCTGTAATATTGCTTTAAACTACTTGCCATCCTCAAAACCACTAAAACTTGATTTAATTCAGGGAGATGTATAGGTACAGACAGACAACAGATGATGTGTAGGTACAGACACCAGATGACGTCAATATCCGTCTCTTATCATTATCACTTGGCAATAACCCCAAATTAAACAAGTTATTAACATTTACCCAGATAAGCAAATAACTGTATTTATAGTGACAAGATAAAATTTATAGTTTTCTTTGTTTTATTTATTGCATCATACCATAAATGAAAAAGTCGAGAAATTTTAATACATACAGGCGCGGTCCCAGGCCAAGTCATTGGGGGGGGGGGGGGGGTCACTTGGTCAAGGACCGGGGGGGGGGGGGGGTGAAGTAAGCAAAATTACGATACTACCTATGACTATGACAAAAGTAAGAACAGCGAACAAAGAGAACCCCGAAAATGTAGGATGTAAGGACTTGGTATTGATAGATAATGGGTAGATTAAGTGGCGGGCGAGCCGCCGAAAATTTTGTTACTTTTCTCAAACTAGTTAAGAAGAGTATGAAAAAATAAATAAAAAGGAGCGGGAGCCCTGAAAAAGAAACACTGTTTTTGCAAGTTTTCGTGTCTGGCAAAATTATCTTAATATGAGCACTTGACTACACAAGAAAAAGAAGACATTGTCTGCGAGCGGAAATTTTGTGGTTTTCGTTAGATTTTTGCATAATTTTTTATAGTGGGGTTGGCTTTTTTCTATAGCCAAAAGGAGCAATTGCTATTGGCTTGTGGAAGTAATCGCGAAAAACGACGGAGATAACCGTAGCATTTCGAGATTTTTTTGTCGATACAAAAGAAATGTCATTATACAAAAAATAAAACAAAGCCTTTCGGAACTAACTGCGAAAAATTTGTTGTCTCCTTATATTTTTATGTGCCTTCAAAGGGCACAAAAAAATCTGATTTTGCGATATTTGTTGTGGTGATTGAGTTGATAGAAAAGGACTGTAGCAAAATAGGTGCCGTTGCTTTTTCAGAACTGATACGAAACATAACAAAACCCAAAAATATGAATAATATCGGCGAGCGGAGCGAGCCACGATTTTTTTTACCGCATTGTATACGATTAACCATATTGTTAAGTTACATGTTAGGTAGAATAGAGTCTGAAATTAAAATTTATTAAAGGTTTCGGGCATTTTCTAGTGATTTGTTATACCTAAATTAAGATATTGGGGGGGTCATCCTTGACCTCCCCCCTGGGACCGCGCATGAATACATACCTAACTATGTACTAGCTAGAAGTTGTCTACTTATTGTAGGCAGTTTTATTGAAGAAGTCTCTTCTTCCCCAAGATGCAATTTTGTTCTCTAATTAAAATGCAATGCCAGCACAACTAATGTGATGGCTTAAATTTATCATAGCATTTTTAACAATCTAGATTTGGCTAGAAGTCTCTCTAGCACCTTAAAAGAGACACCACTGCTGAACATGCCTCTCTCAAGGGGGTGTTGCCATAATCACCATGCTTGGCAGGCACTTGATGATCACGGTGAAAGTGTTAAAATACACCGAAGGCAGCTGCTGCCCTTCCTGTACCCTGGGGCGGTTCTTACAACATCCACACGGGCTGAGTTAAAGTCCTTGACTTTTACGCCGCGACCGCCGCGCCACGGCGAAATGAGAAATACAAGGTACTTCTGATCAGTTCTTTCATTTCTTAAAATGTCCAAGGTCCATTCCTCAGATCTCTAATTAAGAGTTATCAACAGAATTCAAGAGAATTAGTTCAGCGGTCAAGTAGGCCGTCGCCATGAGGAAAAACAGCGACCTTTCGTATCTCGATTTCATTGAGTTTGTCATGCTTGAAGAATAATTCGTGGCAATTACCTACGCGTCGCAAGTGTGGAGAAATATTCCTAAGGTGTATATTACGCGTTGAACGAATGAAAATGTGTGTCGCAAAGCTTAATCTATCTTATAGCATTGCAGACGTATTCTATATACAGTCTGCATGTATAATATACATTCGATCGAGGGATAAGTATTCAGCAGTAAATAGTTATGCACAAGAAAGGTAATATATTAATGAGGAAGAATTCTTAAACAAATCTCGTCCGCTTCCGATCCGAGTCATCTTAGATCCCTTTAAGGGCCTCCAACGGCCGCTGTCGTCAAGGCTACACTCAAAGGAGTCCGAGGAATTATGCGAAGGTCACTAGATTTCGTCACGGAAGCCCTGTCTCGGTCATACTGATCAGACTTCTTTGATTCAGTTTTATAATGGTTGATTTCAATTGACCTTGTTGATCTGGCTCTCTACTTAATTTTCTGCACGTTTTCGTTTTTACCAACGATTTAAGTCAATACTTTTTTTGCTTGTAAATGACTCTCAATGCCCATCAATGTTATCGTACTTGTAGTGGGTTCGTATTTAATACATTTGATCTACTAGCGTACGCGTTTAAGGCTCTATTTATTCTATTAGTTGGAATAAGGCCATTCCCTGTGTTACAACTTCCTCGTGCGGAGGTCAGAGCAGAGTTCGAGTTGCATAGAACTGTTCCATGTACCGTTATACATAAGTGGACTGTGTCTTGTAATATACTGTAGTATTGGATACGATTGTTCACGCTCAGTGAATAGGTACCTACAGCTCTTTAATCGCGTCTATGCGAACTCGGTTAATCCCTTGATATCCAGGATTCCCAGCATACTAGTAAAATCAAGCTGAGAATGAACACAGGGGTTTCCACTCAAAAACATTATAACAAATGGCAGCGAGGCAAAATACCACATCACGCAGTCGTTTTCAGCAAAAAGCCAAATTGTTCGAGAACACGGTGCGATAGGCAAATCGTGAGCGATAACACGAACTCACACGTGTCGCATTCAGTCTTTCTTACATAAAACTAAGGCTTTCTATATTTTACGTAATATCCACAGGATCATCATTATTGAAAAAATCATATAGGTAACTTTGTATCAGAATCTTCAAAGCTTATTTGTTTTAAACAAAAGCGTAGGTCTTAAACTTAATTACGTCCAATAATTAATCCGAAAGCGTAGAAAAGCGAGCCCTTCTACCATTACGATACGCCCAAGCGACTCTAGTATCTTGCGAGTCTCGGAGACTGATCGCCGCGGAGTATCTCACATACATTGGAATGCAGGCCCGCACACTACGCTACTGGTATCCTACGCGTCCGCAACTAGTATCGCGCGACTCGCCGTATTGGTCGCTTGTGCGTCCAATGAGATTTTACATTAGAGACGTCATACTCATTTTAAAGAAATAACAACATGGCGATATTTTATTATAGCTACCTACCTATGACATAATATGAAACTATGTCTATCTCGCGGCCAATGGCAGCCTAGGAAGTCAGATCTGCTATCAGTTAGAGGAAACTGGGTTAAAATGTATAATGGTACCTAGCAGGCAGCATGAAGAAAAAATTGAGTATTTTTTTTTTTAAATGAGGTTTATTTACAAAAATTATAAATGATAAAATGAACTACGATTTATATTTTTATAATCTATACTAATATTATAAAGAGGATAGATTTGATTGTTTATTTGTATTGAATAGGCTCCGAAACTACTGGACCGATTTGAAAACTCCAATAATGTAACGCAAGGTGTAAAAAAATGAAAAAAAATCCTAACATCTCGTGCGTTGCGAAAACTATTGTTCATAGAACAAAATAAAGTCAAATGTCAAAATCTTTATTTTTACTTGCTATGGATTATATTGGATACCAGTGTCAAATCACCCCAGTATCCCCTAGCATCCTGTTTCTCTGTCACTCTCACTCGTGCATCGCACTATTTGTCTCATTCGTGTAGGTGGCAAAGCGGCAACGCCCCGCGGCAATGATTGATGAGTAAAATAAAATTCATGATTTTACATTTTAACAGATTAAACAGTAGTTACATATGAAAAGATACATCCTTCCTGCTTTTTATAGTCTTTGTATAGTTATTGCACTTTCGGAACACACAACTTGGCATTTTTCGAGGTTTATTTATGTATATTCTGCTAGTAAACTCGTGTTCAACGTACGTCCGCGCCGCGGCCAAGAGAAGGACGGACTGAGTTCAATTCAGACACGTACCTGATTTTCGTCTTGTAAGGCAGACCTTAGTACAACGTATCTACGTATATATAACATCATTGTGTGCGTCGCGTCTTTTGCGCGTCTCTTGCTTTATCACAGGAAAATGAAGAATAAGTAATAAATATAAAGTACATACTAAAATTTAATAAACATTTGATTACATATGTAACAATGGAGTATTATTTACCTTAGGGTTATCAGAATCCTTTCTTCCGCACCAACACCTTCTCTAAATATAGTATTTCGTTGATGTGTTATAGCAGGCTTTAACAATGTAACAAGATGCAGGTAGGTCTCTTTAGACATTCGGTACAAAGACAAAAATTTCTTATCATCGTGTTGTAGTTCTTGTGCGGCTACAAAAACTCTACAATTTATGTTCTTTCAATATATGGATGAATCCAGTATTTTCTACTCTTGCGTTGACGTCTTCTGTTTCTATAAAACATAAAAAGTGCTTCTTCGTCACTGGAATCGCTCGACTTAACGTCCGTCCACAAAAACGAGTTTGCACAAATGATTAATTTAGTCATTTTTCAGTAGCATAATATGCGAGCGGACTACAAATACTTGTAGGATACGATACTCGAGTAGAATACTAGTAGGATACTTGTTCGCTACCCGACGCTCGCATATTATGCTACTGAAAAATGACTAAATTCATCATTTGTGCAAACTCGTTTTTGTGGACCGAGCGATTCCAGTGACGAAGAAACACTTGCAGTTTTTCCGTTTTATAGAAACAGAAGACATCAACGCAAGAGTAGAAAATACTGGATTCATCCAAATATTAATATATTGAAAGAAACATAAATTGTAGAGTTTTTGTAGCCGCACAAGAACTACAACATGATGATAAGAAATTTTTGTCTTTCTACCGAATGTCTAAGAGACCTGAAATGAAATGAAATGAGATAAATGTTTATTTCTTTAGGCTTATAAATACTCCATTGTTACATATGTATGTAATCAAATATTTATTAAATTTTAGTATGTACTTTATAATTATTACTTATTCTTCATTTTCCTGTGATAAAGCAAGAGACGCGCGATACTAGTTGCGGACGCGTAGGATACCAGTAGCGTAGTGTGCGAGCCTGCATTCCAATGTATGTGAGATACTACGCGGCAATCAGTCTCCGAGACTCGCAAGATACTAGAGTCGCCTGGGCGTATCGTAATGGAAGAAGGGCTTTAGTGTGTCGCGGAGCGCGACCTCGCTTACTCAGCCCTTTTATCTCAGATATAATCTCTATGATATAATGAGATATTATTATGTGTATTTATTTTTCGTTGAACACCCAATTCCTACAGTGGCGCGTGGCCTTGACTCACCGTTGCCAGGCAACGATATCCCCGGGCGTCGCGACAACCGCCACATAAAAACAACCTGCAACCTTAATGTCTCGTGACGATGCTTAATTTTCCAAAATGTAATCAGTTTATACCGTATTAGTGTATTTCATCAATCAGTTTTTCATTTAATCTTTCAACCTAATCTATTTTAAATAACTTATAACGGGAAGATTGTGGATGTGATTCGTGCAAAATGTGCAAATGATGGATAATTGCGATAAACAACGATATATTAGACGGTTTCTAAACAATAACACAGAAATCTGAGACAGTCAGTACTAATGATACTTGGACGATAGAACGATACTTGTAAACACTCTTATAGATAAACATGCAAGTGTTGTTTTGTATGTTTAATTATCCTTAGTCAAGTAGATATTGCGCACTGACAGTACACAGTGCAATCAGTGGTGCTGGTGTGCAAATGCACGTGGTTATGCCTGTGCTTAGCCCTCGTAAACAGGGCTATTTGTTCGATGCAGCAGTTACGGTGCGTTACCGTATCCCATAACTAGCCCGTCACTTTATAATATAATTCGTTGGCAACGGCCACATTGAACCGACAACATTGTAGCGGTCGCAGGGAGTTGATGGATTGAGGCGGCCTGCCTATGTTCAGCAGTGGACGTGTACCAGCCGATGATGTGTTTAGCAAGTTAATCACCTGACATCATCTCACATACAAATAGGTAATAATTCGATGGTAATGAATGAACATCGTTCGAGTTTCATTGAATGCGAATGTCGCTGGCAACAAGTCCTGTGTTGTATTGTTCACCAGACACTTGAGTAAACCGCAGAACTGCAAACACCCATTGTCAGAAACAAGAGATTAAATAATGATCAATGAGCACTTGTTGTGTCTCGTCTGTCAACATGGCTTCGCTTCCAAATGCCAATTCCATTTTGTCAGAACTCGCAGTGCTTTTTGTGTATTTTGAAACATCACGTTTGTTCTATTCAATTGCGTCGAGTTCCTTATTAGTAGCTATTATAGCAAGCAAAAAAATCGCGTATGTACGAACAAAAATATAAATAGAAACTTGTAAGTAGGTACGTACAAGTAATGGTTGGCCTTGCCCTTGTCACAGGCGCGAGTCACCAAGCGTGGCAATGGCAAATGTATGGAATAGAGAGACGATTAAACGTACAATACACCTGCTGTCTCAATTATAGATAGTGTTGCTATATGTCAAATGCCCTATAAAGGCCACGAGTTGCGTCAAGTTTTGTTGACGAAACTCGTTGATTTCAAATAAAACGCCATATACAAGTAGTAAATGTTTCACAAGCAAATATGTTAGGAACTCTCATCCTTTGATCTTGACAGACTACACGCACATGATCAGCTGACGTAAGCCTATTATCGGTAATGAGAGCCTTCACGTGTGCTCGAGCGTGAGCTTTGAGAATTACTCTCGGAGCGCACGCTTTGTGAGCGGAGTTAAATTTATTATTTGAGATACTCACAAAGATACCCTTTGTATTCGTTAATGTGTCTGATAGATAAACCCAAGCTACGTGGAAGCCGGGCCCAAGCCGACCTCTCAGATCATTTATTATTATGTTATGATGTTTACTTATATTATGGAGGATTTAATTTGTTTTGTTTAATAATGTCCTGAAAAATTTAATTTTCTCTATATCAGTCTTGTTGTTTCGATTCTATGTTATCATTATCAAGAGATTTATTGAGACGTCGACGCATGCTGTGAGTTTCAGTTACATACCAGCCTGATTGACTTTGAAAGTCTGTGATCGCCTCGTATTCATTGGTCTTGACATCGTGCGTCCTTGATCTAAATGCATCACATTGCTGTGTACGTAGCTGGAATGTCTGCGCGCTGATTTATCTTCGTTTACGCCTTCGTCCTTACATTTGCATACGTGCTCTGAGCTATTTCCATTATCTTGTAGTGTGTTAAGTCCGAATCCAGTTTTAGTAGCCAGTGTCTCAGAATGGCATAGCGCACTCATTCCATGCATAAACTGCATACTGCAAATTTTAACCCTTATACAAATAGGTTTCAAATAGCAGTTTTACTAATTTCGTTTGTCAATATTCCAATAGCACCGTATCCACAATCAAATTTGAATAATAAGTGCTCAGTTGTAAGAGAGTATCACAAAAGCTCAGCAGCTCTATGCAAATGGAATTGAATGGCCGGCCATGCATAATATAACTGGTTGGTATTAGAGCCCGCTTGCAAATCTGGAGATGGCATGCAGTCGGTGACCGTTACGCCGTTCTTTGGGCCGAGCATGGCGGGTGACCCCGAACCAACGGACTCACAGCCACACACTTTTCTAGAACATGCACGACATGATATCAATCACAGTTAATTTGTCCAGCAACAATTCTAATGCCGTGCTAGGAGCACATATCGTGTGGCAGTCGCTATACCAACTTATTATTATTATTTATTTTATGCTTACTTTTCTTGTTGTGTTGTGATAGAGTTTTGATATTTTTTTACTAAATGCATAATTTTTTGATATTATGAACATTATCATTCTGACAAGCACAACCCAAGATTGTCTCCGAGTTCTGTCGCAGTGTTTGATATCATCTCAAGCCTAGTAACCTGCATGATGTCACAGTACTGGTAGTGTTAATGAGCAATCCATTTATGAGAACGTGAATCCCAGAGCTTATGAATATAGTATACATTACATATTATATTCGAGGTAGGCAGGTAGAGGCTACGCGTACGAACGTGGTCAATGAACTTGGCACTTCTCTTCCTAGCGCTTACTCTTATCTGGGTAGTCTTTGTTCGAAATCAGTTTCAGCCATTCTTGTCTTACGATTGTAAAGGTAATATTATTCATAAGCTACATATGTACATCTGCCCTGGCATTAACAGTCGTTTGCTGCGTAATTAGCATTTCAAGTCTGTGGTTTGGCATTCGATAAAAAAAGTGCTTCTGCTAACGATACACCAGTTGGCTAAAGCAAATTGCAACCACTGATATAGGTACATTATGTTATTTACGATTCTGTTTTGAAATATTATCATTTCAAATTTGTTGGCAATAGGTATAATTAATAAACGATACAAGATTAAATTCTGTGCTTTATATGCATCTATGTTATTGTAATATTTTATTAGAATATTAAGCTATGCTATGTTGAAATATTTGGAAGGTTCTGAATAAATTTCAATAAAAGTGTTTCAATATTGATGATCAGGATCACCCAATTGGTTGTGTTGGCATCGGTGGTTTGTTACTAGTGCGATTTGAACTGTAGTCAGTTAAATGGTGATATCATCGCAATAACTGTCTGTCTAGCAACAATAATCACTGCCTCGTAAATATCTCGTTCCTTTTCCTAACAGGCCACATCATTGGCTTGTTTCATATTATTCTGATTACATTTATTGAGTACTGCTATCAAATCAGTTAATCGTCTGCATATAAGTTATCTTCCTAGTCACATGACGTGGACGACTTCATGCCACACTTTAAATAATTGCTTATCGTTAAAAAGTCGAAGATAATAATGTTAATTTAAAATTAATTAATGGCTTCTCTGGATATGAGCACTGGAAGACCAGGTTAATATGGCCAGCTAACCTCTGCTGGTTCACCGAGTATACACGGACACCTATTAGTTTTCTGTTTATCTATATTACATTGTTTTAAATTAGTTTGAAGATTTGTTTTGTATTTATCGACAAGTCACTATGTTACAAATTGGGTGATTAACCACTTTTGTCTATTATAAGAATGTTTTCTAATAATAGACAAAAGTGTAAAGAATCTTCCATAAATAGACTTTTACCACACTTTATATTATACTCTACTATAGTTTTTAATGTATGTATCTATGAATGCTGTTCTTTAGCTTTCCTTATTCAGCATGGTAGTTCTTGGATGGAAATGCAGTTTCCAATATTTGCCAATTTCGTTGTTCTCTACGTGTAATTAGCAGTTTAGTAACCACCGCTTGTAACTCTTTATTACCAACGCTGGAGGATGCGGTCATACTTGTGAATTCAACGAATGATATTACACCCTTCCTACTAATTAATGTATTGCGTTTTATTTGAAGTCTCTGTACCAATACAAATAGCTCATTCTTCGAACCTTCGAAAGGTAAGAAACGTGAAAATTTCCATACGTTATTGTAGACTAACGAGTGGACTAACTGGAGCTTTAACTCTTGTATTCCATATTAAGGAGACGAAAGAGAACATTACACTTCTTGTTTACAAGAAGTCAAGTCATTGTCAAGACTACAGTCCGATTGTATCAGGCTATGAGTGGTTATTATCAGAAGGATCACTTCACGAAGGTTTTAAGCTGTGCACTTTGTTTCCAATGACGTGATCGCAGATAACTGTTGGGCAGGCGGCGGTGCCTAGTGCCTAGCCTACTGCCTAGAGAGTAGGTATAATATACAGCTCGCATGCAATGGATGTTAGGGATCGCTTCCTCGTCACTTTCTCCCTGACCGCACCGCTCTGACCGCTCTCTGATAGGTTTTCACGTCCGCATTCACTCACATATCGGTGATACGAGGTGTAGTGGTAGACCTAATGTAAGTAATGTTCGCGATAAGGGCAATTTACAATTTGGCTATCGAGAGTCGTACGCATTTTTGTTTTTTAAGTAATTTCAATATTAAATGGAAATGGGTATTCGATTCGTGTATATTGAATTGGGATGCTTAGTAACTGTGATTGTATTAAAAATAAACACCTTGTATGAGGAGTAGATGTGCACATCTGATTGGTGTTCCCACTTGTTGGTTCACAATCTAACACCCAAATTGGGTTGTACATTGTGATTGATGAATTACAAAAGTAAATTAAACTAAAATTTAAAGATGACAGTACATACATGTAGAGCAATAACCATGCGATCTACGAGATGAGACGACGCGACACTGCAAACGTCTAAGGTGTTGTAGAGCAATAACCATGCGATCTACGAGATGAGACGACGCGACACTGCAAACGTCTAAGGTGTTGTAGAGCAATAACCATGCGATCTACGAGATGAGACGACGCGACACTGCAAACGTCTAAGGTGTTGTAGAGCAATAACCATGCGATCTACGAGATGACGACGACGCGACACTGCAAACGTCTAAGGTGTTGTAGAGCAATAACCATGCGATCTACGAGATGACGACGACGCGACACTGCAAACGTCTAAGGTGTTGTAGAGCAATAACCATGCGATCTACGAGATGAGACGACGCGACACTGCAAACGTCTAAGGTGTTGTAGAGCAATAACCATGCGATCTACGAGATGACGACGACGCGACACTGCAAACGTCTAAGGTGTTGTAGAGCAATAACCATGCGATCTACGAGATGACGACGACGCGACACTGCAAACGTCTAAGGTGTTGTAGAGCAATAACCATGCGATCTACGAGATGACGACGACGCGACACTGCAAACGTCTAAGGTGTTGTAGAGCAATAACCATGCGATCTACGAGATGACGACGACGCGACACTGCAAACGTCTAAGGTGTTGTAGAGCAATAACCATGCGATCTACGAGATGACGACGACGCGACACTGCAAACGTCTAAGGTGTTGTAGAGCAATAACCATGCGATCTACGAGATGACGACGACGCGACACTGCAAACGTCTAAGGTGTTGTAGAGCAATAACCATGCGATCTACGAGATGACGACGACGCGACACTGCAAACGTCTAAGGTGTTGTAGAGCAATAACCATGCGATCTACGAGATGACGACGACGCGACACTGCAAACGTCTAAGGTGTTGTAGAGCAATAACCATGCGATCTACGAGATGACGACGACGCGACACTGCAAACGTCTAAGGTGTCTCTTTGCAGCTGAGTCGTATACATCTGCCTATCTCATTAAGTAGATTCCTTTTATTCAGATGCGGTGGATGTGGATATGTAATTGCTAATACATTTATTAAATAATTAAAGAACTTAACAAATTAAGATTAGGAACTCTGCTATAAAACTTTCTATATGATCTCATCTATAGGTGAAGCCACTATCTGATCGAACTTGGCAAGTTTTTACATATTTTTCTTTTTGATTACATGTATATTTCCCTGATCAGTGCCTGGTCGCCTGATAAGTAAAGTCTATTAACCGTACTCGATGCTCTCTTTTGGTAACTCTTACGCAGTTAGAAAACATTGTTGCGTGACTTCAATTTGCCTCTGGCTGGTTGGTCGCACGCGGTGCACTCACTCGCACCGATTTTATTGTTTTTGTTGACTTTGTCATTTTACGATTGATGATAGTCTCTTTGTGTTCTGTGTAATATAATGTAGGAAGCAATTTAAAATATTGCTATAGTTTAGAGATTCGTTTTAAAAAATGAAATTTCTATTCGACAAAAACTCCCTGATAAACACGCGTATGCCACGCGACTGGCACGTCGACATAAACCGCTTAACACCTTTGTCCGATCATGCGTAACTACATACGGTATTACATAAACACGCGAGGGATACCTACCACCCTCTTTAATTGTAAGCGATATCGGCGCGGCGGAGCTTTATTTATTGATTCCGTACACCGTGATTTGATCCGCAACGCGGTTTGTGCTATCCAGAGCGCACTTCAAAGGAATCTATCTATGTAGAAGGTACTTTGAAGATCAGTATTTGACAAAATACTTATAATCGTGTTTCGAGGAGCTCGCGGCCGCCGCTCTGTCCCACTTTAAACAATGTTCAAGGGGAGATATTAGATCCCGAAAATATTCAAGAAAAAAGTAGTGGAGAAAGTTTTGCTTCAGCTACCAAACGACAAAAATCCCGAGCGTTATTTAACAGAACCAGACGAGCTACGCCAGAATTAAAACTCCGAAGTAATTTAAATTGAAAAATAAATATTTTGCTCAGAGCTCAAAGAGAATTGAGTCTTAATTGAATTCATCCATCAAATATAAGTTTATATCGACTCTTAGAACTACTGATGGTCAACTAGTACCAAGAGACACGTTAGGTAAACAAGTTTCACTGTTAACTTAAAATCAAAACAAAACCAGACATCAAAATAAACGTACGTCATAATGTCAGCGTAATAAAAGCATAATCACATTGACGGTGTGATTAAACGGTGGTAGTGCACGGGATCGATAGACCTCAGTGCCGCTCCGCTGGACTACTGAGGCTGGACGTTGCGTTGCGTCATTAGCACCAGCGGCGCCGGCAGGTGGAGCAGATGATAGCATCAGTCGTGTTTTTTTCTTTATAACGCTGTTTACTCGTTGCGGGTAAACTGCTCGCATTCTTGCTTGTTCATGTTTATGACTGACTGGAATTTGCAAGTGTCTGTGTGAACGGTGGGTAGGTTCATTTATGGAGTAATTCGGGCAGCCAATCTGTCCATTCGGCGATGCGTGCAGAATCGATGGGTGCGTTAACCACCTCTGACGGCTTGTTTAGCTCGGGGCCTAGTCGAGCGTAACTGGCAATTACATGGACGTGAGTGTCGCCTCGGCACAGGGACTCGCCGCGTTAACCAGCCTTTTTACGTTAAACCCAAAAATAAATACCTCGAAGGAAATTAAACCAGGTCGCCGATATGTAAACGATGTCAGTTATCGATTTCGAATTGTCCTTATTTATACATTGTAGCCAGCCTGGCAGGCAGGGTATCGTACAATGTTGGTAATATTGGTATCACGACGGGAACTCCCATGTTATGGTAGGTTAATCAAATCATTTAAGATAGCTCTAGCAATGATTTGCATTTATACATTTTGAACATAAATGAGATGCGTTATCCTTGTAACGGAACACAATATTAGTCGTGTCGCCTAGTCTCGAAGTCTCAAGCTCCGAGTCCCATGGTAAGTTAATAAAATCATTCAATATAGGTATCATTACTGATTCTTATTTACCTATCTTTATCGTTTTCTAATGGGATGCGTTATCCTTTCAACGGATACAGTGATGTCGCCTCGTCGTAGTGTCAAGTCAAGATGCATATTTTTTGCTTTTTCTTGAACTCTCATTCAATCGTAATGTGTAAGTGGTGCCTGATGGGTTATCAGAGTGCTGTGCAGAGTGGCGTCGTCGCTTGGCGCCGCGACGCGACGGCGATAACATGCTAATGTCGCCGCGCCAAATTGCTCGCTAATGAGTGCGCCCATGTGTCGCCTCGCCAGGGAATGAGCCTGCATTCATACTTGTTAAATGTTAATTGAACCTTTGATATTGGAACCAATACAACATGCAGGGTACAGGCAAGCACACCATAATTTGCTAGCTGAAATCAAAGCCACACTGTCTCTGGCCAAATCAGAACCGATTTTGCTGAATTTGTCTATTCCACGTTGAGTTGCATTTCCGTATCTCGTGTCCGCTCCAGTTGACCACCTGCAAGATGAGGCCTGAGGGCGTGCCCGAACAATTTCCGCGCTAAATTTCAAGGTGAGCTTCCGAATGTGTTCGCCTTTTGGCGCGCTGCCAACCACCTCGCGAACCATCGCAACTAAACTACAACACCGAACAGAACACCTATACCTACCTACTGTAAACCTACAAACAACCCGTCCATTATATTTTGAATGCTTACGTCTCCAGCGAAGAGAACGCTTGTTTGGTTACCAACAGTCTGTTTGCCCAGGTTACACACTATGCTGATGTTGAAACGAATGTGGCGTGATCTACATAGTTGCTATCAGCGAAAATAAAGCGATGACTTGAAATTATTACAACATTCAGCAAAGTAGATCAATAAATGAATTTTATGAAGCGAATTCGAAATAGTTTTCTACTATCGGTATTTTCTAGTCTATTTGCCGCTGAGATGTCCCTGGAGTGTGCTCTAGTATGTTTCAGTTTGCACTGGACGACCCAGTCCGTTAGCGCACTACCTACCTGCCTGCAGCAATTGCACTAGTGCTCCCCACAGAGCAATGTAGATAATTGACGAGCCGAGCTGGCACGCGAAGGCCGATCCCGATTGTTGATGGCCGAATATCCACCTGATTATATGAATTATCGTAAACTGACTGCTTTACCTAAGATTCCTGTAATGATCCGCATCCTACACGAGATGCATCAAATGCCAATGATCATCAGTGTTTAGGTTTCACTCACGCTGTTAACAACAGTCAGTAACTGAAGCTTTTAGATGTACGTACAAGTCTCTCCGTAACTAAGTAAGTTGTCGCTTTGCTTGACTGTCTGGATCGTAAAGTACAAGAAAGCAAAACTGACACATTTTGAAATGTAGTGCTCACCTTGATGGAAAGTGCCGATGTGTACAAATTAGCTACGCACTGTTGCTCGTCGAATGCCACTTCTCTCTTATTGTTTTTGTAATTATTATTAATATTGTGTCTGTTTGTTTCAGGCTATGCGATAGTTCCCCGTTGCGGTGGATTTGATCTGGCAATGTTCCACGCGCCGACTCTACCAGATCATGTGAGTTGAATTATTACCTTATTACCTTATTTGGAAAAGCCAAATTCTTGCTTCAATAGTTCCTATGTCTGTCAATTGCGGCGGCGGCGGCGCGGCGCTTTTTTAAGTCAAATAATTATGTAGAAAAATATTGTAAAACTTAATAACAATAACATTTTCGCAATACAATCTAGGCATGGATTAATTAACTAATTTTGTTATTATCCTCATGTATACCTACATATATTATAACTAGCGGACCGTCCCGGCTTCGCACGGGTATTAGAACCTTTGGCTACATTATTGGAGTTTTAGTGGATCCCTAATTTTTTGAAAATATAAATAGCCTATGTTCACCGGGGATAGTGTAGCTTTCCAACGGTGAAATAATTTTTCAAATCGGTCCAGTAGTTTCGGAGCCTATTCAATACAAACAAAAAAATCAAACCTTTCCTCTTATAATATAAAAACTTTCGCGTTTATAATATTAAGTAGGATAAAGGATGTCACTTGGGTATTTAAAAGTGGAATAGATCTGTTCGTTTTTGTACTTTAAGATATCTTGAGCGAGTCTAAACAGTATTTTCAGATCTGAAAAGTTGAGTTCAACATCGTCCGCTTCCATCCATGATAGACCTTTGCAAAGTTTCTTTATCAGCCTGCCCGAGCTCTCGCTGTGAGAAGCTCAATGAGAACCTCAGAGAGAACCTCAGAGAGAACCTATGATTTGGGTATTGTAGTCAGTTTTTGCAAATAATCTGAAAGAATAACAATGAACAAACACAACCACAACAAATTATTATCGTGTCTACAGATACAAAATCAAAGATAATGTAAACGCTTTACTACAAAATAATCAAAAAAGGCGTACGACCTAACAAAAGAGTTTCCATACAGTAAATTGTTATCAAACCTTTGTTGTCAAAAGAGCGTTGCTAGGCAACCACGTTTATTTAGAAAAAATGGCGTATTGATATGCAAGAGGCGTACAACCTAACAAAAGAGTTTCCATACAGTAAATTGTTATCAAACCTTTGTTGTCAAAAAAGCAAAAAAAAGCACGTTTATGTAGAAAAAATGGCGTATTGATATGCTAGGAATTTTATAGGTACATTTTTCACACCTTGGGTTACATTATTGGAGTTTTAGTAAGGATCCCTTACTTTTTTGAAAATATAATATAGCCTATGTTCACCACGGCTATTTAGGCTTCCTAACGGTGATAGAATTTTTCAAATCGTTGCAGTAGTTTCGGAGCCTATTCGTTACAAACAAAAAATCAAACCTTTCCTCTTTATAATATTATATTAGTAGTTTGTTAATTTGGCACACCTTGCTCTTGTGCGTCGTATGTTCATCTCCCATGGGCTCGTCCCTGGGCACGACGAACCGCACCTGTGTGTACAGACAATTTTAACGTACCTGTGTACTGGTGACGTCACAATAACAATGGATACTGATGATAACGTATCATCTATCCACGACACAGTCGTCGCAATCTTAACGTCCTTCTGAATGTCGCCTACGTTTACATTAGGAATTGCAAATAAATTCAAAGAGGCTTGAAGTTTATTTTCTAAATCAAAAGTAATAAAACAGAACTTATTTATCTTGCTCAAATGTTGGTTTCAGTGCTTTTAAAATAATAGAATCGGTATTTATCTTGCTGAAGCAATATATTTTTAGTCAGTGAGTAGCAATTGTAAAACTAATACAATTGGACAAAGATCTTGATTCAGTATCATCCGCAGTGAACGTGTTACCAGTGTGGAACCCGGACACACGCCCTCTGAAATGTGGTCGCTGTGATATTATTTTAAGCATAGTTTCAATTACAATAGCTCATTTAAATGACTATTGGTGTTGTGTTTAATTGGTATACGTGAGTGAGTTTGAATCAGAGTTTTGGTCCACACAAAACTCTTTACCACGAGACCAAATGATTAGGTCCTACTTAGATTTTTTTTCCGAACTTATTATCTTATACCCAGACAGAACAATCAAGTTATTAGTATCTTGTTGCGTACTTTAAGACCTTGAACATGTCTGATTGATAGAAAGCAATCATGAGAAATCTAAATTATGTTTAATTTGATTTATCTACGCACATAAAAATCTAATTTATATCACGCCATCACGCACACTAATTAACATTTAATCTTCATTGCTATTTAAGCATGTTATTTATTATTACAGAAAATAGAAGTTTACAGTACAACCAAAGCACCCACTATCCTATGCTATGTGTTTTACTTTATAGCTCTAAAGTAAATCAATCAATGTAACAACATTGAGCCCAATATTGTAAAGTTTTGCACAATAACATTAGTCTAGCCCTCCGGAGCTCACCGCTGGGTATAAGTCTCCTTTCGTCTTTTATTTATTTATTTATTAAACACACAAAACACATTACAATGTTATCTAAAATAATCATAAAAAAGTAATTTTAATCTACATTGTACCGTAAAGATATGTTTGTACAGCTATACTTAGTAAATTATATTATAATAATTCGTACTAAAGGACTAATATTAACAAAAACAATGTTTAACAGAAACTGGTGATAAAATTAAACAAGCACTACCTAGCTATAAGACCGGGCAATACTCTAATCAATTCCATCACCAGGTAGGACGTCTCTGCCAACATCCTCTGTCTTCTGATTCTCTCATCCAAGTATTCCAAGTACAATAACCATAACAATATACAATAACTATCTTATATACATTTACCTTGTTATAGGCCTCCGCATCCATTTCGACACTGGCGACCCTAGATATCACGGATTTTTTCTATCATGAGCTCTAATATGGCTCGCTAGACCGAACTTGGTCTTGAATACCCTACGGCACGTATGGCAGTAGAGTTGGCCCGATGTTGGATAATATAACATTTACCTAAGTTGGTTGGGTAGTTAATATTTTTAAACTTAAGCAATCTGAATTATAAGTATTAATACAACGGTACGCGTTTATTTAGCTATTTTTCCCGACGTGCGTTGTGTTGGGTAGTGTATAGAGCTGAGAATGAAAATGAAAAGTTTTTATTTGTTTAAGCTTACAAATAAGCACTTAGACAGGTCATATTTTATACTATTCATTATTATCAATTAAATTATTTTAGAGTTCTCTTAAATTTTTTGTCCACCAGTGGAAGAAGTGAGAAGAAACCACTAGTATGTACATAACTTATGTGTCTAGTACATTTGATTTGCTTATCTGTAAGTTGGTAGATTTTGAGTTGGAGCAAAACTCGTTCCAAGCTTTTTTATCTTCTAAATAATCTGATATTTTGTAATAAGCTTTTCTACAAACAATTTTTTTAAATTTATTTATTGATTATTTTTGCAACTCACTTGGAGTTTTGTTGTAGAAGCGTATACCTTTAAAAGATACATTTATCTTGTGTAGCCTAGTTGTGGGCACAGCGAGTTTATTCTTATTTCTAGTATTTACATTATGTATATCACTTTTTTTAGTGAACCGATTGATATTTTATATAATATATATATTTTGATAGTAGATGAGCGCAGCCCGCCTCTCTGTTGTTTCCAGCCCACTGCCCACAATGTCTTGATGAATCTAATTCAATTAATTTATTGCAAGAAAACATGTTATAAGAGTTGTTATATTGTAATGGAATGCCACAATGTATTCTGCCCTATTGGGCTGCAATGTATTCAAATTTACATTAAATAACTAATACAATTCTAAAGACAGTAAATACATTAAATTCACAGACAAATAAAGAAGCTTCGCTATGAAGTTGCATCGAGGATATTTAATATTTATACATTATAATAAAATCATTATAAAAATGCTGCTTATTGTGTATTATTTGAAATACTTATACAGTTGATTATCGACCATCATTTATTTCCGATGGTTTTATCAGTAACGTAACCCAAAATTAGGTTACTTTAAAGCCCAGTGAGAACCTATTTTATTTACCTACTACCGTCGTATCCATTATGATATACGGCCTTTGACTATACAAACTCCCTACAACAGTATACGTACATAATATACATGAGTCTATATTTAAAAAATAAGGTTTAGTTGAGTTTTGTTAATGTGACTACAGATTATTCTTGTTCTCATTTGCTCTCGACGTCATTTCCCTCTAGCATGAACTAGTCAGGTATCGTTTTGTCGTTTTCCTTATCGTAATGCTCGAAACCATTTTCATTTCCAGACTAATGACAGCGAGCAAGCGGACCGGCCAAACCGACTCGCTGATGCCAAAATAATCGTTCCTACGATTTACTCCAAGCTTTAAAGGACACTTAGTGTTGTACAGTGAAGTGAAGTGAAGTGTGGGGGTGTTTCGGGGGGATGTTGGCGCCATGGCCTTCATGAGCAAGAAGAAGCGGTACAAGTTCGAGGTGCAGACCTGCCTGGAGGAACTCACGGAGGTGCCCTTCGTGTCGGCTGTTCTCTTCGCCAAGATCCGTCTGCTGGACGGCGGGAACTTCACCGAGCATTCTACCAGGTACACAACCACACCTTTACACTTATGGCTTCTTCATTAATATGTATCCTATAACGAATGAGCCTGACTATACAATTGCAGATTATTCTCTTTTTTCGTATTGATAAATGTTATCAAGATTCAACAAGTTTACAGCTTTGGTAGTGTAAAAGGGAGTCGGTCCGCTTACCATAACTTAATAAACAAAGGATTTCTCGAGATGAGCGATACGAAAACTTAACATACGATAGATTGTGTCCGATAAACAAAGCTCCGCAAAAAGTTACAACATTAGCGGAGCGGCTGTAGACGTTCAAACCCAGATCGTTCAGTTATTATAACGCGTTCAAAAGATCTAGAGAACAAGCTACAACAATTATTATTTATTCAGCCGCGTTGCACCCACTGACGCAATAGCTAAACTAATCATTCCACCAGACAGCAGCTTTATTGGTACCTCGTAATAAGACTTAGCGCTACATTTGATAACGGGATGTTACAGTTCTCTGCTGAAATTCCACATGCTACCAACACAACACACTCTCACAACATTTGGCAGTCTGTTTTCATAAGAAATTTACGTTATTCGAGCTATCAAGAGCAGGAATGGAGATTAGAGGGCAGAGTCAATTTCATGTTAATTCATCATTGTTTAGCTTTCCGACGGCAATTCCGTTTTTATAGCCGAACTGGGAAAGCGTTCAATAGCGACGGAAACCGCGGGATATTGACCATGAAATGAACGCAACCGAATTTACTTTGTTATGGTTCTATCTATCTCCTATTGCCCTCCTGTTCTCGTAATCACGAATCAATTCTTTTGACTTTAGTATTTATGTTATTCTGTTATGTATGATTGACCGATTGTCTCAGTGATATCTCTTGCCTCACATGAAAGTCTAAATACGTGTATTTATTAGTAAATGTTCGCAGAGTGACAACCGTTCGTGTTGTTCAATTCATTTCTTTTGTGAAAGCATTACCACAAAGGCGTTTACATTACACATAGCAATCGGCAACAAAGTTCCAACTTACCGTGTTGATTAACTGGAGTAACAAACACAACTTGTTCTCTATCCTTTCATATTTCATACATCGGTACCTTTAACATTCGCATACATCGGTGCGGGGTCTAACGGAGACGGCTAATGTGTTCCCACGATGCGAGACGACTCTAATGAATCCGCTTTGTCTCCTCTCCTATCAATCGAAGTAGGTCGATTCTCTTTGACATTATCGACGTTCGAAGACTCTTTCATAACGCGGTTAGGAAATTTTAAAAGTAATTCGTCATTCACATCATGAATCTTTTGTTCGCCCACG